>NWSH02000437.1:11127892-11166645 GCA_002382865.2 Heliothis virescens | reverse complement strand
CAAAGCCACATCTCAATCTCAAGAAATCCGCATAAAAATGCTTGATCCCTAGACACTTTTGATTTGTGTATGTATGGCTTATTTCTGTTTCGACGCAGCCTTACAAAATGGCGACATCAGTGCAAAATGTAAATCCTCAGTGATATAATTATTGCGAAACTTACTCTGTCTGTTCTGTCCCGTTATAGAATGGCTGTACTATTTAATGCAATTGAAACATAGAAAAGGCTAAAGGGCAGTTTCCTCGGGAAATAAGTGAAACCTCAGTTATAAGATATAAATNACATCAGTGCAAAATGTAAATCCTCAGTGATATAATTATTGCGAAACTTACTCTGTCTGTTCTGTCCCGTTATAGAATGGCTGTACTATTTAATGCAATTGAAACATAGAAAAGGCTAAAGGGCAGTTTCCTCGGGAAATAAGTGAAACCTCAGTTATAAGATATAAATTAACTGCGGAATTCAATATTCTGTCTATCTCTGGATTTGATTACTAGAGATAGGAATTTGACGTTACTTGTGAGGCTAATGTCAAAATGTTACCTCTAGTAAGCAAATCCGGAGATAGATAGGTTATTGGGGACGGCCGATAATAGATAAAAACTGAACTCCTAACATAACTAGATTCGTTTAGCCCGGTATATTAACTTTTATAATCCATAGACGAGTGTGACCAAACAGGATTACCTACAAAAACTATATCCATGTTTGTCGCTAGTGCAAAAAACCACACAAACATTATCGACTATTACAAAAAACTAAAGGAAAAACAAAACAATGTGTATACTTTAGTATTCGCCAAACGTGCTATTTTCATTGTTTTAACTTTTTGTATTTTACTTCATAAATAATTCTTGCAGCAGCTTCCAGCTACGTGATCTTATTGCATCTTCGTAATAAGATGAGTGCTAATTAAATGTCCATAATAGGATCAAACGATAGGTAATTAATTTACCGAGGATAATGTATAGAGCTAAATCAATTTGTTATGTTAATTTTATACGTAGCCTATATAGAAATGTATCCATGTATCTAGGTGCCTACAGGCTCTAAGGAAGTTTGTTGTCAGTTTTTATAAATTAACTGAGAGGGGAATTCAATAATGGATTTTTCTAATAAATACAAAATTTAAACATTAACTTCTTAAGAGTAAAATCAAATTCTTATCTATAGCAAAAATTTTGGAAATCCGAAGACATTTATAAAAGCCGAAGACATGGTATTATGAGCTCAACCTTGTCTAATCTTGATCACCTTCGGACCACATTCTTCTCTATCTGACTTGGTAATTAACAATTTTATTAACGAAAGACAGGATTAACCATGAACTACTTAATTTCCAGGGTGGAATGCTTGAGTCTAGTCCAGCAACGACAAGCAGACATCGTCCCAGTTGATCCTGAGGATATGTTCTGTGCCACCAAGTTGCCAAATGAGGACTTTGTCGTGATACAGGAGTATAGAACTGATGATGAACCTGATGGTAAGGCTCGGATTACCTTAAGTATTATAGTAAACGATCAGAGAGGAATTTGTCATTTGGTAGTGCATTTTACACGACAACGAAATTAATTGTAAGTCTTCCAACACATCGTTTTAGTTTCTAAGGCTTTTGAGTTGTGTAAAGTTATAAACCAATCCGCAATTTTCCAAAAAAATACGAATGCTAGAAGTGAATTTGCTTGATCATATTTTATACCTACATAGAAATACAAAAATTGAGAATTACGCAACTCAGCATTTCAGCTTATTCTAATTTATTATAACTTTTCAATGACTTAATTAGAACTCAGTAAAGTAAAGTACTAGCGGCTAATAAGTTTCAATACAAAATTAGAAATCTTTTGAAAGTTCGCTACAGTAAATTTTAATGAAAACCGCTAAATACTGTTCAGTTAAGTAATCCTTTTGAGCTAACTTTACTTTCGAAACGCCAACGTACAAAAGTAGTCGCTAAATTAGTAAGCTTTTGTAGTAGCTCCCAAAAATATATAGAAAACTAGCTACTGCCAACGGCTTCGCCCGCTTCCCGAGGGAACTATTTCCCGTACCCGGACAAAAAGTCTATGTTGTTCCTCAGGGTCTATTCTATCTCTGTACCAAATTTCATCAAAATCGGCTCACTGGTTTAGGCGTGAAAGCGTAACAGACAGACAAACAGAGTTACTTTCGCATTTATAATACTAGTAGGGATAAAACAGTACTAACTTCTTTTCCATGTCGTAAGACTTAATTTCTAAAAGCTGAGGACATCACAAATCCCCTCGATACATTAAATACTCATTTCGAATATAAAATACCAGTATTAAAAGTCCATTAAGTCAATATAATACGGGAGGATCAATTTCCCAATTAAGCAGATTTAAGCATAATCTTCGGGAGTCCCGTTTCCCGCTTATTTCAGCTTTTGAACATCGCAGACTCCTTACTGAAAGATATTTATAAATTGTGAACTTTGTTACTGCGCTTCGTCCAAGAACAACTAAATTTAAATTAAAATTCGAGCACTAAAGATGTAGATTTGCTTTTATCGTACCTTGGAGAACGTCAAGAAAATTAATGCAATTCCAGAAAATCTTCTATCCAAGCTAAGAAGTCTCTCGAATCTTAAAAAAATAGATTGAGTTTCAACATACTTAAGTGCTTTTTACGAACGTGAGCTCACGTTAGGTCATATTTTATTAAAATACCTTTAGCTGGGGCTCTCCCATAAATATAAAGAAAACCTGAGCAAAGACTATAAAAGTAATAAAAGGTCTCTGTAAATCTGAAAAAGGTTGAGGTTTTTGTTGAAATCTATGCTATCACGGGGTCCTGAAATATACATAGAGGATTGTTTTCCTATCTCTAGGTTAGGGCACTTACGTGCCCTCAGTCTTATGTCATGAAATATGTATGAGCCCTACCCTGTCTCAACAGCGGCAAACAAAGCTAACAAACATATCTTTATGGCGCGTAAACGTTTATACTAGAGAACTTGAGAATGTATGGCGGAAAATAAGTAGTGAATCCGAGATGAGATAAAAATTGCGCGACTATTTACATGAGATAGTTCTGAACTACGTATATTTCTTGTGGGTGTATATGAAATACTTTACCTTTAGCCTGTTATTTATCTTGAATTTTGTAGCGCACGTGTGAAAATGCTGAAAACGGGTATCTATCGAGGTTTTCCGATTCGTAAACAAAGTAAATTAAAGTAAAGATTGACACTATTCATGATACGCACAAAGAGAACGGGGTTTTTGTTTTATTTGTGTGGCTCTTACTGAGTTGTAACATTCTCACTCATAACTCATTGTATTGGTTATGGCATAACTATTATAGATAGGTATACAACATTCCTACGCTGCATCAAAGAGGCAATCTTTTATAGAGCGTATTCATTTACCTGAGCCTATAATATTCAGCTGTATTTTAAATACAACCATACTTTGTATACAAAGCAGAAATAAGATGCACAAGCGAAAATATGAGAAATATACAACTGTTAAAATAAATAAGTAATATCAGAAATGATTCCTTCATAACAAGAATCACACTTATTACATCAGCCATAATCTGTTCGTACAAAAAGTAACTTGTAAAATGAGGTTCAATTTATTCGAATACTCAAATAAAATGTTATCAACCGCCATCAATCGAATACGGTACTCAGTCAAATAATGTTTCTGCTTGCGTAACTTCTGATCGAGAGAAAGTTTCCAATGATAAGTCCCTAGGCAATTGGTTATACTGTCCCCATTTAGATATCGATATAGAGCCGAGATTGTAGACACATTTGAATAGGTATGACTCTGATTCTGTTCCAAGGTTTGATATTGTTTTAAAGAAATTATTATAACACAAGTTTCTTAAGATACAGTGGTCATGCTGGCGTGTGGTTTGAGAAAATTACTTTTATGCCAAATTAACATAAAAAGGGACATTTTGAAAACTCAGCATGAGATTCTAAAGTATTGTAAAGTACTGTCGTAGTCAACCGAAAAAATACTGTATGACATGTTTTAAAATTCTACTGATATAAAATTTCATTCACTCCGCTCAGCTTTGGTGGAGTCCAGTCTCAATGAATATATTAGGTATCAAGTTAAGATTAAATTAATCATTAAAGTTATGACAATATTTACACCAAATACCTTAGAGGCTAGTCACTAAGTTTAAATCAAACAAATGTTCAATTGCAAAACAAGATAATAGACAATTTTGTAGGCTAGGTTTATAACTGAACTAAAAGGTAAACAAATGATGCAAACTTTGGAAGTCGTTAAACAAAAGATGAAAGATAATGAAGCCCACGGTTACCTTTAGATACTCATAAATTATATAACTTGGGAAAAGGTAAACATGATAACGTGGTAACTAACCGACCTAGTTATTAATTATGCCACTTGTTTTTGTATTGTTGAACGAACCAGTTGAGTGAACCAGTTAATTTCAATATGTATTGGCAAATAAATGTCAATTTATAATAAGTTTACGAGAAATTGATACCCCTTATACTTAGTTAGATATGTGTTCAAAATACATAAAGGCCCATTTACACATTGCGATTTCATTGCAGGAATATTTGACAGGCGACCATTTACCTATTGCACCGTTACGTTTACACAGTGCAACTCGTATCTTGCTGCAATAAAATGGCAAGAAATAGACAATGAAATCGCAATGTGTAAACGGGCCTTTAGGGATGCTTACACAAAGAATTATCTGATAGATAGCTTTCCTCAAATTCAGGTTCATCTAACTAAAACATAACCTTTTTTTCGCCTGAATAAACAAGAGTATAAGTAATGCACATTTTAAAACACGTGTATGGGTCGTAACGTAAACTTTCTTCAACATTATTTGATTTACACAAAATGTTGTATTCTAAACCAAGCATTTTCTTCCAGCGCCATTCAGATACGAAGCTGTCATTGTAGTTCACAATGACCTGCCCATCAACAATCTGGATCAACTGAAGGGACTCAAATCTTGTCATACAGGCGTCAACAGGAATGTTGGATATAAGGTAAAGGAAAAACATACTTAAATCTAAGAAAATTGTAACTTCTTCCAATATCCGGTCTAGAGTATTAGCTGCACCTGGGTTTGAGGAGATCAGATAGGCAGTCGCTCCATATAAAACATTGGTATTCAGTATTGCATTAGATTGGACTAGAAGCTGACCTCATACTCATACTCATACTCATACTCATAACGTTTATTGCTCATAACGTTTATTACCTCAACATAGTTGGGAAAAGGTTTGTGGTGCGGTACCGACGGCAAAGTATTTTTTTGTATTTTTTAGGGTTCCGTACCCAAAGGGTAAAAACGGAACCGTATTACTAAGACTTCGTTGTCTGTCTGTCTGTCTGTCTGTCTCCACGCTGTATCTCATTAACCGTGATAACTAGAAAGCTGAAATTTTCAAAAATGATGTATTTTCGTTGCCGCTATAACAACAAATACTAAAAATTAAAAAAAAGTTATATATTAAGGGGGGTCCCCATACAATAAATTATAAAGACAGTGCAATTTGAATACAACGCCATCTGTTACTCAAGCGTGGAACTACAGCTTGGTACGGAACCCTTCGCGCGAGTCCAACTCGCACTTGGCCGGTTTTTATTGAAAGAAATATGGCCATGCCGTTGTAGTTACTACTGAAGTGACTGAAATATTCAAGGACGAAGCTTTTTGCTTATTTCACAGTGTATGAATCATCCTACCGCCTTACGCTCTTTTAGACCCCATCAGATGGCAAAGTATTAAAGTTGTACTAAGATTTGTATAATATACCAGCTGATGGATAATCAAAAACTCATGCATCACTAACACTGAAGTTCACCATCAACATAATTGTCATTTTTCCTTAAACTTTGAAAATTGACCGTGAAAATAAATTGTAAACAATTGTTTTAAGAGAACTCACGTTTATCTTGACAGTGTACTTGGGCCTTAATATCTGCATAACATTGACTCCTCGACATTCGAAATAAAAAAACATACTATTAACGAAGGTCGGGTCTGGTTTTAAATGAAGAAGATTTAAAAGCTTCGTGTTTTACTAAACATAACATACAATTTGTATTCTGTATAACAGAGCCTTCGTGTAATCTAATTACCCTCTTTAAATTCATATTTCTTTTCAAAGCTTGAATACTATGTATAAAATTAACATAAGTTTATCATAAAGTTTGTAGAAACAAGTACGCGACGTGCCTTACGATACAAAATAAAGCGACATTAATTTTACCTTTTATGAGAATTTCAAATTCTTACAAAATAATTAGTTCTATCGAGTAATTGGTTCAGTAATGAAGAATATGTACAGCTGTGACTTCAATCTAGTAAAAGCTACTTATATTGATAATTCCAGAATCTAAGAAATCATTCTTAAGTAGGTGTAGTATTTCCATCAGAATGTAAATGAAGCCGCAGACTAAGATTCAATTGACTGATTTAAAATTTAATGAGCCAGTAAATTCGTACCAAACTTAAAGACGGCTGAGAACTTTGCGCGAGTGATTGCGCAAATACAACTTTTGGGTTAGCAGATCGATGGAAGTGTGCGATGCGCACGACTACAAGCATGCACCTGTGCTAATAAGTTATTTGGAAGTCGCCAATAAGTTTAATTCACGCTGTACTTGTCATTTAGGTACCCAATAAGTTGTGTCAATCAATTGGATCTCAAGCCACCTTGTAAAGGCACCAGGAAAATCCGATTCACAATAAAACTATTTACAACCGCCTTTGTTCGTCCTGTTATGTGTTTATTATGCACATATAAATCGTATGTCTTAGTTTTTTATGCAAGGACCGAGTTTCTTTGCAGAATGCAGATAATGCCTTCGCGGGTTCAAGGCGAAATCGAGTTATATGGTTGACGTGTTTACTGGTGTTGCTAGTTGTCATTAACCTGTTCAATTATTGAAACAAGCTTTTAATATTCTGGCTGGGTACTGGTTTTGTTGTTGAAGTTAAACATTTGGCAGAATATGGCAATTTCAAAGTATCTACCTATGCTATCTAATAGCCTATTAGATAGCATAGCATTCACCTATTAGTAATAGGTAAAGCTGTAGATTTTGTTTGATCGAATCTCTAGAACTACTGGTCCGATTTTAAAAGTTATTTCAGTGTCAGATAGCCCATTTATCGGGGAAGGTTATAGGGTAATTTTTAATACGGGTGGGTGAAGTAGTTATTATACAACGCGGGTGAAACCGCTGGCAAAAGCTAGTTCAGGAATATCGGTAAAGTAACGAAGATTTAGACCTTTTAAAAAGGTTCCACTATACCTATAACAAGCAATAAAGCACTCGATATTACATGTTCTACCATCTAAAGCAGCGGTCGGCAACGCGCGGCCCGCGGGCCGCATGCGGCCCGCGAACGTCTTACTTGCGGCCCGAGAAGGTTTTGTAAATATGTCTTAATAATATCAAAATAAATGTATAAACAAACTGCAAGCAACCGTATCGTCAATACTGTGATATATCAGAGAATTTACTTAAACTAAAGAGCTTAAATCGAATACAGCGCATCAAAAAATTGGTCCTCATCGCTGTCACTCGGTAATGTACTCAAAAGGCTGGCACCATTTCCACGTTGAATGGCAATGCTTAACCGCTGTGCGAAATGAAAACCAGCGCTTGGGTCATGCGAAGTGTCCTCCAGGCGCTTGGATATTTTGTTGGCAAGAAGATGAGCACTCGGATACCACGGTCCGAGAGTTTCAACCCCTCAAACGACTCAAACATACAGACAGTGGCGGCGCTAGGCGTCAGCGACGTCGACGACCGCCGACGGCCTCGCGCCTGAGAAACTAGTTACCTATTTATTTTCGTTTCGCCAGTCATGTTTAATCCTCGAACTGATAAAAATTGTCGCGCTCGCTTCGCTCGCGCATTCATATTACATATTGCCTGCAGCTTATGAGCTATCATAAGCTGTACAATATGAGTAGGTAAGATTTATTTTGAAAATCATATTTTTAATGACTTGACCTAAAAATGACACAACAAGGCACATTCGCCCCGCTCGCACTCTTTTCTTTTCGACGTTTACACGTCGAGCTGGAAAAAAATTCGGTTGTATTACTTTGCTTCATAAAATGTGCATTATTATCAAAATGAAATTATAAATTGGTAGCCCCCCTCCCCACCCCCCCTAACACAAAAGCGGGGCCTCGCGAACTTAATTTCGCCGACGTACAAAATCTGATCTAGCGCCGCCACTGCATACAGATGCCGATGAGACTACTATATTTGCGCTGCTTGAGGTTCTCTACTTGTGCAGCGGCAGAGCCAGCACAACACGCAGTTCTGGGAAGGTGGGTTGGCGCAAGAGTGTCGACGCAGGTCGCGTCCCACACTAAACAACAGTAACATTCGGCTTCCAGGGTTAATATGACAAGTGCGGCCCGCCGTTAGATTTTTTTGCTACCTATGGTCTGTTCGCGATAGGAATAGAAAGAAGTTCAATAAGGCTCTTTTAGGCGTCCACTTTAAAATAATATTACAACAAAAATGATTACGCTCAAGATTGATGTGGAATAAATATAATTAATTTAAATTACAGCCGTCACACTTAATTGTACATATTTAACCTATCTAATTTCTGAACTTACAAAATTTCCATTTAATCTCGTTTATTTTTACATTCTGTTGTCGTGTCGACGTTAAAAAAATCTAAAAGAAGCAGGGGTACAGAGTACTGGGAATGTTTTCACGTTACTGTCAATTTTCTCAGACAGTCTCAGACCAAGTCACAAAATGTATAATATCGAAAATTTTCTTTTAGTTAATTTGTGGAATCATAAAACAAGGAAAATAAAATAATTAACTTTAATAGCAGCTACCGTGCATAATTATTCTTATTTAACCTCGACCTTATGAAATTATAAGGCTTTCATTTAATATTGTTTTTTTGTAATATTCTGTCGATGTCTAAAATCTAAAAGAAGTAAAACGCTTTCACGTATTTCTACCAAAACTAAAATCTTACTCTATTCCCTTCATAAACTGTGGCAGTACGTGAATTTTTCATTTTGGGAGGTTTTGTCAAATATGATCTGTCAAATTGTATGAGTACGCCTTCTCTCGTTATAACTGAATTTTCGTGATTTTGTTGTTTTTTGTTACTGTTATTATTGCTCGAAATAATAAATCGTTTAAATTAGAGGAAGTATCGTTTAAATTAGTTTAAACATCTGGCATTCCAAATTATTAAAGTTGGTTTGTTGAAAACAATAATGTCAAGCCATTGTGATAATATTGATCAAGTTGTTTTATTTAGATGTTATTAATAAACTGATTGTTACTAAACACTGTTTCTTTTCACGTCATTCGCCTCGTGACGAGTACATAGAATAATTTACTGTGTGCCATAGGTACATTTTATTTATTAAAATTATTTGAACTTAACTTGAAACAAAAGGTATCGTACTCCTGCTTCTGCGAGCCTCTTTTTTCTAACGTTATCGTGAACAGGGTATAGTGGCCCTTGCCTGCCAAAAGGTTGCCGACCGCTGATCTAAAGCCTTTCATGAATAAATGAAAATATCTTTTCAAATAACTCATGCTTGAAGGTCTGATTAAAATCCTGTAATAAAAGGCATCTTAGCCATCTTTGTCAGACAAAAAGGTCTCATTCCTTATTAGACACAATGACTGAACAAGCTCAAAGAAAATATCTTCTACAAAGAGTAATAGTCAGACAGAATACATATAACTGACCAGCTGTTGTCCCGCGGTTTCACCTGTGCCCTGTGGAAACTGTTCAGCATACCCGGATAAAAAGTAGCCTCTAGACTACTCGATAAATAGGCTGTCTAACACTGAAAGAATTTTTCAAATCGGACCAGTAGTGCCTGAGATTAGCGCGTTCAAGCTAACAAACAAACTCTTCGACATTATAACATTAGTATAGATAAGTAAATGGCAAATACTAGTTTAAATTCTAGATCTTAAAGCGAGTCAAGGCTAGAGAATAAATAAATCTTAATAATTGAAGTAGGCAAAATAAATCGATGTTAAGCTTCGAAACCTGAATTCGACAGTTCGCACGTGAACTCATCAGACAGAATAATTTTGAACCTTTAGGAGCTTCGTATCGTAAACACGGCCTATTTCCCGAACCATCTAGTGAAATGAGGGCGTGAAGCGAATACATTAGCGAGTTCACACCGGGAACGTAATTACCCACGGTATGAATTAATTTGTCTCATATACCTACTCTTGTACGAATAAAACACTCTCCACACCACACTCAACGACATTTTCTACAAAGCGAAACGACTTTTCGACGACCTTTCCCAAAGAATCGTGTTCATAAACTCATGTCGTCTACATACGTCGCTACGTCACTTCGTCGTGTGAAGAGACCCTTACTACGACAAATGAAATGACTTGAAAAGTTTCAGCAAAAACGTTACTTAGCACCTTAGACACGTAAAGTTACTTATTTAAATACCGCTCAAAAAAAATTAGACAGCGTTCGTTAACTTTCGTGAATATAATTGTAAAAGTTTCCCCAACTTTTACTAATGCTCGAGTAATTTACTTAATAGAACATGTCTATGAAGTTTGGCACCAATTAAATTCAGACGTTCCCATCATAAGGTACTCATCTACTCTAATATATCTTAGTTTGTAATATACACAGCTTCGTATCATGTTCTTAATAATCTCTGCGTCTCAATAGCTCCTTGTATTTCGATCAGAAACACAATACGAAATGAAAATGAATTCTCAGTACGTAGCGGAGATTATTAAAAAAATAATGTATGTCGCACAATAGACTACAGCGGAATGGGTTCTCTTTTCAAATGTACAATGATTTCAGCCAGTGTTCGCTCTTCGTATTCAGGCAACGTGGCTTAGGTGTCAGCTTCGTAGATATACATGATGTTGTGTAGTCGCTACGTAGATTTTACGTGAACTACTTCGCAAATGGTCCCATAACGATATAGTTAGACATGATACGTGCTATAGTTTGTTGCTTTAAACAAAATAATTAGTTAAAAAGTGTTTTCAGTTAACTGCTTAAAACTTTTGATAAATATTGTAGGATAGAAGTGTCACAATCAAATCTGAAAGTCTATTTTGTAAGCTGTTTTAAAAAAGCGAAATGAACATTTTATAGCTTCGTCAATAATTTTGATCATGTAACAAAAAAACTCATTAATCAAATAATACAATGAACTCGAATGAACTTACTCACAAATTACAAAACAAATATTATTTTATTAAACAAAAAAATATGCTAATAGAGTTTACAGACGTATTTGCATGAACAACGTCGACGTCTGGAACACATTAGTATTACAAAGAGACAGGACTATGTTTAAATTAGAATATAAATAGCTATCTACTAAGTTTTGGGAAAATGGTAATAAATCTTTTTAAGATAACAACAGGATTTACATAAATCTAGCCAATATTCTTATTTATTATTTTAATAGATAAGGCTACTTAGAAGTATTGTTGTGAAAGTTAATCGACATTTATCTTTTATATAATAAACTATAGCAACATAAGCAGTTACAATATCGGATATAGATAATTTTGTCATAATCGGTAAACTTACAGTTTTCTTTTAACACGAAATTGTATTAGTTTGCGAAAAAAATAACTAGCTATTTTACATTTGTTTTTTTCCGTTCTTATACTTTAAAAAAGTCCTTGAAACTAACAGACAAGATACACTACAGTAATATAACCACTATTTGTAATTCCGCGCAAACAACAAGTGACAGCTGTGAGAAATATGCTTTTATGGAGCGCACTATACTGCCACCCTTAAACGTTACGTGGCTGTTCTACTAATTCTGACGAGGAAAACCCTAAAGGATATTTTCATAGGCAATAATGGCCTATGGTGTCAGGAGGACTTTTTCTTGGGATATTATCTTCTGGCCTTATAATTTTGTGAGGTGGGAAATCGTGACTATGACCCTTCACGCTGTTGGTGCAGCGGGAGTGTCAGACCTTTACTGACTACGACCTGCCTTTGTTTCTCCTGAAGCCCTTTGTGTCTCATTGTGCCTCATTGTCCTGTAGCCTAGGATATTGTTCTAAAATTACTCTCACCACTTCTCGAAATTTTAGGCTAGGCTTAAAAAATATCTTTAAAAATCCTTTGTTGTAACTTCCACAGATACCTCTAACGATGCTGATGAAACGTTCAGTGTTCCCGAAGATGAACGATCACAGCATATCGCCGAAGGAGAATGAATTAAGAGCACTGTCAACTTTCTTCTCAAAATCTTGCATCGTGGGGAAATGGTCTCCGGATCCTAAGACCAATTCTGCTTGGAGTAAGTATAGGGAGATATCTTCTAAGTTTTTTGTCCTTGCGTGTTTAATATTGTAGTAAGTATCATACCTAAAGCTGAAGAGTTTTTTTTGCTTGAACGAGCTAATATCAAGAACTAATTAGTCGAAAATAGATAGTATATATATAGTAGCATAGTCCATTTATCAAGTTAGAGACTCGGTTGTAACCACTGCAAGTTAGTTTAAAAGCAACTGCCTTAACCTATATAAGTTAGCTCTATCAACATTTATCGCAATTAGGCGACTATGAAACTAACTCACGCGTCAAAAATCTGCATCAGAAATAAATTCTGTAAGCCTTTCTATGGAACATGTGCCCCATAGTCTCAATTTAACGAAGCAATGTATGGTAAAATTGCGTAAAGCTATTAATAATAAAAGATAAAAGTCTGCAACGTTATTGTTGCGGAAAATAAATGGTCACACACGAAAATATAAATGAAACAACATTCGGTCAGCCTGTCCGTGACCATTTCGAGGAAAAAAATGTCGAGTTGACATGAAAGTAAATATGTACACAAGCGGATCAACGTGATCGTGTCTTTGATCTTTCTTTGAACCTCATGTTAGATTTTTTTATGAAAAACATTACTATTCTTACTACGAATATATAACGATTTGCGAAACTGTATTGTTCCTATCTAAACTAATATTGTAAAAAAACCGGCCAAGTGCGAGTCGGACTCGCACGCGAAGGGTTCCGTTCCATTATCTATGAAAAATAAACGTACCTACAAAAAATTACTTACTTTGTTTTTCATACAAATATATGAATAACAAAGTTATAGTTTGCGGTTACTGAAAAAGTGCTATAACTCAAAAACTACTGACTGTATTTCGTTCAAACCAATTTTGGTTGATAGTTTTTATTAAGATCTATAACATATATTTTTTTTAGATTTTTCACTTTGGTAGTTTAGAAATTACAGGGGGGGGGACACACATTTTAGCACTTTGAAAGTGTCTTACTCTGAAATGATTGACTTTGAGAAAAAATGGTTTTAGAAACCTCAATCTCATTTTTAAAGACCTATCTATAGACACCCCACAAGTGTAGGTTAGACGAAAAAAAAATTTTTTTGTTTCAGTTCCATGTATGGGGAGCCCCCTTCTAATATTATTATTTTTTTATTTTTGTATAAAAATCGTGAAGCGGTTAACATAATACATCTACCTACCGAGTTTGAATGGTGTAGTCTTAATAGTTTCGGAATAAACTGGCTGTGACATACGGACAGACAGACAGACAGACAGACAGACAGACAGACAGACAGACAGACAGACAGACAGACAGACAGACAGACAGACAGACAGACAGACAGACAGACAGACAGACAGACAGACAGACAGACAGACAGACAGACAGACAGACAGACAGACAGACAGACAGACAGACAGACAGACAGACAGACAGACAGACAGACAGACAGACAGACAGACAGACAGACAGACAGACAGACAGACAGACAGACAGACAGACAGACAGACAGACAGACAGACAGACAGACAGACAGACAGACAGACAGACAGACAGACAGACAGACAGACAGACAGACAGACAGACAGACAGACAGACAGACAGACAGACAGACAGACAGACAGACAGACAGACAGACAGACAGACAGACAGACAGACAGACAGACAGACAGACAGACAGACAGACAGACAGACAGACAGACAGACAGACAGACAGACAGACAGACAGACAGACAGACAGACAGACAGACAGACAGACAGACAGACAGACAGACAGACAGACAGACAGACAGACAGACAGACAGACAGACAGACAGACAGACAGACAGACAGACAGACAGACAGACAGACAGACAGACAGACAGACAGACAGACAGACAGACAGACAGACAGACAGACAGACAGACAGACAGACAGACAGACAGACAGACAGACAGACAGACAGACAGACAGACAGACAGACAGACAGACAGACAGACAGACAGACAGACAGACAGACAGACAGACAGACAGACAGACAGACAGACAGACAGACAGACAGACAGACAGACAGACAGACAGACAGACAGACAGACAGACAGACAGACAGACAGACAGACAGACAGACAGACAGACAGACAGACAGACAGACAGACAGACAGACAGACAGACAGACAGACAGACAGACAGACAGACAGACAGACAGACAGACAGACAGACAGACAGACAGACAGACAGACAGACAGACAGACAGACAGACAGACAGACAGACAGACAGACAGACAGACAGACAGACAGACAGACAGACAGACAGACAGACAGACAGACAGACAGACAGACAGACAGACAGACAGACAGACAGACAGACAGACAGACAGACAGACAGACAGACAGACAGACAGACAGACAGACAGACAGACAGACAGACAGACAGACAGACAGACAGACAGACAGACAGACAGACAGACAGACAGACAGACAGACAGACAGACAGACAGACAGACAGACAGACAGACAGACAGACAGACAGACAGACAGACAGACAGACAGACAGACAGACAGACAGACAGACAGACAGACAGACAGACAGACAGACAGACAGACAGACAGACAGACAGACAGACAGACAGACAGACAGACAGACAGACAGACAGACAGACAGACAGACAGACAGACAGACAGACAGACAGACAGACAGACAGACAGACAGACAGACAGACAGACAGACAGACAGACAGACAGACAGACAGACAGACAGACAGACAGACAGACAGACAGACAGACAGACAGACAGACAGACAGACAGACAGACAGACAGACAGACAGACAGACAGACAGACAGACAGACAGACAGACAGACAGACAGACAGACAGACAGACAGACAGACAGACAGACAGACAGACAGACAGACAGACAGACAGACAGACAGACAGACAGACAGACAGACAGACAGACAGACAGACAGACAGACAGACAGACAGACAGACAGACAGACAGACAGACAGACAGACAGACAGACAGACAGACAGACAGACAGACAGACAGACAGACAGACAGACAGACAGACAGACAGACAGACAGACAGACAGACAGACAGACAGACAGACAGACAGACAGACAGACAGACAGACAGACAGACAGACAGACAGACAGACAGACAGACAGACAGACAGACAGACAGACAGACAGACAGACAGACAGACAGACAGACAGACAGACAGACAGACAGACAGACAGACAGACAGACAGACAGACAGACAGACAGACAGACAGACAGACAGACAGACAGACAGACAGACAGACAGACAGACAGACAGACAGACAGACAGACAGACAGACAGACAGACAGACAGACAGACAGACAGACAGACAGACAGACAGACAGACAGACAGACAGACAGACAGACAGACAGACAGACAGACAGACAGACAGACAGACAGACAGACAGACAGACAGACAGACAGACAGACAGACAGACAGACAGACAGACAGACAGACAGACAGACAGACAGACAGACAGACAGACAGACAGACAGACAGACAGACAGACAGACAGACAGACAGACAGACAGACAGACAGACAGACAGACAGACAGACAGACAGACAGACAGACAGACAGACAGACAGACAGACAGACAGACAGACAGACAGACAGACAGACAGACAGACAGACAGACAGACAGACAGACAGACAGACAGACAGACAGACAGACAGACAGACAGACAGACAGACAGACAGACAGACAGACAGACAGACAGACAGACAGACAGACAGACAGACAGACAGACAGACAGACAGACAGACAGACAGACAGACAGACAGACAGACAGACAGACAGACAGACAGACAGACAGACAGACAGACAGACAGACAGACAGACAGACAGACAGACAGACAGACAGACAGACAGACAGACAGACAGACAGACAGACAGACAGACAGACAGACAGACAGACAGACAGACAGACAGACAGACAGACAGACAGACAGACAGACAGACAGACAGACAGACAGACAGACAGACAGACAGACAGACAGACAGACAGACAGACAGACAGACAGACAGACAGACAGACAGACAGACAGACAGACAGACAGACAGACAGACAGACAGACAGACAGACAGACAGACAGACAGACAGACAGACAGACAGACAGACAGACAGACAGACAGACAGACAGACAGACAGACAGACAGACAGACAGACAGACAGACAGACAGACAGACAGACAGACAGACAGACAGACAGACAGACAGACAGACAGACAGACAGACAGACAGACAGACAGACAGACAGACAGACAGACAGACAGACAGACAGACAGACAGACAGACAGACAGACAGACAGACAGACAGACAGACAGACAGACAGACAGACAGACAGACAGACAGACAGACAGACAGACAGACAGACAGACAGACAGACAGACAGACAGACAGACAGACAGACAGACAGACAGACAGACAGACAGACAGACAGACAGACAGACAGACAGACAGACAGACAGACAGACAGACAGACAGACAGACAGACAGACAGACAGACAGACAGACAGACAGACAGACAGACAGACAGACAGACAGACAGACAGACAGACAGACAGACAGACAGACAGACAGACAGACAGACAGACAGACAGACAGACAGACAGACAGACAGACAGACAGACAGACAGACAGACAGACAGACAGACAGACAGACAGACAGACAGACAGACAGACAGACAGACAGACAGACAGACAGACAGACAGACAGACAGACAGACAGACAGACAGACAGACAGACAGACAGACAGACAGACAGACAGACAGACAGACAGACAGACAGACATGACGAATCTATAAGGGTTCCGTTTTTTGCCATTTTCGGCTACGGAACCCTAAAAAGGATTGTTTCTTTGTTTGGAGCCTTTATGGTGGCTCCGAAACTATTGAGTCAATTTGAACAATTTTTGATGTAGGGGTTCAGGGTAGGTTCTCCCGGGACGCGAGTGAAACCACGAGAAACGTTCGCAGAAAAATATATTCGAACAACGATTAAAAAAATACTTCTGAAACCTACCTATTCCTGAATGTTATTTATAACTTTGCAATGTTTTCAGAGAGCCAATACAGTCAGCTATGTTCAATGTGTGAACACCCCGACAAATGTGACTATCCGGACAACTACAGCGGCTACGAAGGAGCTCTGAGGTGCCTGGCAACCAATGGCGGCCAAGTCGCATTCACTAAGGTCATTTACGTCAGAAAATTCTTCGGGGTACGTAAAATTTTATATTTTTTCTCTGAAGAGAATGGTGCTTTAAATGGTCGTACATTACCGTAACAAAAACCCCAAATGTTCTTCATAATTCACATTTCTACAAACCACAATGTGGGGTCCTCGGGGATTATGACTTGGGACTAATTTCATCTGTGGCTAACGTTGATCTGGCCTTTTAGGAGATTAGCCATTTTATTCTCTCACAAAAACTGCTGACTACGTGTACTAATTTCATTTTCAAAATTGAATGACCGGAAAAGAGGGTCTCTGTTTCAATCCTGGGCGTAAAAGCTTAACCTGTTTTCACAGCGTATATCCAAATACCTCGTGAACTAATCTCAGAATCGGATTCTCTGAAATCACTTTGCCCGTTCAATGTACACTGACTTTCAAATTTTCGGAGCGACTCAGTCACCTGTAAACCTTTTAGATTGGATCATCTCGATACGAAAATGCAAATAGCTTTTGGGATAGCGCAGATTTTTGCTCGACTATAAATTTAAGCGAATGGGTTTTGAGATTGTAGACTTTTATGCATAAATAGAATCTTGGTGTCTCCCAAAAATTTACGGGTAAAATAGGAATACAAGAGAGCGAAGATAGAGATATCATTTCCGGCATTAGTAGTCACGGTTTTACTATGCTATGGTACTAATCTACCTACCTGAAACCGTCCAAATCACCTTTTAGCTTGATCCTCCTAATGCCCGTAACGCCACAGGCCAATATCATACAGCTTCTTAGAATATTTAAGTAGGACCTTTATCTCTAAAACCAGATAAAAGCCATGCCAATCTATAAGACCGCAAAATTCATATTGCGTCGCCGTCATCAAACAAAGACCTTTTGAAATTCCAGCCGTTGTCTTTGGAAAATTGCTATTGCCTTCAATGGATAAAAATGTAATATAAGAGGTTATTAATATTCCTTGCTTTATTGCTCGTTCATGCACTGGGAGTATTCTCTAGGGAAATCACTGTTGCGTCGAAACTCCAAATGGAAAATGAAGCAGAATTTAACTGTACATTTCAGCATCTCGTCTGAATTAATGATTGCATCTATCTACACGCTCATGTTTATAAATGCATTCGTCTTTTAGTCTTTGAGTTATTTCATTGAGCAGACTAAGTAACCTTGTATATGTTTTCACTTTTTCAGTCAACTACGTATTACTTTTTTGTTGGAGCATCCATCAACGACAAAATCTTGAAAACAATTCCAATATATTACGAAGGATGGAAACATAGTTTGTTCTACATGCAACATACCTACCAAATAATATA
The DNA here is from genome assembly GCA_002382865.2 of Heliothis virescens. NCBI lineage: Eukaryota > Metazoa > Arthropoda > Insecta > Lepidoptera > Noctuidae > Heliothis > Heliothis virescens. The sequence continues at coordinate 11,147,803 of NWSH02000437.1, read as the reverse complement.
GATTGATCCTACTCAGCTTAACATGTTCCTTTAGATGGACAGATTTTTTTATTACATAATAGGTATATGAGAATATAGTGGGTTATCTACGAAATTCTAATAACTTTTTCACTGTGTGTAAATGTCTTTTGCTGAGTCCCAGTATTCCCAGTCCACAATACCCTACTCCATTTGTTCATTACTATCTATTGTAGCTAAATTCCACATTGGACCGAGACAATTTTACCACATATGTATCAACTACATCTACTAATAAGCTACCTAGTTTTCGTTGTAGTGATATAGGTCCCTCACCAATTAAGCATCAAACATATATAGCCAATAATAGGCCCAAAACAGCAGGTACAGTTATTGTAGTCCATGCGACTACAGTTTAGGTTCCCATGCGAGACATAGGATTCAATCACTCAATCCGGTTATGACCATATAACCATATGGATAGTGGTCTACCTATACGGACTTCTCAAGGGTCAAATTTCAAAACATTATTTTGCTCTTCCCTAGCTCCCAGTCGGCAACATCCCTGCTGGTACTGCAGAACAAAGTCCAGATGGCTTCAGCTACCTCTGTGTGGACGGGTCCAAGGTGCCTGTCAAGTCCAAAGCTTGCTCATGGGCAGCTAGACCCTGGCAAGGGTTGTTGGCTCATAATGATGTACTGGCCAATCTGTCGCCCTTGAGAGAGAAGTTGAACGAACTGGCTCGTATTGGTAAGTGTTGAAATAGAAGTGTATTTTTTGCAGTAACAAATGGGCATGTCCTTATTTCTATGACACAAATTATTTTAAAGGTAGGGACGTGAAGGTGTAGAAAAAATGCGAATTGGACTCGAACTTGCCCAGTTTTTTTGTTGATTAGTACCTACCAAAGTTTGGTAATTTATACAAAAAGTTTTTCAGTAAATTATACCTATCCCTTGGTTTCTAAAATGAAAAATAAAACCAACAGAACTTCTCACTTAAAAGATTTCTCAAAACTCTAAATCACGAAATTGTGGAACTGACAAAAAAACGAAAAAACTTTTCCGTCATCGAGAGAAATAAATTACGAGTCCAAAATTATAATCCGATTAGGCGAAAAGTTTTAGGTACGTTAATTTTTGTCATTTCACAAAATAAGTTGTCGTGCTAAAAACGGATAACACTGTTCTTTCGTGTTGCTAACGAAACGATGTCGAAGTTTTCATTTTCCTTGGAGGAATAATTAATGTATGGACGTAACCCCATTTCCGTGCATGTCATATTAATTGCACTTCGTATCAAACATTACCTATGACCAGAAATTATGACAGCCAGTTTTACCAAGGGCTAGCCAGGGTGGGTAAATAGGTTGCGGAGGTCAGATACTCAGTCGTCCATATAAAACACTGAACAAGTGCATAAACTCACAAATTATTTTTTTATTTCAAATAGGCCTATTAAAGCTCTAATGAAACGTCAAGCTAGTTGCACTGTTCAAAGAAGTTCATACTTACCTAGGTACAATCATCTACCTATACTAATATTATAAAGTTGAAGAGTTTGTTTGTTTGTTTGAACGCGCTAATAATAATAATATTTAAAAATGTAATTTATATGTGTATTAACAAATAAATGGAATAATAAATAATAATCTCAGGAACTACTGGTCCGATTTGAAAAAATATTTCAGTGTTAGATAGCCAATTTATCGAGTAAGGCTATAGGCTACTTTCTATCCGAATGCGCCGAGTGAAACCGCTGGCAGAAGTATGATAATATTATACTTTATTGTCCTTTTAGGTGGTCGCAGCGACGTAGACTGGTTCACAGACGTACTGGGCATGTCTACGAAGATGCGACATTTGGCAGACATAGCTCCTATCAAGCCGCTGGACTATCTCAACAAAGCTAACTACACTGAAGTTATTGAGAGAGGGCATGGTCCTCCTGAACATGTTGTCAGGTAAATATCCTATGGTGTTCTTTTCTCAATTGTCAAGAAAATCAAGTACTCCAAATATCAGCCTTTTTGGGTCATCCAAATTACAGCCAACAGAACACCACCTTTGACTAGTTTTGAAATAAGTAGTTTTTTTAAGACAGTAAACTTCGAAATTGCTAACCCGTATTTCAGCTATTCATATCGGAAGCGTGCAAATGAATCCTGAAAAATGCTATTGTGCTTTGAATACTAAGAAGAACTTTATGCTAAGAACGCCCAAAACAAACCGTAATTTTGTTCACTCCGCAAATCACAACAAACCTTAGCAGAAGGCTTATTTTAGCATCTTTTTCTACTCCTTTTCTTTTAAAAACCCCAATTCACTACACGAAACTTATAAATTCTCATAAAATATAACCCAAACACATACTAACATACACAGGGCGTAATATAAAAGCTAGAAAACCTGCCTAGAGCACGCCCACCTTTTAATCTCACCCTCATGAACTGAAAGCCTGGCCTACATTTGTAAAAGACATTTGACATACTGACCTACAGGTAATATGACCTCAGTTTGCAGTTGGGAAGTAGGTAACTCATTATGAGCTTAATATTAACGTTAATTTATTTTTGAGTAACGGTGGATTTGTATAACCTATGTATCCATTAATTAGAGAATATATTTCGACTTAACTTTCCATACAAATTACGTGCTGATCGCAAAACAAAGCGTATCCGCAGTAAGCAAGGCAGGTACAGCTTCAAAGACTTTGTATAGAATTGACTGGATATTAACATGAAAATCTCTTAAAAATACTTGTATGAAAATTAAATACTTTGTTTCTTAAATATTACATCTAAAACGTAAATCTACCATATTTTATAACCCTTACATTTACTCACGTTCTCAAATTCTTTTGCGTCGGGAAGTTTCTCGCTACGTCTAATGTAAAGGCATTTATAATTAATAAAATTTCTCGCTATGCTTATTGTGCATTTATAATTAATAAAAAAAATATCTAATGGAGGTACCCAATTAAAACTAATTAGTTATTATCACAAATATACTATGAACTCGGTCCGTTAACTTTTGTGGGATAATCAAATTTTGAAACCCTAGAGATTACACACGCCCTGAAAACATATTTAGGATATTTCTATTTGGAGAGGTACCTAGTCCCTCTCCATCCCTTTCAATTAAACTCAATAGGTACTACAGATTACAGAATATTGTCTGAAATTATCTGATTTATTAACCTAAGTACCTAAGCTCACAAAAGGCTCAAGATTCGGAACTAATCGATTAATAATCTTTTTTTTTCATTCATCGAATGACCTCAAAAACTCGGTTATGTAACCACAAAGCTCGCTTGTGTTGACTTTATGAGACAAAGAAAGCCCCCGTCATGCCCTTTTTAATTTCGCTCACATAAGCTGAAAGCCTTTTCTTTGTAGACCTGATGTTTATCACTAAATTTTTATGCGCGGTCTTTAGGTACGAATCATCGTTATAGGGTGTGTTTAACAATACGATATAGTGTCTTTTTGATATTGATGTTAATATATAATTTACGTTATAAGTCCATGCGGCTATCCCAAGTAGTTACCATGGTCTGAATATGAATTCATCGTAAAAACTTTATAGATAAACAGTGATCTGTCATAAGTTCTCGTAAATATTTTCTACAATTTATTGATCACCGACTAAAAGTACAATTCTGTTTATAACGCCTCTTGAAAGGCGGATAAGGCTCTATGTTTACAGTTCTTCCTATTCTTCCTGCCCTATTCCCAAATATTTTGAGGCTACTTACCGTCATATGTTTTTCGCGTGCATCCTTCTCTGTTAGCCTTAGCCTTATATTAATTATTATCATTTTCTCAATTTTTATTTATCTTTCAAGCAATCCATCCATTAATCCTGCCAGCCTAATTTAAAGTATCATCAATACTTATCACATAACATATCCACAGGTTGTGCGTGACTTCCAACGTAGCTCGCTCCAAGTGTCAGACGATGTCCACGTTCGCGTTCAGCCGGGACATCCGCCCGCGCCTCGACTGCGTTCAACAGGCTACTGAGGAAGACTGCCTGAAGAGCGTGAGTACTTTGTTAGCCGATTGCGAAAAGAATTAATCAATCAATCAAAAAGCATTTATTCAAAGTAGGCTGAAAACAGCACTTTTCGAACGTCAAAATTACATGAGACAGCCTCAAAAACGCCCGCCCTTTACCACTTCCTATGTGTTTTTACTGGGAAGAAGAAGTGGCGCAACAAACTCCCCAAAATTAAGCTTTAAATGTCACTGGGAACTTTCGCCTGTACTTAATGTAATGTTTTTTTGATTTTGGACATTAATCGCGAATGCTCAAGTGAGGTAGGGCCTTAAGGTACTGTTAGAAGATACCCTTGATATATAACTGCTACCGGTTAGTAGTGGCTAATCGCAGTAATCGCAATAAGTACATATAGCTAATTAATAGGTGATTATGAACTTACTTTCAAATGTACCATATCGCCGTCTTTAGCGCATCCTACTTCTGACGCAACCAAAATCTTCAGCTTGCCAATTATTATTTTAACATTTATCCCTAAAAATATTAATAAATAATTAGCTGCCATTTATATCTCTGTTTAGCGATAATTTGCTACTAATTACACCATTTTAGGAACGAAACCAAAAGCCTTTTGTGTGCACCTGAATGTTATAGCCACATCAACGTTTTCATTCATCATCTGTCGCTCAAAACAAAAGCTCACAAAAGCTTAATTGGCAGCGCTTGGTAAATTAATTGCTTTCAATCAATACTTTACTATCCAGATGTGTGCTATAAAGCTCTTCTCTTTGCAAGTCTTAATTGAACCATTCGCCGAGAATTTTAGCGGAAACGATTGTTTTGTTTGAAAATATTTTGGCTCCATTGATTTTAATTTCCTTTGCTTTGAAAGTTCGTTTGGACTCGAATATTCCGGTTAAATGGTTTCGAACGGGATCTTTGAAGTGTATCTTTTAGTTTAAACTTTGCGTTTATGTTCTAAATTACTTCTGCGGAATAATACTTTTCGCGTAACCTAAGTAACCTACTAAAAAAATAAGTAGGTATATCAAGTAGGTATCTAACACAACCGTTGAGTGGCTCTCGAAATCCGTAAAAAATAACAAAGAAAATAATTTTACTTAACAACATAATATTGGTAGCTACCAACCTAGTCTTAAATTTTCCAATTCGTTTGGAAGAACCATAATTTTTCTCCTTGCTATTAGGCATATTTCGAGATTATCTAAAAATAGCAAGAATCCCATAAATAAATTGTCATACAGGTACAAGACAACGGTTCCGACTTGGCAAGCGTAGATGATATGCGAGTGATGTCGGCTGCCAAGAAGTACAACTTACATCCAGTGTTCCACGAAGTGTATGGTGACGCGAAGACACCTAACTACGCAGTCGCTGTCGTCAAGAAAGGAACCTCGTTCAATAAGATTGAAGACTTGAGAGGACATAGGTAAGGGGATCCTGTAGTATTTGTAGGTAGGTGACCTATTGTAATTGTTGCAGACTTTGCCTACTCTTATGAGGAAAATTGTTTGTAAGCGTAGGACTATGTTAGTAATATTATTAACTGGGAACATAATATACCTAGGTACTTAAGTATAGAATACTCACTTACAAAGCAATGTGTAAGGACTCCGTCTGTCGGCTATTCACGGCAAAAATACAGAACCGATTCAAATAAAGGCTAAAGCCTGAAAAACATAGGTAAGTGACTTTTTATCTAGGTGCGGGAAGTAGGTTCCCCGAGGGATAACAAACACTTAAACAAGCAAACATAAAGCACAACAAGGTCGAAATGTAGAGGAAGGAAAACCTTTCTAAACTAGGTATTGAGTGAATGATCTATGAAGGACCCAATCAGTAACAAAAACTTTCCTGAACAAATTCCCAACAATATTGTGTAACGAACTATCTTCATCGAAGTAAATAAACTTCATATCATTTCTTACAGAAACATCTGATTGGATTCATCCGGTTTTTTCTTGTACTTGTTTATTTTCTTCCAAATATCATTCTACCCTTAGTTAAAGGCCTTTCCAGTGCCAGATTAACCGTATACCAAAAGTAGCAATTGCTATAAGCACCACGCAGGCACCCAGGTCTGTTCATTTGGATAGGATAGTAAGTGCCGGTTTCTTAGTTTTTAGGGTTCCGTACCCTAAGGGTAAAACGAGACCCTATTACTAAGACTTCGTTGTCTGTCTGTCTGTCTATCTCATAATCCGTGATAGCTAGAAAGCTGAAATTTTCACAAATGATGTATTTCCGTTGCCGCTATAACAACAAATACTAAAAATTAAAAAAATATATACATATTAAGGGGGATCCCCATACAACAAACATGTACGGAACCCTTCGTGCGCGAGTCCAACTCGCACTTGGCCGGTTTTTAGAAATTGTGGGACCTCGGGGCCAGACCTATTCTTGCTACGGGCCCGAGCTTGCTTAATCCGGCACTGGGCTATTCTAGATCATTCTAGCTTTAGTAACAACGGTTCCCCTATTATTCTAGGTCTTACTTAGGTAGAACTTATTTCTAGAATCTAAGACCAACTTATTTCATCTTTCTTTTGGAACTTTACGGCTGAAGTTTTAATGAACGTTTGTTTTTGATCAAACTTTTAACTAGTTTTCGGACACGTGTGGATCATCCAGATAGTTTAGGGGCTTAGCTATTATCTATTATGGGTCTTTTGTTGTTTTGTTTAGGCAAAGCTAATAGAACTTGGATTCATGAAGGTGCGAACGAAATGGTTTACATATTTGTAGGTATAGATAAGCCTTTTGTGGAAATGCTAACATAAAAGGCTTGTAGGTAAGGCTGAAGCCAAACCAGCTTAATTTTTTGAGTCGTGAGTCGCAAAATTTGGGTCGCAGAAAATCGTTACAAACAAAAAAGACAACTTTTGTATGAAACCGAATGTAGCAGATTTTCTGCGACCGAAATTCTGCTACTCACAACTCACAAAATTACGCTCGTTTGGTCTCAGCCTTAGTTACCATTAGCGCTTTTCAACTTATACAAGCAGTTAATTTTCTTCGTGGTTAAACATGAGGTTGTCATAAAATTCATAAATAATCAATTGAAATTACGGAAGACTGGAAATGACTACCTACTATGCGCTGCTTTTTTTGTCGTTGAAACAGTATTTCAGAATTAATTAAACATAATCGTAGGTAAATTCAATGTAATTTTGAGTATTATTTTTCTTCTGTTATTTTAATATTTAATCTTTTTCAGGTCTTGCCATGACAATTACGACAGTTTCAGCGGGTTTGCTGCTCCGCTGTACTACCTCATTAATAAACACGTTATTAATAACGACCAGGTCAGTACTATCAATTGTTGTTACCATCGGACTGACCTTCATACCAATCAAATATAAATCGAAAATATTTTCTGTGTTAAGTATTGTAGATAGGTGCCCACAGTTTTACAGGAGAGGTACGACTATGAATATTAGTAACGACATTTTTTATTCAAGCTCACTTTTTAGGAAGCTAAATATAATGAAAATTAAACTTGATGTGTCTACTCGTACTATCTCCATTCAATTAACTATTTACAAAGGTTTAGGTTCTACGGTTAGTACCTACCTTGGCACATACCACCTATTATTTAGTCCTGAGTTAAACCTTGCAGGGCATAGAAGAATAATATTTTATTTCTATCTTTTATATTAATTGCCACGACAAGAAACGAAGTGTTATTGTGTTACTGGGTGACCTATTTTTTTTAAACGGTTTTTTCTAAGCTAGCCTCTAACAACTAAGATATTTATAGACCACTTTTCTTGATGACTATCTTTTATTTTTATTTTGTTCTCGCAGTGCGTCAAGAACTTCGCCTCTTTCTTCTCAGCTGGATCATGTATGCCAGGAATCGACAAGCCGGAAAATAATCCTAAAGGTACGATTTAATGATACATTACGTACTCCATTAATGATAGTAGTTCTACCTAATTGCTTTATTTTAACAGTTGCTTAATAATGAGTACCTAATCATCAATCAATTAGTTACTCTATATTATGCACGAATTTTGCACGAATTTCTCCAGATTGTTATTCTCAAAATTGCTATCCAGCGAGAATTACATATATTGCTCATATAATTTTAATTGATATAAGTAGGTAGGTACCTAGGTACTGACACTGAGTTATCACAATCTGTCAAATTTCTGCAATCGATTTTCAACCTTATCGCAATGGGGGTAGGTTAATGTTTGATTGGTAAAATTTGACAGATTTGTATACGTTGACCTGCTGTCGTCTGTACTAGTAGACATTATAATCACTGAAAATAACTTTGATTTTTTTTATCGCGGAAGGCTACCCTACTTATAATCCGGGGTGCGGAGTGGTCCCACGGAACGCGGGTGACACAGTAATACTCAAATAACTATGAAGATACTTAAACAATTCCTATATTTCAGGTGATGACGTATCAAAACTAACACAACAGTGTTCAACCGACAGCAATCCCTTGTCATGTCTTCGCGAAGACCGCGGCGACGTGGCTTTTGTCTCAAGTAAGTTAGATCCCAACATTATCAAATCTAAATATATAAAATTCAAAGGTGACTGACTGATTGACATAGTGACGTCAACGCATAGCCCAAATCACTGAAGGGATCGAGCTGAACTCTGGCATACAGGTAGATTTTATGACGTGGGCATCCGCTAAGACAATATTTCCCGAAATTCCCACGGGAACGGGATTTTAGGTTTTGCGCGGGTGAAGCCACTGGCAGAAGCTAGTTTCTATAACTAATTGGTTGTTCAATTAGAAAACTTGTTTACAGTGTCATTTCTAATCGTGTTAGTAATTTTCCGTAAGTTGATATCACTCTCATAGTAATTACTAACTGTACTATAGATACTTTCCCAGCTGAACATGGTTATATGGACGTTATATTGTGGATTGTATGGACCAAATTCAAATATTGGTCCTTTGGTACATAAAAAACAATTTTACCTAAATAAGTAATGTATTGCATTTTTTTTCTCATGTCCAGGTGCTGAACTACCATTCCTCGATGCCGCAGAATACGAACTACTTTGCCTAAACCGCGAGGCGGGTGGAAGGGACTCTCTCGCCAACTACGCTACTTGTAACATCGCCATGGCACCTTCCCGCACTTGGTTAGCGGCCAAAGACTTCCAGTCAGACGTCTCCATCGCCCACACTCCCCTCAGTCTGGCCCAACTACTTGACACCAGAACAGACTTATTCAACATATATGGAGAATTCCTCAAGAACAATAACGTAATATTCAACGTAAGTACCCATTATCAAACAATGGACAAGACAAACATACAACGACTCCATTGTATCTTAAATGTTATTGTTTCAGAATGCCGCTAAGGGATTAGCAACTACTGAGAAAATGGACTTTGAGAAATTCAAGCAAATCCATGACGTTATTTCTATGTGCGGTAATGCTTAGACTCAGTGATATGTAGCCCTTTATTGAGGGTTTTTATACATTAATTAATTAACAAAATACTATTGTAAGACTGGCTGTTTTACTTTTATAGCAGCACAAGTAAAGCAGTTTGAATAACTAACAAAACGAAAATGAATTTTCAAAAACAAAGGCTGATTGTTTAACTTTTATTTCATTTCTTACATTGACAATAAATAAATAATACCCAACAATATTTTATCTTTTATTCTGGTCCTAATGGAAATACTTATAAAGCAGCCAAGATCAGTGAGATAATTACTGAAGCAGCTAGCATGGTATAGCCTGATGAATAAACTTCCTTGATTGTGAGTCCCTTAGCCATGTCCCAGAAGAGATGTCTGACTCCGTTCGCTAAATGGTAGCCCACAGGTGCAGCGAGCAGAAATTTTCCCAAAAACAGTGTCGCCGGTGACAAATTCAAGCTCTCAATGATGGCAATGTAGTGGGAGATGTCATGTGGCAACACTAAAGCTCCAATTCCCAGCACACTAAAGTACCCAGACAAGATCATCCCTAAAACAATGAATATTATGTAAATACTTGTGTTCATGTACTGTCAGCTAAACTCCCATAAAATTCGAAGAAAATGCCTATTTTAACTGAAAATTATAGTCAAACATTTACTGGAGAGATATTTTTTATAATGCTGGTAATAAAAACTTTGTAAAAATGGTAAATCTCTACTAACATAACACTTTAAATATCAAGTTCAAACTTACCTGTAGCTCTATGGGAAACAGACAGAACGCTGGTCAACTGAGGAGCGTATATTGAGAGATGTGGCGACATCGGCCGCTTAAGACGGGCATTCCTGTCGTCGTGGTGCTCCAGTTTAGGCTCTTCATACTTCTTAAACACGATTTTAGGTATGCCTGCAGCCTGAGCATAATTTGCAGATGCTAGCACTGTAGGCACCTTATTTAAACTTGCTAGCACCGAACGGCTACCCAATCTGAAACAAAACATGATTATACATCAATCCTACAGCCAATAACACCAGCCCAAACGTTGTTACATAATTTGTCAACATACCTGCCGCAGCTCAAGAATGCCATAGTTGATTTGAAATTATTTAGTTAATACTTTCGTAGGCTTCTGCAAAAGATGAGGATAGTCAATATTACATCAAAAACGTGTATTTTATAATTGAAAAACAAAACAAATTACGCTCACCACTGAGTCTGACGATTTTCGCGAGCGGAATGACATTGACACTGACAGTTCGCTTAAAATGCGACTTTTCTTTTTTACTTTCACCAAACCATCTATGAAGACTCAATTATTATTTTTAGCAAATACAATTGTTTAGCCTAAAATTTCTAAGTCAAGAAGTAGATTTCATCCAATAGCAAAATTATGTTTGTTATTTCTTACATAAGAGGCTATATTTTTCATAAAAATATGGTTGATTTGGATAAAGTAGTCTTTATACATGGAACGGAACACGAGATCGCCATGCGCTATCGATCACCGTTCCGTTACACGGATACTCACTCATCAAAATAATCAAATCACTTAAAATTGTATGGCTCCCAAAACGCTTATTGAATTTTATTGCTTATGAAATGAAATAAAGTATTGCTTTACACATAACTTGGGTACATCCTGGATTTGAATAACTTAATTTATATGGATACCGATTTGGGACCCCGTCATAGTAGATAGGAAAGGAACGTTAATGTCAACTGTTCTCGTGCAATCTGGAAAGAAAAGCAATTTTCCTGACAGTGTGAAACACGAGATTCAAAAACAGTACGTTTTTATTTTAGTTTCCGATTTCGAAATTCAGAAATGCTACGTTTATTAATCTTAACAGCCGCAACTGCCGCTTTCAGAAGTAACTTCGTAACGGTAGCTGCAATGACTGGCGCTAAATCGGTCGACTTCGAAGTATTTGGCCGGGTGCAAGGAGTTTTTTTCCGAAAGGTATGTGTACCAGTATGTAAATTACACTAAACTTTTATGAATACACCGGAATATACTAATGCTTCTTTAGCAAGCCGATGGATCTATGAGATTAATTAGAAAGTTAGTGGCTAATATTTTTTTAGTTTCATGGATTTTACCCTTAACGTATATTTGAATCTTAATTAATAATGAAACGATAAGTTTATATAAATATTCTGTATTAGGCAAAACACCCATCCAAATTGCAATCATTGGCTATCATGTCCAAGAGACTTGCTGCGCTGCCATGAAACAATTAATATTCTTAGGTGAAAGTGTTATTAGCCAAACCTTTGGCCACAAGTGGACTCCACTCAGCTTCTAAGATGATGAATTTTATAGAGGCAATATAAATATTCTCTATATCTACCAAAACTCGTGTAATGTGATAAAATTTTAATGATGAACACTTAATAGCAATAGCTGAATAAAGTTACAATAATCAAAAAAATTGGAAACACAAAATATTGTTTGAATTTCAACCTTATTTTGGAAATAATAGACACAGCTCAGAACAAATACTTGACAATGACATTTTACTAAGTCGCTGTCAAAATATTGTGTCTGCAATAATTTATTGTAGAATTTCAACGGTTTTGTTCAAAGAGTAGTTCCCATATCTCAGTAAGAACAACGATGGCTTTGAGATCGATGGATTTTGAAGTGTTCGGGAATGTTCAGAGGGTTTATTTTCGAAAGGTATTTAAAGGTGCTAAAATACATAGATTTTTTTGTATCACATATTGATCCAGTCTTGTCCATGTCTTTTTGGATTATATATTTTTTTCTTTATATTATAAAAATACCAATTAAACTTTTGTCTGATGCATCCTAAATATTTTCATGGAAATATTAAAAAGCGTGGTATAATTTTATATTTGTATGGTAGGAATTGAAACAAAATTATTTTTGTATTAAAATAAAATTGGTGCAAACCTCTAGCAGCAATTAACATTTGTGTCAACTCCTTTTTTGGGGTAACATCTTATTTGCTACTCTCTCTACTACTATCAGAGCAGCTTGGTTTTTTTTGCTCTCTCACTGGGAAACTCTGAATCACATCATTACATAGGTACGCCACTTTCATTAAACTTTTTCCGTCGTGGCTAGACCTCGCCGATATAACCGGCACTATTGGACAAAACTCCGAACTATCAATCAATTGATGAGATATTATAACATTTCGGATATTATCAGCTATTGGCAACCACCATTTATAATGTAACTGTAGCTTTTATTTCCGTGGTTTAGTTACTTTAGACTGTATTAATAATACAGTCCGCCCTTGGGCCTCGCGAACACATTTGGTCTAGCGCTGCCACTTACTCATGTTGACTCATGTTAACTTTTTTACAAACAAAGCCAAAAATAAGTAAATAATACTATTGTTGCCGACCGTAACACATATGGTGGGGGACCGTCCTGATTATTAGCCTAGAGCGGTCAGAACTCTTGATCAGCCACTGTGTATTACGATACCTTTCCACATATACATAGGCATTATGGTGGCTTCCCGAGGGAAATACTTCTTATATCCAGATGTCCAGATAAAAACCTAATTCAATAAATCGTGACAAAAAACACATTCGCATTTATAACTTAGTAAGGATTTTTGGCTTTCCACTTTTATTCAATGGTGCCAGTTCTTTTATCGAAAAAAGTATTTTTATAAAAAGCTTCAAATTACATTACAATCAGATTAGATTCTTCAGAAACAGTGTTCACCGATTTCTCACGCGCAAACAGTGTTCATCATTTTCCCGTACACGGATAAAACATATCTACATACCAACCCAACAGCGGAAGAATTATTTATCCAAATAGGTTCGGTAGTTGCGGAGGATAGATAGATATTTAAATTAGTATGTTTGTCCACAGTACACGAAGGAGCAAGCTCAGAAGCTTGGACTTCGAGGTTGGTGCAAAAACACGTCGCATGGAACCGTACTCGGCCATATGCAGGGACCCACTGAACAAATGGAAGCCATGTAAGTCGTAACACAATGATGATGGCGTCCGATATAAGGAGATGAGCCAGCTGCGCAGGACATACTATAGTGCACAAGCATTTGGGCTGACACAGGTACAGTCCCTATTCTCTCACTCTCATAACCCGATGGGACGGCAATCCGACACCACCGGAGAAAGATTAGGCGCAGGACCGAGATTAAAGTGCTCTCCGATGCACGGGTGTATCAATCACCAACTATTTCATGTAATATAATAAATAAAATAGAAAGCCATTTATTTCTTCCAAAAAATCAGAATTTGTTAAATAATAAAGGACGAAAACAAATTGAAACTTTTTCAGAAATATTTCCGATTAATAAACTACCGTTATTAAAAACGAATAAACCGATAGTTCTCTGAAATAAAATGTATGGGTAGGTAATTGTTATCGGATATTTATCAGCTAGCGAGCAATTTAAAAATGAATTTGATAAGCGGCCAACCCATACAATCGAAATAGACCTATGGAATTATGAAATAATACCGTAGAAGCCTCTAGAAAAGCAATGAGTACACTATTCTGACGTCAGCCAGCAAAATAAATCGGTTCGAAATATTTTCCATACTTTAAAACAATGAACGAATTTAAAATGTGTCAACTTTAGCCGTGAAATGCAAAAAGTATTATCGCGTTTTATTTTACAATGCAAAATTCCGGCCATTGTTATTCGGGCACAATTTTGCAGCGAAAAAAATGCAATCAAGAATTTCCTCAACACCCTGCGGCGAATCTCATTTAACGGCACGATCTCTGAAATTCACGACTTGATACGAAAATATTCCTGTACAAAATGATTTACTTTTATCTTCCTGCTATCTGTCGCAGGAAAGCAACTCGTAATGAATACGAAACCACGATTCATTACACAGAGCGACCAGCGGACAAATTAAAGTCTCCGCCGCTTTGTAATTAGTTTTCTCGTAATTTCTAGAAATTTCCACTGTCTTTGCAGGATGCATTGGCTGAAAACCACAGGCAGTCCCAGTAGTAAAATAGAAAAATGCGAGTTTAGGAATCAGATGGACATCGAGGAATTTACTTTTACGGATTTTGATATCCGTCGAGATGAACTTTAAAATATTATGGACCAGTTTAATAAGTTCTAGACAAAGTTTTAGATAGCTGACAAAAACATTTCAATTGCAGTATCTGTCACATAGCCGTCTAGAACTTTATCTAGAACCTGTGAAACGAGCCGTTAATATTTTAATATAATGTGATATTTGGGAGAGTTACCCATGACTGTAATGTGGTATTAGTAATTTATTTGATTAAAGTTAAAATACACTCAGCTTAAAAGCGCAGCCCTATTAGTTTTATTTGAAACCTCAACATTCGCAGTTTTGCACGTTAATAATATTAAAATTAACCGCTACGTGCAAAACATGACAAATGGAACAACTCGACGGGAATTTTTAATTACATTAAGCTCTCGCGTCAACCTCCATCTCGCAAATGTGCAGAAAACAAAAGCTTATCTCTCGAGACCGTAATAAAAGGCCTCGACTCACTCATTACCTACTGTAGTAATCAGTAAAAACTCTCAGCGCGCTGTAGATTCTGTTTTATCAAATGAGCTTTCCTGAGAAATTTTCATCTTAAGTTTTATGAAGGTCAAGGCATCACTTTTTTCCTCAAATTAAACCACGCTTTCACGATCCCAAGAGACGCATAAAAGTGATATATTCACAAAGTAAACAATCCATCACTACTTCCCTATTTTGCCGAACACGCGATTTGTCACTGAATAAGTGAGTAGGTATCGACGGAAATATCCCTGAACTCGAAGAAAACCTACAGGTGGTTTCATAGTTTCAAGTATTATTATTACTTGATTAAGGTATTTTTGTAACAAGCTACAGGTTACATGAAATGATTGCGCTGGGGAGGTGAGCTTGTAATTTTCGACACGCGAGAGACGGGAGAAAGTATTAAAAATAATGTGCTTGGGTCGGCGGTTGAATGAAAAAGTTTCTCCCTAAATATGTGCCTAGGGAGGCATCCCATTAACGCCTGAAAGACTTTCAAGGTTTATGCTCTGGTGGATATAATACGAGTTACTTTCAGTTTGATGTAAATGATGACTGCCAATACGCTTATAATAACACGTTAGATCTTTCCTCAAACCGTTGCGAATGAAAACGGAAACGCAGAGTATAACATTGGTTGTGTCCCTTCGTCCAGCATACTCACCATGGAATCCTGATATTTCATGAATGTCAAAAAACTGTTCTGAAATAGTGCTAAATAGTGCCCAAAGGAAAAAAATAGTGCTCTTGTACTTGCGAAGT
The DNA here is from genome assembly GCA_002382865.2 of Heliothis virescens. Lineage (NCBI taxonomy): Eukaryota > Metazoa > Arthropoda > Insecta > Lepidoptera > Noctuidae > Heliothis > Heliothis virescens. The sequence goes on along the minus strand of NWSH02000437.1, from coordinate 11,132,126 downwards.
TATAGCCATAGTTCGATGAGTATGCTGGACGAAGGTTTCGCCCAGCATACTCACCTCCGTCCGGAGAATCTGTATACGCTTCAAACATAATTCATACTTCAAAAAATAGTTCCCAAATAGTGCCAAACGGTGCCCAAAAAGAAAAAACAGTGCTCGAATAACTTCGGAGTTATAGGCTTCGTTCAGTGAGTATGCTGGGCGTAGGTTCTACGCCCAGCATACTCACCTCAGTGCGCGAATATCGAACGAGCTATAGGTACAATTTACGTCTCAAAAAATTGTGCTTGAAATAGTGCCCAATATCAGTCCAATTTTTGCTTGACTTTTGACCTAGAAAACCATTAAATCTATTAAATTTGATTGTAAACTTCCTACATACTAACCGTAAAATGGCAAGGTACCAGTCGGTCGACACATGTTTTTGGACAAAAATATATAACTTTCTAATGTAGACTTCATGGTAGTGGAAATAATTATGGTGATTTTCGTCACATGTCAAAAACTTTCCGATAATGCTATATTAATTATATAGTTTTATAAATGAATAATAAAGTGAATAGAAACTTAAGCGTAATGAAGTCTAGTTACGTTCATTGCATGTGTGTTTGTGTCTGATAAAAACAGTCATTTGCAGCAATAAAATTAATATCTTGAAAAAATTGTAAAAAGGAAAATTAACAGTTTTCTTTCCTTAGTATATATATGTTAGAAGGCAAAACTTATAACCAGTCAAAACTAGTTCACTGTACCGAGTTATAGCAAATTTTAAAACTCTTTCCAATATTTCATCAATGAAAGGGTTAGCAATAAAAACAAGAACTGAGAAGCGCATTGTTCGTTTGATTGCTTTTGTGACACAAAATGGACCCTTATCACCTTTCAAAATATAGATCAGTCTTGTCTAATAAATTCGTAAGCCTGCTAAATAAGGGACAAGCGCCATATAGTAATATTTAACATAAACATAATTCATTTAGCGTCGGGGCGCGACGCGTGCTTTGTGACACAAAAAAAATGGACCTTATCACCTTCAACATACAGATCATCTTGTCTAATAATCGTAAGATGTGTAGGCAGCGCCATCTAGATTTTAAACATAAACATATTCATTTGCGCAACGAAAAAAAATAAAACAAAAAAAAAAAAAACACAATAAATTTAATTTACCCAACAACTCACCCTCAATACCCATTAACCAACTCACTGTCCCTTCGACCCCCCACAACAAAAAGGACAGCTAACGAGCACTTTTTTACTAATACTATTAAGATGAGTCTATGGTGAATCTTTATATGGGAATTTTATAGTCAAGTTGGAGAGCTGAAGAATTTTGGAAAGGAAGGGGGTGCGGTTAAGTGGACGGGAGAAGGAGGAAAGAGTAAGGAAACCGGGGGACAAGGAAATCAACAAGGTTATGAAACAAGGGAATTGAACATTAAAAAAATGAAAAAAAAAAAAAGAAAAAAAAAAAAAACAATAATGATAGTTTATTGGATTCGGACCTCCCAAATTAAATTTTTTAAAAACTTTACAGAATTTCAGCAAAATAAACATTTTTTTTAAATATAAGAAAGAAAAAAGAAAAAAGGAAAAAAAGTCACTTCCGGGAAATAGTTTTTTTTTTTTTTATTTATTTATAAAGTTTTTATATTTGTCCAGGTGTAAAGGAAAAAAAAATTGATTATGCTAAATACAAATTACAAAAAAACCAAAAAACGTCAAAAAAAAAAAACCCAAAACTAACCAAAATTAATTTATTTAAAATAATTATTGTATCCCACCCAACCAAAAGACAAAAAAATTTAACTCTAATTTATTAGGTCACAAATTACGGCATCCTTCAAATCACAACCACTCAATGCTATAAAAAAAAGTGATCTACCTTTGCACATTCCCCAAAACGGAACAAATGTACAAAATTGAACGTAAGAGAAGTCGCCTAACTTGCTCATAAATATTATATATACAAATTATATTCCAAAAATACCTCCTTATTAGTAATACTCATTTTCGCGAAGTGATTACGATTTTTAGTAACCGAATATTGAGCAGAACATGCCGACCCAAAAAAAGCCTCTGATTACAATTAGGTTGTTGTTCTGAAGTGCTACCAAAGCGACAACCAATACCCAACCACCATCCCATCAAACGAAAAAAATGAGAATACCCAGTACCTTGTATAATCTTTATCTACGTTTTGCTTAGATGTTATTGTGCCTCCACTTTCTCATTTTCTTTCTTGACCGCCGCTCTCCTAATCGCATACGATTTATTGATACGTCTTGCGAGATTTTATTTCCGGATTAACTCCCCTGTTAACCTCTTCCAATAAAAAAAATAAAAGCAAAAAAAAAATAAAAGCTATTTCATCAGTCTTAGGAAACTGAATAAATGTTCCGTCACCAAAACACCCAGACCAAGCTATTCGAGAATTACATATACTAACGCTAACTGGAGACCGCCTTTCTAAATATAATATAGACTCAATACCATACCTACATGTGCTTAGGTAGGTTAGAAAAACGACTGTACAAATCAACACGAGATCTCGAAAATCCCATAAACAGCACACCTAATCACAGGTATAGTACATATAATCTATTTAATTATTAGAAAGACCGGAAAAGCAAGAAAAAATAAATAAAATGAAGCAAAAATATACAACATTGTACTTTCCCTTAAACCTTAAAAAGTAAAATCAAACCCAAGTAACTCGAAATTCTTAGCGGGATCATCCCGCGACATCTAATATTTAAACGTGATTCTGCTGATGTATCACTCGTCGCAGTACAATACAATGAAATCAACAATGTAGGGTAATTTGTATGTGTGCTAAATGAGATAGTAATATGGGTATCCATGAATAACCAGACTCAAGAATCAGTGCATGCATGTTGTACTAGAAAAAAGTAATTTTCAATTGTCATCTACCCGTATTTTTTCGTAACACTGTTACTACTAAGCCAAGTAATAAAGATTCTTTAACCCAATTGCGACTCTCTAAGATGTTAACATATAGTTTTAAAGTGAGTTGTGTAAAAAATTTCCTATAGAGCGAATAAGTTTAGAAAAATAACAAGTGCGACACGAGTGTGCTTACACGACCAAAACGCTACCCCAAACATAACCAAGTGCTAACCTTCTTCAAAACACAAACCCCAAAAATTACTACAAATAAATATCTTAAAACAACCCCACCTCAAAAAACATAGTGATAGTCGTGAGATTTACAAACGTGTTGTCATGAAATTGCAAAAAATGTGTAAAACCCCCCGAGACATTAAGATGACGTGGTATTCACATGACACTATAAATTATCACTTGATCAAACACAAAAGTTTGTATTCTAGCAAGAAATAATTCTGAATATTTATTACAAGGTTTCTCTCTTACTACCCGCATTAAACTTATATTCACTATAAATTCGCTTGATTTGACCCTGAAATTAAAAACTGATTAGTAATGTGTCCAGACTGATGAGTGACACGTGCCATAGATGAATCCTATATTAAGATGGCCACAAAAAAAATGATAAGGTCATAAAGTCCTAGAGACAACCGTGAATATCTTTTATAAAAAACAAAAAATAGAAAAATTAGAATGATGATGAAGATCTCAAACGTGTAAAGAACACTATTTGGACCAGATCAAACACAATGTGTTTCGTCCAGATTGTCTTCACCTATTATGACTAGTTAAGGTATTCTTAAAGTGATTTTATGTACGAAGCGTTGCTCGACTACTGTGCCTTGGTTCCGAGTTATCGGCAGACGAAGTTGAGTTTTCTACGACACGTTACTGAAACAAAGGTCACGGGCACCTTCTGTATTGGAAAACTTATACTCTCACGGCGGACACAAGACGCGACTATCATAAAAATCTCTGCAACGCCTAGATGGAAATAAATGAACAACCCTAAGGCTCCGGAATTTACCATATATGCTCATTTAGTGACTCACGCTCAAAGCCCACAATAAGTATCAAATCCCGTGAGTGCACGGACGTACGATTCTCGAGGGGACCCAAGCACCAGAAAAACCAAGTGGAAAACCCATGTTATGAATCCCAGTATACTCACCATGAAGGAAATTACCTGACTTCGTAAAACAGCAATAGAGTGGGTAACCGGCACTGTGCCAAAAATTTTCACGATAATATGTACTTATACCCGGGATAGTGTCTGAAATACACAGCCCAAATCCCTTGCTTAGAATCTGACCATCTACTTCACTCC
>NWSH02000437.1:11085751-11101898 GCA_002382865.2 Heliothis virescens | reverse complement strand
ATTTTAAAACTTTAAAATAAAATAAAATATTGCTCTGTGACTTGATGTGACGGGTACTGTTTTTGACACTGATTGAGGGTGACAAGAAGAATCGCGGCATGTTCACACCTGTGCACCCGGAGTTACCCTTTTAGACGCACTCTATTTAGATGTATACTCTAATGCCGGCCCATACACGCTACGGTCTACCGGAGAGGTCCGCCTGTGCAGGTATGCCTGCGCAGTAGAACGGAATGGTGTGTGGGAATAGACCTGTGCAGTTTTTTTTAACCTGCACAGGCGACCGGCGCAAGATCGAAAATCGGTTCTTTTGAGTGACCACCGTACGGTGTACCTGTGCGTGTGTGCGGCGTACTCCGCGGTCGCCTGCGCAGGTTGCGCCAGTCATCAGTTCATAGAGGAAGTAATATGTCGGGTTAGAGAGCCCTTCTCACAGATTTTTTTTGTTGACTGCAAATGTCAATTGATTTTTTTTTTAACTTTGAAAAAGGAAAAAAAAAGTTTTTTCCTTTTCAATAACCAATGCTTACACCACTTTCTTCGCTTGTTTTTCGTATCATTTTTCTTCAAAATTAAAGCAAGACCTAGCAACGCCAGCGTATCATCGTCTACATTCGATGCCATCGTAAAAAGAACTGAAGACCGCTCCGATACACCGGAACTTCCCCACACACGCTACCATTGTTCGGTTGACCTGCGCAGGCATACCTGCACAGGCGGACCTCTCCGGTAGACCGTAGCGTGTATGGCCGGCATAAGATAATTTTACTCGTTTTGAGGTTATACTCGCGAATATGAATGAAAGTTTCTGTCAATATTTTTTTTTTACAATTTCAATCAATAAAATACAGTACGCCCAAGACTCAGTAAGTATGTAGCTCAAGTTTTTTCAGAGGTTTTTTTAGTTATCTATAAAGACTGCTATTGTATTATGAAAAAGTTATAGTTCGATGATATGTATAATTTAAAAGTTATGAAATGGCTGCAGGCACGCGCTTAACGTTTTGTCCAGTTTTTATTTGGGACTTTGGGATAGAATACAATAATCCCTTTTATCGTTATCATTTACTTGGCACTAAAATGCAAGAAATGTAATTGAGGAAGAGGAGGGCTTCTTATGAAGCTCTACGTCAATAATATAATTTTACTACTAATATCTTCATCTTTTACATTTATTTATGAAAATGCATCTTTATTTTCCATCTAAAAAGTACGAGGTCGAATATAATCCTAACTAGAAATAGGGATATATAATCTGTATTTTTTATCTGTGCTTCGTAAAACAGACTGACTGTGATTCTGTGATTCTTCTCGATTGTCATGGTGTATTGAGGGTTGATTTTGTTTTTGTTACCTTAATTTCAATATTTTCCAGTAGAAAAAGCCCTACGAATAGCGAACATAATGAATAGACTAATAATTAATAATTGTCGTTGCATCATAAGATCGAGTAAGTGTATAAAATGTTGTAACTAATGTCATTTTACTGTATCTTAACCTAAGCGGATTTTGATTGATTATTATGTACACCTATGTACCTATGACTTCATCGTGGAAACACTAGTTTTACGTAAATGGACCATGTCGTACTATTTGTAAATACAGAACCTAATATTAGTTGCTTCTGTCGATGATTACAACAACATAGATTATCTAATTATTATTTTTCTTTCATCATGACCGTCACATGGTTGGTGCATTTTTCTGTAATTGATAAAACAAAACAAATTAATAGGAAGCTTACGACGAGCTAGTCTGTTACTGTACATCGTCTTCGTTTTTCCTGAACCAACCTGAATTATTTTCTCTCTGTATTATCTTGATTTAAACCAAGACAGTGTTGTTGTGATGCAGTAATTTTGAAATCAGTGATAAAATACTAATAATGTGTTATTTTTCTAGCCATACTTTGGGACAACAGACTCTATCAAAACTTTCCATACATAACACTTTCAAGGTCACTGTCATATTATACAACCCAGCCAATCGGACTGCATCATGATGTCACACAAAAGCTGTTTGACACACGAGTGCCCTGCCACCCTCAGTTCATCAGACCATTTTATACCAGCAGATATTACTTTGATAAAGAACCTCTGAAACCATCTTCTAAATTAGAAGCCTCTGTTGAAACCGTAAAGAAAGGCATAGAGGAACAAGAAAAGTCCCCAAAAAAACCTGAAAAACAAAAGAAGAGTCTTAAGGAGCGCATTATGAATGAGCTACGGCATTACTACCATGGTTTCAGACTTCTGTTTATTGAAGTGAGGATCTCAGCAACCTTGTTCTTTAAAATTTTAAAAGGTGAAACATTGACTCGAAGGGAACACAGACTGTTGGTCACAACCATTGGTGATCTGTTCAGAATGGTTCCGTTTATTGTATTTATATTGGTTCCATTTTTGGAATTTGCACTGCCTTTTTATATTAAACTGTTCCCAAATGCATTACCGTCAACATTTGAAAGTAGAGATCAGAAAGAAGCTAAATTAAAGAAACATTTAAAAGTAAAGTTGGAAATTGCAAAGTTCTTCCAAGAGACATTAGATCAGATGGCCCCACAAGCTAGCAACAGGCATTCAGAGCTGGCCCGGGAGTTCTCCAGTTTCTTCTGTAGGATTAGGACATCAGGGGATGTTGCAACCAGTGAAGAGATTATGAAATTTTCTAAATTATTTGAAGATGAGATCACATTAGATTCCTTACAGAGACCTCATTTAGTTGCTTTGTGTAAAGTTTTGAATTGTACTACTATTGGTACCAGTGCCATGTTAAGGTTTAATCTTAAGATGAAGCTTAGATCATTGGCTGCTGATGACAAGGTGATTGCTAAAGAGGGTGTCGACAGTTTGAACTTCAGTGAGTTACAACAGGCATGCAGAGCGAGGGGTATGAGGGCTTATGGTGTGTCTGAGGAGCGATTAAGAAAGGAGTTGAGGAATTGGCTTGACTTATCATTGAATGAGAAGGTGCCTCCATCGTTATTACTGTTGTCAAGAGCACTGATGGTTCCGGAACATGTACCAACAACGTACAAGCTGAAGGCGACTATTTCAGCTCTGCCGGAACAAGTTGCTACACAGACAAAGGCAGCTATTGGAGAGAAGGAAGGCAAAATTGACTTCAAGGTAATGTTATTACTGCTTATGTTGTTATTACCATGTTAATCAATAGTGTTCTAATTAGTTGCATAATGTAATTAAATTGTTTAGTCTTTCAGTTACATATTTATAACAAAATTATTTATCAGTTTTCCTTGATAAACACAAAACAATATTATTTTAGTATATTTTTTTATACTCATTAAAATACAATGAAACAAGTAATAAGGAATTTACTTGTTGAATTCCAGGCTAAAGCAGAAGCTATAAAACTGGAAGAACAAAAGATTAAGGAAGAAATGAAGGAGATGCAGGAAGCAGAAAGGGAGAAACAGATCCTTGAAGCTAAAAAGAGAGAGAAAGAAGAACTCAAGGACAAAGCACCTGTCATTGACTTGGAGGCTCCAGCTATGGTTGATCCGGCACCCGTCATCATTGTCGATAGTCCTAAATCGAAAACTGAAGAAGGTCTCTCTGGCAAAGACATTGAAGTTATTGAGGACGCTTTAGAGAAATTAGGTAAGTCTAACCTTTCAGATTGGCATTCGTCCATCTTTCTCCATGTACCAAAGTTCAAGTTTACGTTCTTACCTCCATAATTACATATTCAACTGATTTTCGTCACGAGTAAAAATAGATTATGTATGTAAGCCATGTGCTCAAAACGTGAGAGTAGGCCATGATGAATGGAACATTTATTTATGTTTCTTATTCAATTTACAAGTGGCTTTGTCGTCATGTTAATTTGTTTTCTTTCACTGCGTTTTCCTTATCTCAATAGAGTGATCTGTGTAGGTAGTCAGGCAACGCGTTTCCTGTAATAACCGGTTTATCTATGTACTTTATCATCTTTGTTGCACATTGCACTTTGATGTTGGGTTATTACGTTTACAATTTAGGATGAAATTATGAGGATGATTATTCAGGTTTTGATATGATAAAAATATTAGATACTTACAGTTGAAAAATTATGTCAAGCTGTTTAAATAGATTTGATCAGACAGCCATATAATTGATTTCTGCGCAGCCACTCGCGCGATTTTCCGTGATGACAAAAAGTTTGAGAAGAACTAACAGATTCTGATAATATGTATCTTATTTTCTTCTAATAATTTCGCTCGTATTCTGATTAAACTGTACCACACCTGTTATTATCATTCAATCCAAACTAATAATATAAATGCGAAAGTAACTCTGTCTGTCTGTCTTTTCTTCACGGCTAAACTACTGAACCGATTTGTGTGAAATTTGGTACAGACATAGTTTTTGAACTTGAGAAAGGACATAGGCTCCTTTTTATCCGGGTACAGGAAATAGTTCCCTCGGGAAGCGGGTGAAGCCGCTGGCAGAAGCTAGTTTTCAATATATGTAAACAAATGCTATTTGTATGTACTTATGTAGTAAATTATCTTGAGATATTCTCAGATAAAAAGTACATCTTCGCCGCGATATTTGTCCCGATATCCGTTTTACGATAACATCCAAATAAATACTAATGATGGAAATTTAAAATCGCTCAGATCCAGCATGTGAAAATATTCTTTTAAAATCGCAGATAGTTAATGTTTCAACACATACAAACAAATAGACTTATTCCCAGTAATATCAGTGACTTTTCAGTTATTTATAAGCCCTAATGGAAATGCAATATATTTGGCAACATTGCAACATTCTTTCGTGGTATAACTCAGATATTTCTATAGGTAGGTAGGTAATGCACTTCTGCGCAAAGCCGACCATGAGTCATAGTATTTTGTTTGTAAATACATGATTCATGGATGTAAAATGTTCAAGGGCTTGTTCTTATCTCGTCTCAAGTTTTTTTAAGTTAATTCCTGGTAGAATTGCAAGGCCTACTTCTTAGCTGTAACAAATGAGAAGTTGTAATCGCACTGGTCTGGCGATATATGTATGTTATACTTAGGGTTGCCAACTTTTTCTACAAGAAATAAAGTATATTCAGGTCTACGAACAATTTTAAACAGTATTTTAGAATAACACATATTTTTTAGAGCTGTGTTTGCATTGTGATGCTGTAACTGAACAGTATTTTGTAAATTTGGTGTAAAACGAACAGTATATTTTGGTGAAAAACAGTATAATACTGTTCAAAACAGTATGGTTGGCAACCCTAGTTATACTATAAAGCAAGGGGGTTTGCAGTAGAGAGAATTAAATTAGGCTAAACAAACAAGCAATACAAAACTGCATATACTCACGGACAAAGAGCCACCCAGTAAACTTATAACCCAGCGTCATAGAATGGCGCTCGATCGCAAGGTCGCGCTATAATAATTTTACTATACATTTATGAGCATAAAGGCATTCTTGCGGTCGATATAAAGAACTTGTTACTAAACTTGAAGTAAAAGTAATAAATAATGGCATCCGGACTGATGGTCGGTAACGGCGACTATTCTCTTTAAGGAAATCAGCTGTGCCGGACATCTTATAGTGCACAGGCATTTGCACAGACACAGGTGCTTTGTTTATGCCCTCACCTCATAGCCCGATGGGACGGCAATCCCAAACGAGAAATCAGGCACACGACCGACATTTATGTGCTCTCCTATACACGGGTGTATAAATCACCAACTTCTAGACTCCGGGCTGCTTTCTGAAAGATTCATTATACAAAGGGATTTTAGAACCCGAGACCCCGTGTACAGTTGTCGCGCTATGCGATTACTGGAAAAATAGTATTAGGTATCTAAGAAGACAACTTTCATCAACCAGTTTTCCCTATTTAGTATTGTTGTGTTGGAGCAATGCCAAGGTTTGTCTTCATGTTACGGTCGTCCATTCACCTTTGATCCGAGATTTTGGCTTTACTCACTTACTATCGTCTGATCTCAGTGTTACTCAGAAATAATATACTCTGTGCCAGCTTCTCAGAGAAGGATTTTACTGATGCATAAACTAGTTTATGTTATTTCTGCGAATTTTGGCAGAATGCGATATGTTATTTTAGTCCGTTGGTCTGATGGTCGCAAGCATGGGAGCCATGGTTTCGAGTCCTAGGTCGGGCCAAAATCGCTTTCTGGGTTTGGTATCTGGTAATTCGTGGTATTAAACCCACGTGTCTGGGTGGCCACGTGAGGCTTAGGTTCCCAATTTTTAAATTTTGGTACTTTTAAATTCAGTCTTATTTAATTCTCTTTTAAAACTAAATGTTTATTATTAAAAGCGTTATCAAATGATTCACAGCTGAACAGAAGAAGTCGTTGCTCCTGGAAAAGGAAAGCATCCAGGAGTTGAAGACGGAACTCTTGGACTACAATGAAGATGTCAAAGAGATGCAGGAGATTGTCAAGACTAAGCAAGCTGATCTCAAACTCTCGAAGGGTGCTCGCAGGTATTGTACTATTTCACTGATGGCGTTCTAGCCGATTGTCGGCCACGGCGGCTGTTCTCATATAAGGAAATCAGCCAGCTGCGCGGGATATAATATTATAGTGCACAAGCATTTGCGTAGACACAGGTGCACTCCCTATTCCCTCACTCTCATAACCCGATGGGTCGGCAATCCGACACGACCGAAGAGAGATTAAATCTATTTCACTATTACCTAACGACTGCGTTTTTCACACAATTCAAATAGTAAGTATTTTTAGATTAAAAAAAAAACTTTTTATTTATTACATACCTAACTCTATTCAGTTACAAGACAATAACTTTATAATTTATACAATAATCGGATTTTTATCTACTTTTATCCATTGCAGTAACAGTATTTACTACATAAAGTTGTCTTGTTTGATCGATTGGCAAATATCTATGTTTCTGGGGTACAATTAGAGATGTGCCGTTGCCGGCAATATTGCTAAAAAGTGGGAATATTGGTAGCAATTTTGCCGGCAATATTGCCACTTTGGGCCATATTGGCGGCAATATTGCTACCAATATTCCCACTTTGGGCAATATTGCCGGCAACGGCACATCTCTACAATGTTCAAATATTCGTGTTGGTATTACATAATACTATTTATCGTATGTTTTGTATGATAAGACTAATAACCGATTTCTATAACATATATGTCCATTGTTTTACAATTAGAGACTGAAATTTGACATAATTTACATGAATTTTATGTCAAAACTAGCTTCCGCCAGCAGTTTCACCCGCTTTCCCGTGGGAACTACTGCGCGCACCCGGATAAAAAGTAGCCTATAGCCTTCCTCGAAAAATGGGCTAACTAATACTGAAAAAAATTTTCAAATCATACCAGTAGTTCCTGAGATTAGCGCGTTCAAACAAACAAACTCTTCAGCTTTATAATATTAGTATAGATTCAATCTGATCTGATCGAACGTAAAAGGCTATGACGCTAATTTCAGCTGCCTATAGCTGGATGTATAAATGTACCTATATGTACAAAACGACGACTTTTTTGAATTTTACTGTTTTAATGGATTTACTTATAAGTGGTTGATGACGTCACAAGTCATCGATATTTTGGCTTCTAAAAAAAGTTTATTTTGTTGCAAAGTGAAAGTGCATTGACTGGTTTTAAATATGGTATACATACATCTAGTATGACGTTAATAGAGGTCGATGACACTGAACACGTTCTGCCAAAGTGAAACGATTTAAAAATAAATATTTTGTCCAGAACTATGCACTCAAATTTCGCTAATTATTCGGTAATGAGGCAATTATCACGATACTTAGGAATGCCACTGAAAATTTTAAGTCAAAGTCAAAACATTTATATAATCCAAAATTATATCCAAAATTCATTTCTACAATAGTTCTAATACTCTTTACCAACTGTTCACAGATTATACAAGGCTGTCAACAACATGATAGGCAAACTGGACGCGGCCTTAGCCATGCTGGAAACCAAGGAAAAAGCCCTCAAGACTACCCTGGAACAAACCAAATCAGAACCGCAGAAGGCTAAAGAACAACTGATCCAAATTGATGAACTGATGCATTCCATTAAGAGCCTACAGAAAGTACCTGATGAGGCCAAACTGAAGTTAATTCAGGATGTACTTGGAAGGCTGGATGATGATTTTGATGGGCAGTTGAAGATTGATGATGTTTTGAAGGTTGGTAACACTTTTTGCATATTTTCTTTTGTTTGGGAGGTCATCAAATGATCCCGCTGTGGGTGCAGTGGAAAGGAGTGTGGGTGCAGTGGAAAGGAGTGTCAGTTTTTTAATGACTAAAAACACGTATTTCTTTTTGGAGCCCTATGTCGACCAGGGCTTTGGTAACTCTTACAAACGATCGCGCTAGTTTTACAGGGGGTATTGTTAATTTGCAACTATGGTGTTGAACCATCTTGGGCACCTAAACTAGAAGAACACCCCAACATAGTGAGGTAAGGCTAGACAGTTTATAATCTAGCAAGGTTTACGCATAAAGATAGGTGGAATTTTACTAATTTTAATCTATTAGATACAATCACGATGAAAATTAGTAAAAATGCTATTACAAATTATCAAAAGTATGTCAGTCGGATTAGTAATGTTCTTGTTGACATTGCAAGGACAATTTATTGATTTACTCATATCATACAAGAATTTATAGGCAAATAAAATTAGAATACTTACACAGAAAGTGAATAGCCGTACTTTGAACTTTATTTAAAGTTAGACTAAAATATCTTTCGTGGTTTTAATAATGACTAGCTTCCGCCAGCGGTTTCACCCGCGTCCCGTAGGAACTACTCCGCGCACCCGGAAAGTAGCCTCGATAAATGGACTATCTAACACTGAGAGGATTTTCAAAACCGGACCAGTAGTTCCAGATATTAGCGCGTTCAAACAAACAAACTCTTCAGCTTTATAATATTAGTATAGATTCACCAGCCGCCACGTGTGAAAAATGTAAAAATGACCTACAGGTTCTCAAGGTCAATGTCGAGTTTTCACCACGATAGCAAACACGTGACTGCCAGTAAGCCATATCTAATTCCCCGCGAGTGATTATAAACGCGATAACAGAGTATATGACCTCCTTTCGTTATGCTTCCTTGTTATCTTTAGCAATAACCTTCATCGACAATAAAAAGAAAAAAAAAAACTTATACTTATTTATAGTCTTATTTTATAACTCTATGTATAAAAGGCTGTATATGATATGTCCTTTGTCTATAAAATCGATTGTTTTATTACGTAACCTTTTGTTCGTTCTACGGAATTCTTAAACTGTTTTGCTACTGATTTGCTTTACTTAAAAGTACTTATGCTGTACTAAAGTAATAAAATTAACTTGCACTAACTTAAAAAGTTAGTTCCTGGGATTGAAGAAGCAGTTTCAAGAAAACTCTTTAGTTTATAATATTAGTATTTTCGCATAGCTAATAAACACTTCCTATACATATTGAAATAAAGTAGGTATGTACTAAGATATAAAGCTATACATAACAGACATACCAATGACCTAGTATAAGGTCAGAACGTTTCTAAAAGGTCATTGACATTTTAACACTCAAATGTTTTTCAATATTTTCTTAACAACTTTTCATTGTATACTAACGTGTCTAAATGCACGTAATATACGTGTGAGTGAGAGAACAATAGTCTACATGTCTACCGCTTATCATTCAGTGCAAGTTTTAATAATTTAGAATGATAAATGATTTGTCTGTATAACAACAAAGCATAAAAGCAAAGCATTGCATAATTAACAAAATAATGCTGCTTGTTACTCGCAACTTAGCAGACTGCTAAAATCCTACTAATTTCCTAAATGCGAAAGGTTGTATGTATGTTTGTTATTCTTGCACGTTTAAACTACTGTATGGATCTTTATATGTATAACTTGGCGGTAATTTAGCTTATCTCAATATATATAGAGAGACAGATTAATGAATCTATAATACTTACATAAATTATGTGGTTAGAATACCCACCGACCAATTGTAATCAAAACTTATCTCGCATTTTTTTTTTTATGTTTTACTTACTATGGGTTACTAATTAGTAATTACTATTGGTCCTCTCTACTTCCTAAATTAGACCTACATCAAACCCGCATTGTGGAAACCCAGCTTATCCCTTCTCTCTTTTTCCATTTCAAATAGTACTTCACAAAATAACCATAATCTTTCCAATATTTCAGATGCTAGAAATCATAGGCAACGAAAACGTGAACCTCTCCGAGAAGCAGATGGCTGAACTGATCGAGCTACTGGACAAGGAAGAGATCCTTGAAGTCGAGAGCAAGATTCAGAAGGCGCTCGACAAGGCAGCCTCCGCAGCTAAGGAGGTGGACAAACCTAGCATGTCCGAAGGGAAGGTAGGTCTAATAGAGAGCTGCAGATTTTAGACCAGTTAAGTTTCCAGATTAACTTCTAGATAGTTATCTGACAGATAGTGCCTTTATCTGGAACCTCTGAAACTGCCGAATCACTTTACAAGCGGTTGACTAACCTGGTGTTAGTTTTCTCAAATCCGCTTTACGGCCTGTGACCTAGAATCGTAATAACGATTGATACTAAAGTAGCATTAATTTACGTGCCCTCGCATGCACTGGGGTGTAACACCGCCGACTTCCAGACTCCGGACTGCTTTGTGGTAATTTCTAAAACCATAAAAGACCTATAAGTATGTCTTTCCGTACCCGGACAAAATGTAACCTCAGGGATGGTGTAGCTTCAAAAACAGTAAAAGAATTTTTCTAATCGGTTCAGTAGTTTCGTTTCGGAGCTTTCAGCCTTGTTATAGTTTTAAATAAAAACCTGGCGAATTGGTGCAGCTGTTCTCAGTATAAGTACTGCACAATTTCCGAACATTTCACAATATGTTCACCGTCCCAAAATAAATTGTTTGATAACAAATCAATGCGCATTGCGGACGTTATTGTCATCTTTATCTCCCAGTCAGCTGTTACGAATGTTCAATAATAAGGAAAGGCCACTTTCGATAAATATGTTTGTGTCACAAAATGTTGTATTATAACTGTACCTATAATGTTCCAGAGTTTATTCGACCTTATTCGAGAAGCTCAGAAGAGGCGGGAATTGAAGAGAGCCGCTGAGCAAGAGGCTTTAGCCAAGAGCAAACCTATCGTCACCAAACCCGAAGAATCCAGTAAACGGCCCGAGAGCCACTGAGTAATGTACTTTTACTTAGTCAAGGTGTAAATAACTATACTAGTGGATATTTCATACTCATGTTTACGCCTTCCTGCTGGTTTAGGTGACGGTAAATTAGCAAAGATGGCGTTCGGCGTTTGTATTTAATTGGAATAAGATTAATTCGGGCACGTGTAACGCAACGCAATTGATTGTGACGTCACGCGGTGTACGATAAGCTGTCACGGTCTAATTGCAGAGCAGTTGCACTGTCAGAATGCGTCTTATGTACCCGCATATGGCATAGCTGTTGTACTAGAGTAACGACATACATATTTATGTAGAAGAATTAAATATTGTTACGTTTTATTTAATGAATGTGTTACCCTAATGACAATAAGCATTTTGTAACATGTAATCAATCACACGTGAATATGTAAATAACGTTTTACTTATTTTATATATTATATTATTATAAAAATACCCAAACTTTCTCTGCCGTACAAAGTTGTCGATTGTTGTCATGTTCTTATTTATTCCTGATTATTTTGTTGCATATTTATGTATTGTATTACGTTGATGCATTTCTGTGATCGCTATTCAGTTTAAGTTTTATTTTAGTTTATTTTAGTGTTTATCAAAAATATGTTGCGCACAAATTGTGGAGCGATACACTTTTACTTATTTCAATTGTGAATTGGAATGAAAGGATATTATATTACTAATACTGCTAAATACTTTCCTAGATACCTGAATACTTATAACATTGGATGTGTATATTATGTCTATAATATTAACAGTAAAAACCGAGCGCTGTTCAGAACAGTTGTCATGCAAAAGTATCGTTATTTTAACTCGAACACCGAATATTCATTTATTGTAAAAAAACTAGTGTGTTATGCGAATACATTCTGAAATAACTTGTATATCCTCTGTTATATGAAATCTTCAACTGTTTATGCATACAAGTACCAGATAAAATAGCTATAACTTTTCTTAGTATTTTTTTTGGGCATTGTTATATTATTCCTCTTTTCACTGCCCTGTCATCAGTATTGGTAACATTGTTTTCCAACGAGTCAGTGCAGTCAGTCAGTAAAAGGTACATCGATTTACTGTTATTTGATGTACTGAAAATAAAGTTTTAAAGAGTAAGAGAATAAAGAGATCGATGAAATAATTTTGTTTTATTTTTATACAACGTTCCGTAGCCTTGAGGATATTCTTCACAAAAACTGAGAATTGCTCATTTAGCGACATTACTGAATTTATCGGTTTATCATAACTTAAAAATCCATATCTGTTTTGATTTAAAAATAGAGTGCAACGGTATTTCTCTTTTGCAAAATAAATTAATCTTTGGACTCTGGCCTTGATGTAAGTGGCTACAGCAGCAGCAAGAAATTATTTATGTCCATTTTTCAATTTACCGCCTCTAGGTGGCGTGAAAGTCAAGCATCCGGTTAGAAATACTGTACGTTTATTGGTCGATCAGTAACATCGTTATACCAGATTAGCCAATAATCAAATTTTGACGAATCACAAGGTGCGTGAAGTGTAATCGGGGGCGGCTTGGCCGCCATGTTTAATGATTTTGAAAAGCGAAGCCATGCCATTGGTCAATAACACAAGACGTCATTCCAGTCTTTTGACGGAGTTGCGCAAAATAAAATAATTTTGTGACTCTCACTCAC
Source organism: Heliothis virescens (assembly GCA_002382865.2). Classification (NCBI taxonomy): domain Eukaryota; kingdom Metazoa; phylum Arthropoda; class Insecta; order Lepidoptera; family Noctuidae; genus Heliothis; species Heliothis virescens. Next base: position 11,089,073 of record NWSH02000437.1, on the reverse strand, counting down.
TCATTGCGGCTGCCATGTTTTTTTTCATGTGGGGTGTGTGTGTATTGATATAACATGATAGTTTAACCCCGTATAAACTGTTACAGGTGAGTAATTTCTCTTGATTTTGATTGTTTTCATGTGTCAATACGGAAGTAGGTCCATGGCGCGTCCTCAGTGAAAGTGCATCATGTAACACTGTCGCCTTCTTGTGAAATTGCATCGTATCGTAGTTGAAGTGAGTAGTATGAGTATGACTCAGATCAAAACGATGATAAAAGATTTGTCGTGCCGCGCGTGATGCTATTCTTTGTTGATATGTAGCAAAAAGTGTTGTGAGGGTGACGTTGCGAATGCGAGGAGGCTCCGTCCGCGTTCACCCTCACTCGGATGACGTTTTGGCGCCATCGACCCATTTAGCACGGCGGGGCGGGCATGGTACCCACGACACATCAAATTCTTTGTGCTTGCTAAATCTTGATGACCTTTACATCAAAACATTGAATGATAGTAAAATTAAACGTTTTATTTTGCAGAAATAAGGGGTGCACATAGTGCGTCATTTGTTATTAGCTAGTGACAATGCGATTGCAAAAAAATTAAAGCAAGCGCTGCATTAGAAAAAAACTGACCCACTAGCAAAGAATAGGCCAAAGAAATTAAGGATGTATTAGTAACGGAGGAATTAAAGGATCGATTTATATCACACGGCCCACGGCGATTGTAAAATGGACTCACGATTATTATACAAGATGATGGTGTTTGATAACGGCAGACACTATCACGGACAGGATGCGTAAGCATAAGAGAGAGAGTCAGGCGTTTGCCTGCTGGCCTGCCACGTCGAGAGAACTTCATCAAACTCCACACTCCATCATCTGATACCCACACACTTGGTACAGGTAAGTCGCTCTGACTATACTTCACCGTAATCATTGCAATTCAATGTAAATATTTTTGTAGTCACTATCACGTTTTGTGCAGTCAACAGCCAGATTTTATTCAGCCAGATACATGTAAGGCAATATAACACAATGACTAGGTGATTATCATGAATAAATAAATTAGTACAAAAGTGAATAGAAGAATTTCCTAATCAATTAGCTACAACATCATTAAGTATCTTGGCATGATCTGTTTAGTAAATAAATGATAAATAGGCTATTAAACAACATTACAGTAACTGGAAGTAATTATGAAATAGTGAATTACCAACTCGTTAGTGATCAAATAATAATCAGTATAAACTAATTATTGTTTTTTCAACTGTCAAGAGGAAATGCAGTGCTCAGTAACACTGGAAAGTGACCATAACAGTGGGAATGTAAAAATGAAGACAATTAACAATTATAAGAATCCTTACAAAAAGGTCGGTTTTACATCTATTCCAATGTTATAAGTTTTTTATAGGCAACATGATTACGTTTGTTTTTTAGTTACTTGTGACACTATTGTGTATTTAGATGTATTTTTTCCTTGTGGGAGTGGTTAGATAGTATTTTAGTTGTGGACGTGTTGCCTGATAAGGGGGAAGTTTCCTTGTTATTGATTGTTGCCTATGAAAGCACCGCACCACTGTATTTTGCTGTCCCCTTTGGTTTGCACACTAGTTTGAGCATCGCTGCATTCTTCCTTTGTTCCATTGTTAAGTTATAATTTGCATTATCATTGTATTCATATTTTTTTCTGCACTATCCACTTTTTGAGTGTCATTTCAGGATATAGATAAAACATTGATTTTAAAAATTATCTTCAATGCATAATACCTTTTTATTTTGAATTTATACATGTTCATCCCACTTATGTTGATTTCTAGTTGTGTTTTTATAATATAATGAAGCTGATGGTATATTTATTCTTGTTATTTTTTGTGGTTGCAATACATAGCTCATTTCTAATGTGTTACTGCATTGATGAAGTAAAATTTCTAATTGGTCAAGTTTCAATTTAACATTGCTGCTGAAAACAGAAAAAATGCATCCGTAATATGTTCTATAAATGTATGCAGTATATAAAGCTCTACAAGGCTATTGCAGTAATAAACTAGCAAGTTTTATCAAAAATGATTTAATGCATGTATTGTAGCTGCAATAGTACTGATGATTGGTGTATATTAGAAAATTGATTATAAGTATTTATTAGTCCTTGTGATTTGATTGCATAGTAAAATCTACAAACTTTGTACTTTTATGATAGTTATGTTAATTTTTTTCAGGAACCTAATCTTGACAACATTGTTGATCAGCTGTGCACACGACTCCAGGACATCAAAGATCAAGAAAGTGCATCGCAAGTAGGCATGCCCACGTGTTCTCTAGAAGAAAGCGAGGCTGTTCGTCGATATTACGCTGCGTTTCCGGCTTTGAAAAAAGGTCGAGAGTCGCCATTACCGTATTATCTTCCACCGCCAGCGTGGTGTCGTAAATCAGCGACAGATACCAAGATCAAGATGCAAAGCGAATTGTCAGTGTCTAAAGATTGGAATACAAAAAATAAAAAGCTAACATCAGGCAAAGAGCGACGTAATTCATACCACGGTCAGAAGAAGAACAACAAGAAACGTTGCAACAGTTACAGTAGATCCTTTGACAGCAAAGAGATACTGCCTGAGTGGGTAACGCACGAGGGTGTCTGGGACATGGAAACTCAAGACCCGGTGAAGGAGTTCATTAGAGCCATAGCATTAGACGAGGGTTACGGAACTTGCGAGAACACCGTCACAGACGAGATCAAAGAGATAACACAAGGCAAGATCGGAATGAACGAAAACATGGTGCCTGACTGGGATGACAGCCTCGACCTCGACGCCGAGTGGGTCATCACCGAGGACCTCAACCCGCGCGTGCGCACGCCCATGGAGGAGGAACTCTACGCCAAGTTCGAAGCCAAGTTCGATCGCAGCATCGAAGCTCTGTGGTCCAAAGACCAGAACACGCCCGACGACGAGTATCAGGACCTTCCGATCGACTTCCAAGATCTGCTGTCATCCCCCTCCGATCGCCTGTTTGCCGATCCGTCCGCCGAAAAATGCAGTCTCATATCTCTCACCGAGAGCATTTGGTCCACTGAAGCGGCAGACTTCCCGCCTCCGCTCGACCGCGGGGACTCGCCGTCGCGCATCGCCGACGCCCTGCACGACCGCTTCAGGCCGCTCAACCTGGCCGACGTCGCCGAGCCGCAGCCGCGCGAGCTCGAGTCCTTCGCTCTGTACGAGGGCGACGAGATCTACGACGCGCTCAACACGGTCGCCCACACCATGCGCTCCTTCACCGCCATCAACCACAGCCGCGACCGCAGCGGCTTCGTCGAGGTGCCGCCGCGCCGCGCGCGCCCCGCCCCGCCC
>NWSH02000437.1:11050848-11081935 GCA_002382865.2 Heliothis virescens | reverse complement strand
GCGAGGCGGCGCGCGCGGACCGCAAGCGGCGGCACAGCGCGGCGCTGCGCTGCGCGGCGCAGTGCACGCACCCGCACGCGCGGTTCCTGCCGTGCTGCACGCTGGCCACGGACCGCCCGCTCACGCGCTAGGTGCCGATCGATTCCTTTCCCGATCTGTCGTCCTACACTCTGTATATATCTTTTTCTTCGAGCGTATTATTGTTTGTATGTCGAAAGTGAGAAATCGCAGCTTTTCAAATTCGAAAACGACGTGCCGCCGTGATCGGTCTCGAGAATGATGTCCTTTGTGGCTCGATTGCTCCTTCGAGTGGCATTAGAATGAAAAAGTTAGCAATAAAATAGGATTAATTAGCGAAGCCTTAAACGTTACTTTCTCCGAGTGTCGAGGGTTGTCGAGGTACAAAAGTGGAAGGCTAGAAGTGCTAACATATCTTATGATTGTAGATATTGACGGAAGGGAGGAGTTATATGTAACGTTAATTTTAGTTCAATGTTTTCTTTGTAGAGATTTCATATTGATGTAGGAATGTTTGATGGAATGCTCTCGCTTCACTGTCGGTACTCGACGAAAATTGGTAAATGTGCGAAAGTGTTCGGTATTGTGCGTTATTATTAAACAATGGCCTTGGAATAATTAGCAGTATTGCTGCGTGTTATATATTTATTTTAAAATGTTTTGTTGGGAAAATAACTATATATTTTATTTGTTTTAGTTCAAAAATTACATGTTAACGCAAAACGAGGCGAGAGCATTTCAGCACAAATATGATAGGACGATTCTAATATAATTCTTACAATAATATCGTCCCGACTTGTTTAATAATTTGTTAATATAAAATATAAGTAGAACAGGTATTTTATTTTTGTTAGTATTTTTCGTTTACGTTTCCAGGCGATCTAAATTCATTCAAAATTTTATATCGTAAAGTAAATTGTTCTGTTTTCTTTTGCAACATTTTTGAACGCGAACTTTAATGTAAGGAGATATTTAGAGGCATCTCCCGTGGTCCAGCAGTGGGTACGCCTTTCGGCCGACTGTTCGCGAAAGATGTACCCACAGTTGTAACTGTTCCCAAGCCGAGCTTGTCTTTGTGCGGCTCTGTGTCCGAGGTTCGAACGATATCGGAGGCGGACAGTTGAGGTTTGTCCATGTTGAATAAGTTTTACACGCGGCGATTTTATTGATTTGCCGCATAATATAATGTAGGGTGGCGAGCGCTCCACGGGTCAGTGTTCACTCTTGATACTTGAGGCCCGCCGCGTTCCGCCGGATAGTGGTAATTCGAGGTGTTAGCAGTTTTGTATGAAGCTGGACTATGTTAGTGGGGGGCGCTGCATGCCCCCTAGAGTGTCGTCGGATACGATGAACTAAGTGTCGTGCTCTTTGATATATGCCCGGCCGACGCTGCTCACCGTTTACGGATGTACGTTTTCGTTTCGGAAACATTTGGTTAACTTTTTATAAGATGTGTCAAGCATTGCGATGCTCTGTGACGGTATTACAAACGGTGAGGAGCGACGGCCATCAATTGTAACATAATTTACAGCTCCAAGTATGGATTGTAACAGTTCATATAGGCGTAACTGTTATTATAGTTCATGTAAAACATAAGAAGTGTATATGTTATATTTTCGTATATTTTCATTTTACACGGGGTGATGTCCGGGCATGCCGGACGCCGCGTGTGCAGCGCAGCGCTCGCTCTGTACACGGCCCCACAACTTATATTTATTTCATTTGAAAGCCTTGCCTAGTTACAATTTCATATAAAACTTTAATATTCGTGCATACTTTTCTATTTTATGTGTCGTGTTTTATATATTTATTTTTATGTAGTGTGATTTACTTCTGTTTGTAATAACTGAAAACGGAAAATGTAAAAAAAAAATGTCATTGCAAAATTTACACCAGGAAGGCTATCCTTGTATATATTTAGTATATTGTGAAATTAATGTATAGTCATTTTCAGTTCTTTAAATGATGTGTCATTATATGTTCGCTAATTCTTTTGTCAATTTCCTTATCTGAAATATTTGATGTTATGTTCATGCGGGTAGACAAGTACATCAGTTTACAACTATACAATGTTTCAGATATTGAAATGTTCACGTACTGTCTAAAGCTACGTTATTAGAGAGGTTGGGTATTTTTAAACTCATTCAACTAATTAATTCACATTCATTTTTTCGTGTCACGTAATGTATTTCATTTTTCTGTCATAAGTTCATATTATATTGTACTTATTCCATTAACGATATTCGCTAAAGGATACCTCGATAAAAAATATTAGAAAAAGCAAAAAAAAAATGTTTAGATTCAAGTTTGCATATAATATTATGTTTGATTAGTTATTAATCTAATGTAATGTGCCTATGCACTTGACTGTCTATCTATCCTGGACATCAGAGGATAATGTTTTTTCAGCAAATGTTGAAGGAATGCTTGAACAATTGTTGAGAGACAACAGGAGTTTGCTATGGTATTTGGTAACGGGGACATGTTACAATCAAAGATAAGCCAAGCCTATGCAAGCTCCTTGTGTATTAAGTAGGACGTGAATAAATCTATCAAGACAGCTATCATTATGTCATCAGTCCGTTGCTCCCTCGTCTGATGGGTTTATCAACGTCCTATGTATTAACAAGCCTTTAGGGCCACTTGCGTCACCTCACGTGTTCACATGTCGCGTACTTTATTGCTGTGCCAATGACAATGTGACGTAAGTGGACTTACTGGTGGTTCATTGGTCCCCGCCAATCACAACTCTTTTTATGCGCCACAAAATCATTTGTAAGTGGCATATAAGATCTTCGTCGTTATTATAATAATATGTAACTATTGGTATTTCAACTTTTTTACTGTCAGCAAATAACCAATGTTTGTTTTACACACAATACTTTTCTTCTTGAGAGCAAACACGTTTTTCTGTGTATATGAAATTTGGACACGTAGCAAATCAGCACATATAAAAAAAAACTTTATAAAAATACGATATATCTATTTTGCAATGTAGACACTAAATTCTAAATCTGTATTGCTCTCTCATCAGGAACAAGTCGGCTTGTAACCGATAGCTGATAGTAGCCTTGGTTACATGCATATTTGTTGTTTACATTTCATATCAATTTATATCATTTTATTTTCTTTATGAAGTTTCGTAAAATCATTAGAGATAAAAAAAAAATCTTTTAAGCCGGGGTAGGAGCCGTACACAAGGGATTTCACATCTTATATTTTGGGCGCCAAACTTAAAACTGCACAGCAAAAAACGAAAAAAACAAACAAAAAAATCACTAACATTCAATAACTTACCACTTAAATGTTTTGTCACGAATAAGAATTAAGAATTTTCGATATTTCTTACTATAACTTATTGCGAAAATTGGCACCTTTGTTTTGCAATTAAGTATAGCTAACATAAACGACGATACTAGGTATGAAAGAGCTTTGAATTAGATTGTACCAAAATATATATACCCATTTGAAAATTGTTAATTCATTTAGAAGTGGTTATCCCTGAAAATAGTTACCATTTTCATAATTACGTTAGGTTGTGCTCGCTACTCTGGTTCTTGCCACCTGTGGGAAGAAATAAAAATAAACGATCGATCCACATTTTAGTTTTTTTTATTTCTTTACCCTCATACCCCTTTATTATTTACGACACAACACAAATTTCAAACCCAAGCATTTGGTGTTCTGTAAACACCAGCCAACACTGTAAGAAGTCTCAAGATGTAAGAATTAGAATAACACTAAAATAGTGGGCGAAGTTGTCGCTCCACTCAAAAAGCCAAACTTGAGTAAAGCTTGTCTCTGTCTTTTTCGCGCTCGCCGGCGTAAACGAGAGAGCGCTATACAAAAACCACGGTTTACACTTTCATCCATTGAAATGCACGCGGTGCTTCGTAGCGAGCGAGACGCCGGTTCAAAATAACAGTGAACCGTCCGGTCTTATCGAACTAAAATAATAACTCAAAGTAAACGGACGTTACAGTGATACGAACTGATTTCACGTGTGATATTGTGTTTTGGACGCTTTTAGTGCTTGAACTGTTCTAACCAACGCCTGTTATTTTTGTTTTTCGGTGAAAGGTGAGTTCTTTTATTTACTTTGGCTAGTTTAAATCAATGGATCGGTAACAACTCGTTTTTTACATAAGTTTGATTTACCGACAGACTTCGGAAAGATATGGAAAAGAGACTATTTACTTCGTTTAGAAACATTTCCAGAAATTTCGCAATCTTTCCGGGGAGCTTTTATGTAAAATTGATACGATTTGCCAAATACTGAAAGATCGAGCTGGTGAGACCGATAGTGTCGGATCTAATCTATATAGGAAGGTATGGTTGTAAATCTGTGATAAAACCGTTACACCTAAGTCGGTGATGACTATTTTTTGCAACACAAAAACAAGAAAATCTGGTCGTAAAACGCTTTTTACGGCACAACATATACCTAAGCTTACTCACAGTCACTGGCTTCTTCGAATCCCAAATATGGAATCCTGAACTGAAAATGATGGCTACGAAATCAATTGGTTTTGCCAGCAATTAAAATGTGCAATATTAGGAGAACACTGATAGTTCTTTTTGCATCGGCGTCAATAGGCCATGTTCGCAAAGCCTACCTACCTACTTCATTTTCTTCATAAGATGAGATATCCTACTGTCGGGATACTTTCATATGTAAGTGAATAACAATGACCATGCGTAATGTTGATTCCAGGCTTACTATTCCGGATTTCCTCACAATTTGAAATCAAATATGGTGCATTGATTGACGTGCAAGTCGCCTGCACATGTCTTAAGCTCTAGCTACAACACCACGACTAGGTTAGATAGGTGCTTATGTGATGTACCATTCCAGCGCTTGTCAGAAAAGTTCTGAGTCACGTTCCGTAGAAATTATAGGCCTTGTTCTTGATTTGAGGTAGGTAGGTACCTACTTGTAATAATGTTATCCTCAAAGTGAGGAATTCCTCCCGCTCCTATCAACACAGGCAGAGGTGTAAGATCTATTCAAGTTTTCAATATCTAGCCATTCATTTCAATATTCACCGACATTCAAATGTATACCAACTAAGATTTATGAACAATGCTAGGGAGTGTCTTGCGTTACGGGTAGTCAGAAGCCAGGAAGTCTGACAACCAGTCTTACCTAGGGTTATCGGGTTGCCCGGATAACCAGGTTGTGGAGGTCACATAGACAGTCGCTTCATGTAAAACACTGGTTCTCAGCTGCATCTGGTTAGACTGGAAGCCGACCCCAACATAGTTGGGAAAAGGCTGGGCAGATGATGATGCTGGGGAGTTTGTTCTTCTTCCCAGCAAAAACACAAAGTGGCAAAATGGAAGGCTTTTAGGGCTGTCTTTTGTTTTGAATAAAAGAGTAGGTTTGTTAGACATTCATTTTAGTACCATATGCAGCATATGGCTTTAGATACAGCATATTATTATGATATGCTCTATCTAAAGCGGATTATATTCTGTGGCTAGTTATGCATTTTAAGCACTTGCGTAACACAAAATTTTAATGAGTAAGCGGTGACTTTTTATTACTTTTTAGTACAAGGCATCTATTTTGTTGTAATTTAAATAATAACCATGAACAATTACGTATTGGACATTGCAACAGTGGTTAATATTAGGTACGAACCTACCCATTACCAACCTACCTATATATTTTTCGATCAGTAAAGTGAGATTTTAATACATGGTCATGGGTATAATATGCAGATGTGGATATCTGGTCATTCTGATTTTCAGAACGTGCTACTTTACAGCTTTAGATAATTATTTTAAGTAACTTTTTTAGTGGAACGGTAGGATACAAGCAAATTCCTAATAAGTAGGTGCCTATATAGAAAAAAAAAAAAAACTTTTCACATGGCTCTAGAAGTCGGTGTCTGCAGGTCTGTTGACTGTATTTATTTTGCCACCGACTTCTAGAGCTTTGTGAAAAGTTTTATTTTTTTATCCCTTTCAGTGTTTTTTTGTGAAGTCGGTTTTGTTTTTTAGTAAAAAGTTTTTTATTTTATGCTTTTCAGTTTTCGGGTCTAAAACTATAATTTCTTCAATACCCTTACCCATACCCACCCACCCACAGTGACAGTCGCTCCGGTAATAACGTCATCGACGTAAAATAGCGTATGAAATTTGAAGAGTTCTCTCGATTTATCCAGGATCCCATCATCAAATCCTGGTCTCCTTACCATGGGACCACCTGTGAAGAATACTCTTTCAAACAAAAAAAGAATTTTGAATATCGGTCCAGCCATCTTCGAGTAATCGGTGAACATACATAATACGGTCGAATTGAGAACCTCCTCCTTTTTGGGAAGTCGGTTAAAAACATTTGCAAATTGACCCGAGTAGGTACCTACCTGCACAAAAAGGTTCCTGATGCAAATCCTCAATTTGGAAGAATATCCTAAATTCAATCGGGTTGGGCATCAACAATAAGATTAAGCTAGGCTAGATATAGGATAGTAACTGAATCTGACCCAAGATGGCAGCCACTAACAAGGCGAACTGCTAAACTATTGTTCGCAAAGACTATTTTATGATTGTTCGCAAAACTCAGTGATACAGCGACATAGGTATTGCCGCATGATTTATGTATCTTACACTGTTTCAAGTGTTATAAATAATTGCGCTGAATTGAATGTTAACCGATTTGTTCACAATTTACTTCTGTGACATTTTGTTTCCCGCCAAAATGGGAATTGTCAGTAGATCTGTAGTTTCAATAGAAATATACCAAAACGGGACTATCTATTTGGGTAAGCGGGGTTTCAGCTTATGCAAATTATGCGCAATTACCTAGTTATCTACCTACACCTGTCTTTAGTTTTCTGGTTATCTAAATGCTGTATCAAACCTCCAACGCGATAACTGACCCTACCGTAAAAATACTTGATTCAAATTCATTTATAGGGATGGTGTCATTGAGGTAAAATGGATGGTGTGGATTTGGGTCCTATTCATTTTCATACCTTTAATGCGAGATTTGGTTGACTCGTTTCATGAAGGTTCCATAATGATATCATCCCCTTTTCTTATAAAATTAGAACAGCTATGTATGAGTTAATTTATTGTTCACTTTCTATGGGTAGTTACTTAGATAGTATTCTGTACCTATCATATCATAATAAGAATAGAATCCGGATATTGCGGAGGCCACCGGCAGTAAGTGTTGGTATTATCTAGGTGTGAGACTTGCCGGACAATGTACCGGATTTACTTTCATAACACCTCAGCATAGATCCTATACCTACCTATACTTACTTAAACGATTTAGGTACCTATAACTAAACAAACTTCAGCTACCTTCTACCTGTACGTAAGCACTTGCTTAAGCAAGGACTATACTCAACAGTTTTAAATTAAGATGTAATATCTTAATAAGAAGAACACCTTTCGCAGCCATATTAAAATCTAGGCAAGTTCAACAAAGCACAAAACTTAACGGATGCTTGAGAAGCACAAATCAACCAGTCTTATTAGCAGAGGAAGATCGCGAGATAGCCACAATAGTCCTGAAGGCGCTATCTTCTACCCACGCCTTGGTAATTACCGGGCCACGGGCCCATTGTCCACGGTGTACCATAAACACTGATATAACCTCCTCACATGTTTATAGATCCGAGATATCGTATCGATTGTTTTTTTCGAATCGATTCTCGATAGATTTGATTCGAGTCTTTGAAACTGTATGGAACTGGCTTTAGAATTTTGTTAATGAGAGAGGTCTAACGCAATTATTTGTGAAAGGATCAATTAAATAAATATTATTAAATTATAAATTGAACTTTATTATAGATGTAGTGGTAGCTAAGTGTAATGCTTAGTATCGTTCATATTTAACCTATTTCTGCGACCGTAAAACTATCACATTACTCGCCCATTCAAGTTTGTTATCGTGCACCTAGCAAGCTGCATCAACAATATCAATATGCGTGAAATTTTATGATTAGCACTGCATTATTGCAACGTTGCAGTTGTAAGCAAAACAATTGCATACAAACACTGATTTCGTAATGGCGATCTATTTTCCTTTAAATGCATTCAAATGGTAGGTGCCCTTGTGCGCTTCGCTTGGCTAACTTCGCAAATTTTAAAATATACGTAAATGGGGAAAAATTCTAAAAGATGATACGTGCTATTGCGCAGCTAAACATCTAACTTCAGGCTTCGTCGCCCTCATTCAAAATATCGCTACTATCTTCCAGCGTTACTTTACAAACTCCTTTGTTTTGATGGCTATCTAAATAGCAGCTGGCGAACAAAAGATATACTTGTGTAAGACGCTCGTGTTTCGGGCATTATGCCTTTTTCTCGACCTCCAAGCCATCCTTTCACTACTGGGATTAGTTACGTCACATCTAGATTTATGATCATGTTTCACGGTGCTGTACTGGTTAAGTACGTAATTGGTTCGTTGTAAAGGCTTTATTAGTTAAGATCTGCTATTCAGTTGTTAGGAGCGATAAATATTGAAGTCTCGAGTTACACGATGCTCCTGCTTAACGCTTATGGCGTAAGCTCTTTGTCCAGCTATAGTGGGATCGGATTACTGATGTCTCTGAATTTGTGGTTAAATCTTTTTTTTTGTTGAGGTTATTTTGCCATAATTTAGAGTCACCATAGCAAAACGTAGGTTAACGAAATTATAAAATAGGTATCTACTTAGATAATTTTCTTCTGATAGAAGTGTATAATAAATAATAAGTAGTACCTATTATTATAATTATTACATACGTAGGTGTTTTATCTATTATGTCTACTTAACACGAAATCCATATCTGCTTATACCTACCTATGCACTTGCGCAATAAAGTGTAATATGAATTTATGAATTTTAATGCATTATCAAAATGATGATGCACATAATATTTACACAAAGTGTTTGTAATTATGTACAGACGACAGCAGGTCAACGTATACGAATCTGTCAAATTTTACAAATCAAACATTAACCTACCTCCATTGTGATAAGGTTGAAAATCTATTGCAGAAATTTGACATATTGTAGTAACTTGATGTGCTGTCGTCTGTACGTTATTGTACACACATACACTAAATGTTTCCGAATCCGCATGTTTTGTATAGGTACCTAAATAAATTAATTTTGCATTGAAGATTAGGAAATAACGGATGGAAAATATCTCTTGCCATTGCTAATAGAAGGAAACGGGTTTAAATAGTGGTATGAATAAGCATATAGTTATACCTATTTGAATATTACTTGGTAAACTGCTAATAGCTTTTATTATCAGACTTTTAATACTTACCACGTAAGGGTGACGGGACCCGCCTTCGTAAATCTAGCGGACCAATACTTACCTGTTGGGGGTGCAGAAAATAATGCTTCGGCAAAACCCGTGCCTTCAACCATACTTAGATACATGAAGTTACCATCAGGCGGAGTTTGGCCGGTAAGAGTTCGGCACACCCCCCTACCCAGGTGGAGGATAGCCCATGACGATTTTCCCCCTGATTAAACAAAGAGATACTTAATACGCAGGAACAGACGAACGATAGCACATAGGTAAGTTACCACAATCTGTCAAATTTCTGCAATAGGCTTTAACCTTATCAATAGTGGATGGTCAATGTTTGATTGGTAAAATTTGACATGATTTGGGTAGGTTGTCTGTACCTTTTTAGGGTTCCGTAGCCAAATGGCAAACGGAACCCTTAGGTACAGTTCGTTCGTCATGTCTGTCTGTCTGTCTGTTCGTATGTCACAGCCACTTTATTGAGTTTGCCAATTAACTATCAACTTTTAATAGAAGCGGAATAATAGCCCATGTTACTATGATACAGTTTCAATAGAAATCACCATCTGACACTGGTATAATATTTCTTCTTCAGTATTGAATATCGTGTATGAATGAGACGCGATTTTCCCATGCGATAGAGAGTCAAAGAATACTTATTTACATTCGACGATCAATCTCAAAACGAGGGTAAAGAAATCTCTTGATTACTATTTTGATTTGTAAAGGGATATGAGATAAGTTAGGTATAACAAAGGAAAATTAAATATGTAGTAGGTAAAATGCATAGGGGAATATCTAAATTACCTATCTACATAGGGTCTATCAACAACAAGCTAATAGTGAAACAAATGACGATAGAAAAAGTTGCATACACAACTGGGGATTGGTAATAAGTAAGTAGGTACCTACATCTACTCCTTTTACGCTTTCGTAATATCAGCCATCTCAAGCAATATAGGTGCGCTTTAAAGGTAAAAAAATACCCATCAAAGCGTATCAATACCGATCAAAAATCACATCTAGTTATTCCCAATTTTGTGTCCACGACAAAACGGCAAACCTCACGAGTTAGCCGCCATATTGTTTCGAGATAATCACCATAGACAGATGAGTCACGAACGATCCTCAGATATCTACGTTCAAATTGACTCCCTTTGTCAAACCGCTTGCTTACGGTACCAGTCTATCTTGATCTCTATCGACATACCGTGTGTAAAACCTCCCGAATTTGGACCTTAATGACTAAAGAATAAAGGTTATGGTTGTAGCAATACGCTGGTGGTCGGTCAACCGGCAAAAAGCTCTATTCGTCTCAGCAGCGCAGGCGCCGTCAAAACTCGTGCGGTTCAGAATCCAAAGCATTTCACGGAGTTCTCTTGCGAAATTTATTGTAAAAACCTTTGAAAACGTTTCGTGCGCGAGTTTTCTGAGAAGTGGACTTGAAAGATTTTCGTTAGAATTGGTTCGGCGTCTATATTTGGATATTGAAATGTGCCGCGTTAAATGCCAGTGTCATGTCTCGAGCTTTTTGTACTTGTTATTGCTAATGCTGGATTGAGCGTAACCTTATCGTGCCTGCACGTACACGCAAATTATTTTAGTATTTCGGCGACCTTTCTAAGCCTTGTCGACTTTATCAGTATCAGTTTTTCGATAACCATCCAATCTTGTATTCGTTCCAACGATCTCAAAAGCTTCCAAGTAACGCCATACGGGGAACAAACTCAGTTAACGTACGACCATCGACAGGAGAAACCTATAAGTTTTATCATAAGCAAGTAACTCTATACAACTTTTTAGAAAGTTAGTATCACTTGTAACAATTATACGGCTTGTAACATAAGTGCGGCGTGTTGTTTTGAAACCAAGCCGTAGTTCCCACGCTGCGGGCGGCGCATGCGTCGATCCGGTCAGATAACCATTTATTTATCACCTATACGAATACGACGGCGCGACCACCGAGGTAGGTAATGACGCGCCGTGGACATCTGGCCACTAAGTACTGCAGTTCCTGTTACATTACGTCTCTTTATTGGCGAGCCGCGCCATGCGCAGGAGCAACTCGTAAAACGACGATTGAAATGCTTAAACAACTTTTTATGACCAAACAGATGGCAAGGGTAAACGTACGACCATAAGATAAATATTTGTCGTTCAACATTTTAATATGCAATCTGAAATGGAACTAGTTATTCCAGAAAGGCCATATGGCCGAGAAATTGATCTTGTAAATTAATTTTGACACCACCATTTCCGGCTGCGTGGGCGCAGATATGCAGACGTTGTATTTGTCATTTGTTTAAAAATAGAGACGATTTTCGTATTATAAATCAATAGACTTATAATGGGGAATGAGAGGCTGTCTATGGTGCGACGCCCGCGCAATGGTCCGAGCGGAGCCGAAGCGGTTTGGTCTTTATCGGCGCATTCATAATGGCGGTCGAGACGTTGCGATCTAATGCCAGTAAAAAGTACAAAAAGCTCGAACAACTTCATGAGTCGTGGTTCGTTTAACTGCGGACGACTCACCCTCTATAATTTAAGCCGCAGCTAGCAACGGGCCTTTATAAATAAAGGATTGGAATTCGGTGTCGGCGTGTCTAGGTACGGCATTTATTGAGATTGTTACTTTGAAAAGGAATCAGCGTTGAATTCTTTGAAAAATCATTTGTAAGAGCTGTTTCTTGTACTTCTCACATCCGACCGATATAAAGCTAGCTATCTAGCTATTGACAAACTTTCACAGTCTACTTTCAGAATTGATTTTTAAGTATAGGAATTGTGAAGGAAATAGAATTGCATCATACCTTAAATAAGTAGACTGTCGAAACTATGATATTTCGCAATAACAAGTTTTTTACAGTTACATTTAAGTTGTAAGAAGTTTCGGAATTAAACAAGAACATCAGAAATTACTTTGTGGGTTATTATAACCGCCAATCATAAGATCACGCCTCATATTGAATGTTAACTTAGGTAAAACATGAAAAAACCATTTTATATTTGAATTTCCCGCTTCTAGTGGTCGCATTCACCTTAATAGGTCAGTGTTACATCAAAATTAATTATTTTATTGTTATTTTCATCCATCATTAAACCTTAACGAATCTCATTCAGTACTAATGAGTTCTTTAAACAAATAATCCTACCTATAAATTCCTATACCGGCCTCTTTGAAAAGGAGGCTTGTTTGAAATTCAATTTATTCTCTGTTTTCCACATAATAGGCTATAATATATTGATTGATGAGCACAGGATAGCCGTTATACCGGTATTGGGTTGAAGAAAAGCTAATCAGCCAATAGGTTACCTACTATACTTAATGTTAACGATACAAGGTCGTATATTTCAATAATGTTGTGGTATTTTAATAAAACGCCTATTTAGATATCTTCCTGCATGTAAGGACGTTAATGAATGACAACTTTAATATTAATTTAACATTAGAAAAGCTCTCTGTCTCATTGCTGCTACGTATTGCAACATTCGCTTTCGGACACTTTAGCCAGTTAATCAGCTGTGTAGTGTGAGCTTCAGACTGTTACTGACTAAAACTCACCCTGTTCCTTCTTGAGCCCTTTGTGTGCCAAGGCCGCGGTAACTCTTTCGAACAATCCCGCAGCCCCGGCAGGCTCTGGTCCTAGTGGGTCCCAGGCATTTGTTGTCTGACATAATGCTGAACTGGACCTATTCTTTTTATCTATACTTTTTTGTCATTTGTGTATGCCTTGTGTCGTGCCAATAAATGTTATTTTGTTCTTTCTTTTTTTGAAATAACTTAGAACATTAGTTTATCATGTAAATACATACGTAGTAGTAGGTAGTAGACCAGAGGTAATAATCCAGTATCGTCACCGATTTGCAAATTGCAATGATCGCAATACTAAACAAGACACTTAGCATATAAAGCAAGTAATTATTAGGTATTAAACTCAGAACTGACTAGTTGCACTTGAAACGCCAATAACCGAGCTAAGTATTAGTATTTTTGTATAAGGTATAGAATCTTTCTCGTTTAGTTGGTAAATAGGTCGAATATTTTATTGAAGTAATTATGTAAATTGGTGGGGCTGTAAATAGAAATAAACATTTTTCGTTCGAATATTTCAGTACGAAGACTTACTAACTGGTTGAAATAAGCAATCACGACAAAATGCTGGATAAATCCTCTCATTATACCTTTTTATCGTCCCACTTATTTTTAAAAGGAGTAACCATGGAGTTTCTTGCCCGTTCTTCTCCATAGGAAGCTAATTTTGGAATGGGCAATTAGAATCAACTTTAGTTATATTTTTTGACATCCATAAGTTCTTTTAAAGTCCTAAATGAAATAAACGATTTGACTTTGACTTTGAATTGACACTGCTGGGCTCAGGCCTCCTCTCACACAGAGAATGATTGTGCGTTAATCACTACTCTTGCTCAATGCGGGTTCTTCAATCCTCTTGCTCTCTCAAATTAAAGCACTAAAAAAACTATGAAAGAAGTCATAATAATTTCTAATAAACTGGATTATAGAAAACTGGAAGTTTGAAGTCTAGTCAAAAGCCTTTCTTTCATCTCCAAAATCACACTGTCTACTATTTCATAAAGACTAACATTTTCGCACTAAATAGTTAACATACTCCAGGAAACTAAGCAAGAATTGAAGAAACACAGTCCCATATACCACAAAAAAGAAACAAACGCAATAACTCTTTGTCTATGGCCATTAATCAGCTCATGAATAAAAGAAATCGCCGGTTTGGGTTCGTTAACTCAAGTAATCGGATGAAATTGTAAGTGGAATTACGCATAATGTGAAAACTGCTTTGAAACTATTTATTATGCCACTTAATTCTTTGGAATTGTGGAAATGAATTGTTTTTACACCTTCCTTATAACGTTTACAAAGGTCAAAATGTAAATTGTTAATTTTTATAGGGTAGTTACTGGTAGTTCGGTTTTTAACTTTTCAAAACCGTCTGTTGTCATTTCGTAACACCTCCCTACCTCATCTGTCTAGCCTTTTCCCAACTACGTTGAGGTCGGCTTCCAGTCTAACCGGATGCAGCTGAGAACCAGCGTTTTACATGGAGCGATTGCCTGTCTGACCTCCATAACCCAGTTACCCGGCCAACCTGGCACCCCTTGGTAAGACTAGTTAACACCTACCTACCTATTAATGTTAACTATGCGTTTATCTTATAAGCTGTAAGAATCTTCTATTAGGCTGTTACCCTTTTTACCTATACGTCCCGGGATTGGATTACCCATATTGGATGATGTTTCTTTAAATAAACGTTTTTTAATCGGCTCTATGACAATATTAAGTATTCATGAGCTATGTTAATTTATTAATGAAACTAAATAACTTATCAGATAATTTTTATTACAATCCAATTTGTATCAATTAAGGAAAGAGTACGATTTTTTAAACGTGTAAGGATTTTTGCCTACCTAATTGAATACTTAAGTAGGTACGAGTGGAGATGAATATGCTAGTAGAGGGATTTTGTTTAATATTTCGAAACCTACATATTTAGCTTAAATATAATAAATGCCTGTTGTTATGATATGAAGCGATCTTTTAATTAAAAATATTGAATCATTTAAATATTGAAAATTAAAAAAAACTCAAACGGTAAACTATAAAAATCATAAATTGTTAAAAAAATATATTCAAAGAGTAGTTTAAGACGCAGTTTTCACTTTATTAATTTTACATTTCGAAATTCAAAAGTCACAATTTACGATCGAGTATTGATCGACATAATAAATAATGGTAACATTTATGATCGGGGGTCAACAAACGGCCTCGAGAACACCCATAGATTCAAATCCCAACACAAAACAGATCCGCAATCTTTAAAAAATCACGTTTTTCTAGTTTTCACTACAAAAATAACGTTAGTATCAAGAACGATTCGAAAATAGTATGAAAAAGAACTACAAAGGATTTTGTACTATATTTCCTAAATCTTAAAGTACGTTTTTCGTTGTGTTGAATGTAAAGCGAATGCTATATGACCTCTTCTAAGCTTTATATAGCAGCGATTTGACACACTGGCCAGTTTTAATTGAGATTTTCGAATTGTGTGTGAAATTATTTATTTCGAGTGTAAGTCACGATTTGCGATATTTATAGGCTAGCAGAGTATATTAAATCCGATTTCTATGGTTTGACCGTGTTCAGTTGACAGTTGCTGTCAATCAGTACAAATTTAATAAGTAAATCATCCCTTGGAAGTTCACAGCTGTCAACTGCACAAAAGTCGCGGTGGCACTGTACAGTCGACAGCACATCAAGTTACCACAATCTGTCAAATTTCTGCAATAGATTTTCTTATCACCATAGTAGAGGGTACATGGTCGATTGGTAAAAATTGACAGATTCGTATACGTTGACCTGCTGTCGTCTGTACCATACGATTGCTAAACTGAACTTAAAGGTTTTACTAAAAAACTAGATCTCATAAAGAAATCTAGGTAATTTTTTAACCGCCTTATTTATCTAAATTTAAATCAAATTGATTAGCTTAATACCTAAGCTACTTAACGGTTCCTTAAACTGGCAAATAATTTACGAGCAAATATTAAGAAAAAAACATGATTTAAATAAAATTAACGTCAAGTTCATTAATTAGCTAATTAATATCAAATTAATTGCATGAGAACATTAGGCAAATGATAGGAGCTGAATAATATTTTATACTATTTCCTTTTTATTAGGAACTAGCTTTTGCCCGCGCCTTCGTTCGCGTGGAATAGTGACTTCCGGCAAATTTTTAATCAACGCTATCTATCTACGGAGTATAGGAACAGCTCGACATTTATAGTACGAAATTGAACAATAGATGGCGCTGTATGTCCGGAATAAATATATTTTTTATTTTTATTTTTTGAAATAAAAACTATCCTATGTCCTTTCTCAAGTTCCAAACTATGTCTGTACCAAATTTCACACAAATCGGTTCAGTAGTTTAGGCGTGAAGAAGAGACAGACAGACAGACAGAGTTACTTTCGCATTTATAATATTATAGTTTGGATTAGTTTGGATATACGAGTAAAATGAGCAAATATTTATTTATTTCTAATCCTCTACATTAAGATATCACAAACTGACATTTAGGCATAGAACATTAATTGATATATTAACGAATTTAAAAGTAGTAAAGTTCAAGAATTATCGTTAAAACTGGTCAAGTAGGCAATAAAGATATAAGTTGCGTAAAGATAATTTGATCAAAAGATACGTTTAATCTTTAACACTTTTGAAGTCTTTGGCTAATGGCTTTTATTGATTGCATGTGAAAATACACCGTAGAACGGGCATGCGTCCCGAGTTTTATGCTGATATGATCCATAATATCAATTCACTAGCCGTTATCCCGCGGTTTCACTCGCGTTCCGTGGGAATTACTGCCCGTACCCGGATAAAATATAGCCTATGTCACTCGTGGATGTAGCTTTCGACGGGTAAAAGAGTTTTTTAAATTGGTTCATTACTTCCGGAAATTACCCCCTACAAACAAACTTACAAAACAGTAAATTTTACCTCTTTATAATATTAGTATAGATGATAGTAGTGGAAAATTATAATCATTACATAAATTCAGTATGGAATTTCGCTTCCTGGTTAAACTTATCTGTGATCATAAAGTTACGAAAATCAAAAAACCGGCCAAGTGCGAGTTGGACTCGCGCGCGAAGGGTTCCGTACCAAGCTGTAGTTCCACGCTTGAGTAACAGATGGCGTTGTATTCAAATTGCACTGTCTTTATAACATTGTATGGGGACCTCCCTTAATATATAACTTTTTAAAATGTTTAGTATTTGTTGTTATAGCGGCAACGAAAATACATCATTTGTGAAAATTTCAGCTTTCTACCTATCACGGTTACTGAGATACAGCGTGCAGACAGACAGACAGACAGACAACGAAGTCTTAGTAATAGGGTTCCGTTTTTACCCTTTGGGTACGGAACCCTAAAAATGGCTTCCATAAATATTGCATAAGTAGTTTTAATAATTTGAGACTTAAAGATTTTTCAACAATGCAAAGTCCTCCGTAAATATGAGGCTGTGGTACGTTATTAGGAAGCTATTTTATTCTATCCAAAATAAGGTTTTCTCATGATTTACGACCTCAAAGGCTAATTACATTGAACCTTACCAAATACCACACTTGTAAATTAAATATCTGCATAACCTTTTGACCTAATTTGGTATAAACATTTTATGAGCGCTATAAAATCTTTTGTGTAAATTTTTCGCTTATTTGATCCCCCAGTAAGCGATTTTAATTATTGATCTAACAAAAGGAAACAAGGAAAATTCGACCCCAAATACTACGACCGAAATATCAATTTCGAGTAGCTTCACCTGCATTTCCCCAAAAATCATCAAAGAACATGAGATGATGATCTGATAAAGTACAAAAATCATTTGAATCATTCATCCGTGGTTTCTCGCTATCAGATTTCGATTTACCAGAGACCGACCTTTTTTTTATATCGATGGGAAATCATCAGTATGGGGTCATACCCGCTGTGACAGCGGAAGGGAGTGTCAGACTTTTACTGACTAAAACCCACCGTGTTCCTTCGGGAGCCCTTTGTGTGCCAGGGCCGCGGTAACTCTTTCGAACAACCCGCAGCCCCGACGGGGCTAGAGACCGCCCTTAGAACAACTTCATTTATTTGCAGAATAGGATTAATACTTTGTTACTATTTTTTTCTTAATAAACTTAACCATAAACCCTGTTATCCAATTCCAGCAATGCACAAGAACTGAGCGATGGGCCAGTCGGAGCAGGCGCGGAACACACGAGCGAGCCCGCGCGCGCGCCGCTCGCCCGACCTGCCCCCGCTGCCGCCTCAGATACAGCCCTGCAGCGGCTTCCTCGGCAACGTGAGTAACTAGCCTTTATAAGTAAAAGTAAAAAAACAGTGTGGTTATCCTTTAAATCGGACTCTTCAGACGCTTTCAGGATCGAAGAACTTTTGGAGGCAAAGGCTTTAAAATGATTTACAACATTGCCTTATGGTATGAGTCTTTTCTTGAGAATTTACGTAAGAGCTTTAAAAAATGCATTAACAACGAACTGCGTTTAAATGAAGTTCTTAGCACATTATCCAAATCCAAAAAATAAAGCAACTTAACTACCACTTAACCAAAACGTAAACATTTCCTGAACATTTATCATAGCACCGATTGTTACGAAAGCTTCGCTACAAATCCGTAGCGACAATACACCGCAACGTTCCGTTTCACACGCGCTTTGGACCATTAGCATAAAATGAAGCAAGAGCCGGCCATCCGTCTTGCTTTACCGACTTTCCTCGATATCAGCCGGTTTAAAAGCTTTAACGGTATCGGGATGAAAGTGATGCGTAAATCAAAACGTTGCCCGGCCTTGTCGCTTTCAGCGTGCGTAAGCGCAAGATAGATGACCGGTGACAATTTATCGTGTCCAGCTGGAAATTATGTGGAAATTGAACTAGTTGTGAGATGATGTATGGGGCTAAGTGTTTTTTTATTTGTCTTGGTTGCTAAGTGCGTTTTGATTTGATTTTCTGTTGTTGCTACGGACGCTGGGTAAGATATTGATACCGGTGTTTTTTATGAAGACTGTATACGAAACATTTTATAAAATTAGTCGTATTTGACTTTGAAAGTTTAAATTATTATGAGATAATCTCCTAACTAGGACTTATCCAAACCTTCGCATTATGTTTTTAGTCAACTGCCTTAATTTCAGTGTTACCTAGTAATATAAATCTACAAATCCATGTGGCAGTCGTTACGGGTAGTCAGAAGCCAGAAAGTCTGACAACCAGTCTTACCAATGGGTATCGAGTTGCCTGAGTAACTGGATTGTGGAGGTCAGACAGGCAGTTGCTCCATGTAAAACACTGGTTCTCAGTTGTATCCGGTTGGACTGGAAGCCGACCCCAACATAGTTGGGAAAAGGCTAGGCTGATGATGCTACCTTTTAATATAAAACCAAAAACAAAACAGGGTTGTTTGCATTTTGCTCCATTCTTTTGTTTAGCAAACTTTTGAAACACGAACATCGATTCCCAAATGCATCCACGGCTTTTCTATTTATAAATAAATATTACAGTAAAAAGGTACTTTAAGTTTCATTTTGCTCCACGAATAATTTAAATAGAAAATTATTTTAAATATTTTTATGTTTCAATGTTCCCCACGTAAAAAGCAACGAAATATTAAAATATTAAAAGTTTCATTTTCTTCCATAACATCTTGCTGAGGTACAGTCGGTATAAAAATGTTATGCATCGTGACAACTGAATAAGGATAAGTGGTTTATTCTTTTAAACGCATATACGATGAAACATTAAGATCAGCATAAAGGTTTCGTATTAAATATCGATGGACATTCAACTATAAGTACTAGGGAATCATAACTGAATTGGAAGTAGATGTATAAGGCGACTTACCTTAGAGAAATAATGGTCACAGGTTGAAATTGGATCATTATTTGTTACGACAAGTACCAGGATGGCAGAAGTCTACGGAGATGATTGCTTAAATGTTATCACTTAGTTATGCACAAACTGTTTTTCTTCAGCATATCGACAGAATGTGTAATTAGAAAAGACAGATTTTTGTATTATCTATTTTTAATAAAAAAGTGTTAATTTTTTATGTTTATAATTGATTATATTTTGATTACGATAATACAACAAGTTATTGAAAATCACTGCACTGTTTGATTTATTATTCCTAACGCACATGATTTAAAACTGATTTTCCTGCTGACTGTACTGACAAAATGCTGTCCAAATATAATAGTTATTTTTAAAATGCTTTGACGAAAATGTGTGGAGCAATTTGAGAACTAACCCATTGTATTATTTGTTTTCGAAAATACAAAATTCTTTTTCAATTTTAAGGTCGTGGGGCAAATTGGGAAACGATTTAATTCTTATTTTAATTTAATATTTTTGTCGTGGATGACTTTGGGAATACTTCGTGGATCAAAATGAGAATAACCCCAAAACACAACTTATTAGCAGTAACTTAAGTCATAATAGAACATCATAGGGATCGGATAAGCCTGGCTAGTCCCTACTTATGACGGCGTGGCCCCAGGCCTCTATGTAACAGATTATACAAAGCAATCTTGCGCAGACATAAATTGCTTGGGTTCCCTTCAATGAACTTAGCTATAGCTCTTATTAGAACGGTGAGTAGGTTAACCATATTTAACAATTTTGTCGGATAAGTCTTTTGTAGAAATTGACAAAACCTGTTATTTTCTCTAACCTTTGGCTTCCGATTTTTTGCATATGTATGTATATTACGCTATTGTTAACACTTCTTATGTGTAAATTAATTACCATTGACCGTATAAAAATAGCGATAAAATGACTTGTTCGTTTTTAACTTTAGTTCACCATTTATTTTTATAAGTAGATAATTGGAATCAAAAATGTCAAATGCTTTAATACAGTCAGAGACCAAATTAAATGCAGGTTCTTATTAAAATCATAATACTATAAAACTAAAAGTTTGTTTGTTTGAACGCGCTAATCTCAGGAACTACTGGTCCGATTTGAAAAATTCTTTCAGTGTTAGATAGCCCATTTATCGAGGAAGGCCATAGGCTACTTTTTGTCCGGGTGCGCGCAGTAGTTCCCACGGGAAAGCGGGTGAAACCGCTGGCGGAAGCTAGTTACACATATTCCTACATTAGCAGTAAACCTGGTCACTACACCCCTGACAGTGACCGGGGGGCATACAAACATAAACAAAGAGTGAGTGGCGGGTATGCAGACGGTATAGCGTACTGTTTTCATATAAAATACTAGTGTAAAAGCACCCGACTCAGTTCATTTTGCCTAAGCTAGCTTAGCAAGCTTTTGATATGAAGGAGATGAAGAAAAACTGACATTGAAGAAAGGTAAATTTTGTCATTGAATTTTTTAACGCACTAACTTAATACTTCATTAGCAAAAATACACTAAAATAACTCTTGTACACGATGAATGACTGATTGCTTTAGAAGCCTTTTAACTACATTTGTAAGCTTCATTCCAGCAATTTCGAAATCGAAAGGAAATTAACGATACTTTTTAATCGATAAATCCTATCCTTTTCAATCGAATGATTTCTCGATTTTGCGTCTTGTTGAGAAAGCTTGGTCAATCATTAATGTTTTAATCTTGATGTTTTACAAAAATAAAGCATCAATTGCTTCCGAAAATCGTTAAAATCATTGAATGCCTAATTGAGTAAAAGTGAAGGTAATTGCATGAACCGTTTTAACGTAAAATAATGTATCAGGAATGGCTTTGTCATAAAAATATTTCATTGATAAAACTGAAATCGTCTTAAAAAACCGGCCAAGTGCGAGTTGGACTCGTGCACGAAGGGTTTCGTACCATTATCCATGAAAAATGAACGTATCTATTACCTACAACTAGGCAAAATACAAACATTTTTCGGACAGCAAAAAACAACTTTGTTTTTCATACATATATATATATGAATTACAAAGTTATAATTTGCGGTTTCACAGGTTTATTGTATGGGGACCCCCCTTAATATATATATATATATTTAATTTTTAGTATTTGTTATTATAGCGGCAACGGAAATACATCATTTGTGAAAATTTCAGCATTCTAGCTATCACGGTTAATGAGATAAAGCGTGGAGACAAAAAGACAGACAGACACTGAAGTCTCAGTAATAGTGTCCCGTTTTACCCTTTGGGTACGGACCCCTAAAAAAATCTTTAAATTCTTCTACTATTTTGAAGTGTACTTCGTAGTCTGGAACTGGGATTTCTGAAGATAAATATAACATACAAAGAGAAAACACTATTGGAACTCAAAATCGATGCTGCAAAAGAGAAACACCAGCGACAATTTCTTGGATTTAAAGAACTGGCCAATAAGAACTAATCTGGATCACCTAAATTTTTAAAACAAGATCATTAGTTCTGCACTCTATTGTCACACACACACTTACATAAGCAAACCATATCTACATAACACCATTACTTAACAGTTGCACACAGGCGCAGCTACTAATTGACCCACACTACCGTTATCCGAGTCGCGGCTATTTCGCGATGCACCGCTGTGACCGACTTCCGAAAACACCCAAATGTTTATTTTTGTAGCCATTAACTTCCTCAACTTTCTACCTGTTGCGAACTTTATCAGGTGTTTAAGAGTTAACAAATCGTTCGTTTATTGGAAATAAAAAGATGAAAAGAAGATTGGGTTATGAAAGTAATGGGGTTCTGGTCGTGATTTCGACAGTATGGTATTAGAGACATATGAAGAATTAAAATTGCTCAGTGTTCTGGTAGTAATTATGATCTATTAGCTACTCTCTCTCCTCGCTTGGATCATAAATAGCATGGCGTTTTACAGGTTCTTGACTATCTATGTAAAAATGTCATATCAAGCGGTTCTTTAGGTTTGCCATAAAATTCGGACAGATGGACAGAGTTACTTTAGCTATTTGTAGCAATGTGTGAGCATGTCTTCCAAATTATATTGAATCAGAAGATAGCTTATACATATATACATACATATATCTATACGATACATCTGTCCATGCAAAAGTTTTTCCAAACTCGTAAACAAGCTTCAATTTTATATTTTACAGCATCAGATCGAACCGGTTCCTTTAAAACAATAGCAATTTCAAAGAAGTAGAACCTTAAATCCATTTACCGTCCTCCATCGACCCAACAAGGTTGCATACAATAGCATAGCACGCGTGGTTACTCTCTTATTGTCAATTTTAGTGTGCCGCCCCCCGGCTTTGTTCGTCCTCAATGTTAAGGGCTATGAAAGGGCATTATGGCCGGTAATATAGGAAGACAATACAGGGCACTGCACGGCTGACCTCTCAAGAGCTAAGATTATACTTATTTGCCTTTTATTTTATAGAAAACCGCTCGCTGGCCAGGATGCTGGGGCAACAAGAAATAAGCGACTATCTAGACACGTTGTACCTTTTTGCGCAAGCGCCGGATGTATTAATATTAGCCCTTTTTATGATGGAATAGCTGAGCAATTTAGAGCCGGTGAGCAAGCTTTGCGCGTGCTGATTTTTATTTCTACGTTTGAATTTTATTGAAAGAATTAAATTTATTGGCTTTAAAGTTATTATTTTTGTTTTATTCTACCTGAAATGCGCTATGACTGCATTGTTAAGTATTTGATAGATTTGAGCCTATAGCATTTTAGGAAAGATTGACTTATGAGACGGTACGTCCTTTAGTGACCCCTAGCAATACATCAGGTAGTGACCAAGTAAAAAGTCCTAATTTTTGAAATCTTTGTAGAACCCCCTTTGAATTCTAAAACAGACTTGTTTTACACTTTATTTGCTCGTCTCTCAGTGTCAGCAATAAATCAAGCAGTTTAAATGCAATGCAATATTTAACCGTTAAACTGTATCTGCAGTTCAGGAAAGCTCTCGTTCCACTTTGTTTGAATGTGGAGCGAGGGGCGCGGGGGGTGGGGTGTCATAATTCACGACACGCCATGCGCGTGGGCAGTGATGGCCACTTTGTTCTGTCCGCCATTACTTACGGAAGGCATGGACGTGACTGTGTAAAAGTAGAAAATGACATAGCTTAAGAACACTAGCAAAGGGGGTTGGCAAAGTCTTGAAGTATTGTCCAATTGATTTATTTCCTCCAATAGGTGGAACCAAAGAACTTTGCGTATATCAAGATTACTATCACATTTTCTAAAAATTATCATAATTGACAGAAGTATTGTTAAGTAAACACACAACGTAGGTACTCGTATTATTGCATGAGTCTTTCATATATCCCGAGAATATAGCAATATCGTAGTCACCATAACAACAGACAATCGTCTATTGCTGTTCCTACCATTTGGTCACCCCATATGGGCTACTTTTATTATCTCCTAGGAGGCTACACCTTAATATATTATATTCCTAACAATCACTACTATAAATTCTAGCCCCCGTTATATCTAACTCGCCACTTATCTTAACATCGGACCACACAAGATCTAACAGTAAAGATTTCAATAGGATATGATTCGATGCAGGTATTAATTAAGAGGAACGACTGAGGAGTGCTGAGGGGGGGGATATGCAAATCTCCAATTAGTACCTATCCACTAGAGCGTCCATCCATCAATGTCGATCATTTGTTGCTTTTCTATGGTAGTTTAGGGCTGGGGGTTTATTTTTTGATGACTTCAGGGGTTTTTTTAAATTGTGATGGAGTGATAACATGGTGTATGTGATTTATTCGAAATGAAAATTGTATCTGGTGGTATGATTTGCTGGATGTGTGTGATTCATAAAAAATAATATTACCAATTATACCTGACACCTGGTTATGGGTTAGTAGTTCTCATTTACAGGCCAAAGTCTGAATTGGTGTTTAGTTGATTCAATGTCCACAGGGTTTCCATTATGACATAATACCTATCCATCAAGTCGAAAACAACAGGACGAATGAGTTCTTCATTTAGTAGGTCCTCCTAATTGTGCTTATGAGCCTTTTTGGCTTGGCAGGAAAAAATGATACAATTCGCAGTTGTTCAACCCTGAGAGATGCGCATACGGCTATCGTCTGCCACCACTTGTCAATCCCGCGTCCCGGTGACGTCATTAAAGCGTTGATTTCCAACGTTTGCAAGTCATTGAACAAGCGGGTTCCTTACGTTTTTACTTTTTATTGCTTAACCATCAACCGAGTTCTGCTTTAATTGGCAGTCGTAGGGTTAATACGGGAATTATTTTTCATTTTACTCTTTTTAGTAATGTCAGTACGCTTTCATGTTTTCTTCTTTTTGTTATGTCTTCCAGAAAAGATTTTAATATTAATTTGTAGCATTTTTTGCAAGAAGCCATATTTCCGAAGAGTTTTTTATTTATCTCACAGTAACCATCACAACAGTTCACTGAGGTTTTTTCACATTTTTATTTTCATATTTTGGCATGCTTAGCCAGTTAAATGTCCCATCTATCGGGCACAATTGGAGACTCCTGGCTGCAACTGAAACTGCAACTTATGACGCCATATTCCTGTAAAAGCTCTTTTAAAACTATTCCAAAATTAAAAGTCTGCAAAAAAATCGTGTTACTCGAAAATGGGCACAAAACCAGAATTATTTTTTTCCTCGAATCGCAGGTGATTCCGATAGCTCCACTTGCAAACCAGCCAGTTCATATCTACAATCAAAAAGTTCTTAATGAAACACAACCTCTTATCTCTACGGCCCACAAAACTGCATTTAATCGGTTTCAGTGTAACTTGCCGGCCCAGAAACGAAATGCAAAACAGTAGTACATAACCGGCTGGGTATATAAAAGCGTGTGTATGTAGGTTTGTTGTAAGATAGCCTCTTTCGAAGTAGGCCGACTGGCTGCACGAACCTGTTGGCACACTTCCTAATAGGGTTGCTGCGTTGTCAACCGTCCCTTACAGACTGGGCTTATAGCTGCAGAAGGTTTAAGTACTGGCAAATGTGGTAGGTATTTGTCTTAGAAGCTTTGTTAATGAAACGCATGACGATTTAATTTTGTACATTTTGTGGCTGATTTAACCTATGAAAAAAAAATCGGACAGACATAAATGACGGAAGGGACATAGGATAATTTTATATACCTCAGATCACGAGTTAAACCGTGGAACACAGCTTGTTTAAGTAACGATAGTGTAAGCGTTTTCTTGCAGATCGATCATATAACATTGGTGTGCATTGATGGTTTCAGGTTATATAATTTAAATTGATGACTTCAGGTTATAGAATTTGAAATGATTTTTCAATAGCGCCCTGATGTTTGATGAAAGCATTTGATATGCACATGCACATTGAATACCGATTTCTAGAAAACTAACTATCGATAGCTAATATCAAAATTAAATTTCTAAATGGAAATCAAGGGATAGATACATAGGTTACAGAAATAGTACAAAATCTTACTCCTGAAAAGTCTAAATTGTATACTAATTCAGGAAAAACATTGATGACCCTAAGAGCTGTAAATCAGTACGTGGGTGAAGGCTGACTGCAGCCGACTATTTTCCACATAATAGTGTTATCAACACGCTGACCTTTCTAACAATACTTGAGCTTTACACAATGAGCCGGACGTTTGATGCATCGATATTTGTGCCTAACTGTTCACGGTTGTAAAGAATTATTGTTTTCAAACTATACATTTAGTAGGCCGTCTCTGATTTAGACATTTTCTTAATAAATTAAAAAATATTAGTAAG
This sequence comes from Heliothis virescens, assembly GCA_002382865.2. Taxonomy (NCBI): domain Eukaryota; kingdom Metazoa; phylum Arthropoda; class Insecta; order Lepidoptera; family Noctuidae; genus Heliothis; species Heliothis virescens. The sequence goes on along the minus strand of NWSH02000437.1, from coordinate 11,055,396 downwards.
ATTGTGTTCAGAGAAATAAAGTTAAGTATAGATTTTCTACATCTACGCTCTTTTCGCCCTATAAACATTACTGAAGAGCTTTTCTCAAGGGTCTGTGGGCGTTGAGTTTCGGGTGGTTCATCGTCCTCCTAAGAGACGACAGGCCCATGTCAATTCCAGGTTCTAGTGGCGGAGTGGCAGACGCGCTTAGCGCAACCCACGGCGGGGCACGCCGCTGTAGCGGCGGTAAGGCCCATTCTAGAGGAGTGGCTCAATAGGAGCCACGGCGCCCTCAGCTTCCGGCTGACGCAGGTGCTTACCGGACACGGGTGTTTCGGGAAGTTCCTGTGTCGCATAGGTCGGGAGCCGACTTCCCAGTGCCACCATTGTGATGATTGCCGCGACGATACGGCGCTGCATACGTTGGCGGAGTGCCCAGCTTGGGACGCGCAGCGCCGTGACTTGTTCGCGGCCGTAGGTGCTGCAGGAAACCTCTCGCTTCCGGCTGTTGTGTCTACCATGGTCGGGAGTGAGTCAGGGTGGAGTGCCGTCGCCACCTTTTGCGAGGCCGTTATGCTCGCAAAGGAGGCGGCGGAAAGGGAGAGAGAGGCTGCCTCCTCTCTCCCCTCTCGCAGCAGACGCACTGGGCGTCGTAGGGTGGCCGACTTCCGGCCACCGTAGGGCGCGGCCTGTGGACGGCAGACTCGGGGTGTCTTGCCGTCCAACCAGCAGCAGGCCTCGAGGCGGCGGCGTCGTGTTCCGCGCGCGCCTCATATTGGAGTCCTGCGGCCGGGGTGACGGCCGCAGTGGGTGACGGGGCCCGCCCGACCATCTGGCGGGCCAACACCCGTCGGGGGGTAGGATGAATGCTTCGGTGATACCCGCCCCTCCGACACATGGGTGCATGAGGAACACGGGTTGGTTTTTAGTCAGTAAGAGTCTGACAGTCCCCTTCGCCCTTCCCCAAGGGCGGAGGGTCTCCATGAGGATTTTCCAACCCGACAAAAAAAAAAAAAAAAAAAAAGGCCCATGTCAAGTGAAGTGGCCCGCCTTGTTCCACGCACTCCTCAAAGAGAGTCAGCAAACCCCAGCGGGGTCCACTAGGCCCAGAGCTAGCCGGGGCTGCGTACCAAGCTTTTCTCAAGCTCTGAGGACGCGTTATCTATTAGTTACTGTCAATTGTTAATAAAAGAACGATGACAACTTAACCAACTGTCATAACACAAAAAACATTTCGCTCAGAAAAAAGGTGAAATGTAAACGGACAATACTTCTAACAAGATTGCTTATATAACTTTTTGGTTTACAAAAAGATATTAATAATGGGCCACGGTTGGTTTCACAAATTGAATGCAATATTCCCAGATGAAAAATCGTTCACGAAGAGACATTATAACTTGTGACCTTTGCTTCAAAACGCTATATTATGGAGCACCACTTTCGCTTTCCTTTGTCATTTGAAAAATTGTTTAAAAAATAAAAACGTCATGTTCGATTTGACGTTCGAAATATGAATTGTTGACACGCTCTATGAATGATGATGTTTTTTTTGTCTATTGTGAAACACCTACCTGCTTTCATCGTAAACTTTTTACTAATTAATGCTGACTGAAATTATCGTACTTTGTTTTTATTGGAATGCATAACCATGATTTTACAAATTACGTGATGTAACTTGTGTAGTCATTAATCATATTATGTTGAAGTGAGAAAGTAACGCTGAAAGTTAAGAAACATACTTAATGTTAGTAATTATTAGACTTACCAAATATTTTAACTGCATTAGCTTTCATACATTTGATAAAGCGTAGCCTTATACCTTCTCTTTTTGATCGTTCATTCGATTGATCAATCAATAACCTACAACTCCATAATATAACTAATGTATTGTAGGCCATAAAGCTGAATAGGCTGTATGCCATAAGCAGAGACAACTTACTTAAGCATCGCCTACAAGCACGGTAATAAATTAAAGTTATGGATCCTTAAAATGGCGTTATATTCTACATCTCATAACGACAGGCTGGATATTAGTTATTTGACATCGTTTTGTAAGACACGGTCATAATAGGATACTGAGATCTCTCCCATCGTCATATTAATTGTTATTAGCTGTTTTTCAGGCGGTTTTACCTGCGTCCCGTGTATACTACTTTACCGGACCCGGATAAAATGTAGTTAATGCTACCCGAGGTAGCGTAGCTTTCCAAGAATGAAATAGATTTTCTAATCGGTTCAGTAAATTCGGAGACTACTGAATAATCGGTTCACTACTGAAGGGAATTCACACTAAATAACACACTAAATTCAGGAAATGACGATAATATATAAAACGTTCAAAGAATCATTGCTAGATTGAATGCATATTTATTATTGAATTCCCAAACTTATAACTAAGCCATTATTATAACAACAAGTGCACATAAATCACAGTCATAGTTTCCCAAACATTTCCATTCCAGAAATGAGGTGACCCATCGTGAATGGGTCAAGATCGAAACTCCAAGCCCACGCATATGCACCCAAATGTAAATGTAATGTGTTGTCTACACGATAGTAAGGCATCGATGTAGCCATCAATTGTGCAGTGAAAGCGATGGGCGAGTCCATTGTGCCCAATGAAAGTGGTCGGGTTATCTGAATATTCGACAACACCTGATACCAGTGTTTGAGACTGTTTGAGACCAGTGAGAGTGATGTGAATGGGTATTGGTGCGAGACTGATGATGTCATTGGTGTTAAACTCCTTTGAGTGGAAGGACTTGTGTAGTTTCGTCTTTACATCACCGAGGGTATTTTGTATACCAATATGGAAGACTGGGCTCATTATTTCATGGCATCTAGGACTACAATCCATCTTGCCTGGACCGCGGGATTTCGCACGAGTTACCGCGACCCTGGTAAACAAAGGGCTCCAAAAGGAAAATCCTTTTGGAGGGTTTAAGTTAGTAAAATTTTGATACTCCCTCACGCTGTCACCCAGAACAGGAGTAATTTGATGACTTCTCACAAAAAATAAACAGAGGACTACAAATAAGTCAAAACAAAAGTATCTAAAGAATGTCAATCCAAGAGATGTTTGTTAAATAGCCAGTCTCTGTATTGTAATTCATCATCTCATTGAAATAGAATTTGATCTACACGAGTTCAGATTTCTTACTTTCTTTTGTCGCATGATTTGAGTACATATTGACATTATGTTCAATTGAGATTGACAGGTGACTTAAAATTAAATTACGCTAGCCATAGGATAACGTGTTATTGAAGATAAATGTAGAGAAATATAGTCTGAAAACCTTCACTAAACTCACAAGAAAAGCTGTATATAAAAAAATAACAATCGATTCTCACACGGAAGTAGTAAACTCGACAAAATCGATTTGTTGGAACAAATAAAGCTAAGATCCAACATCGAATGGTCCACAAAATTGATCGATTGAATCGGTGAAACAATTGCACCTTGTGGTATCTATGTTCTAGAATCGATACATCGATTTGTCTTGCGATCGATCGTCCGATTTGTCGTGAAAGTCGTAGCCGCGGGCTGTGGCACACTGGGCCGATGAAGGTCAGATGCATACTTGGCAACCAGCGAAAGTTTATGGTATAATTGTTGGACGGTCAAGTGCAAGGAAAGTATGCAAGCTTTTGAGCTTTATCGGCGTGTTCTGTTCACGATCAGTGTGTCTAAATGGTATTGAACAATCGTATACACCGTCACGCTTTTATATTTATTTTATTGTCTNTGACTGTCGTGTCCCACTGACAATCCTTAATCGGATGGAAACTGATGGAATTTCTAAATACACCATAAAGATGCCAAAATTGATTTTTTTTTTGTTTGGCATGAAACAGGCTAAATTTAACAATTTTCGCATCTATTAGGTTTAACTTTCTTAAGACCTTTTTCGGAAACTTATTTCATAGTATATGAAATTATGTATGTATACTCTGTTCGCGATAGGAATAGAAAGAAGTTAAATAAGGTTCTTTAAGGCGTCCACTTTAAAATAAAACTACAACAAAAATGATTACAGTCAAGATTGATGTAGAATAAATATAATTAATTTAAATAACAGCTGTCGCACTTAATTGTACATATTTAGCCTATCTACTTTTTAAAATTACAAGATTTTCATTTAATATCGTTTATTTTTACATTCTGTTGTGATGTCGACGTTAAAAAAATCTAAAAGAAGCAGGGGTAAACAGTACCGGAATGTTTTCACGTCACTATAGTTGTACCAACCCTAAAATGTTACATTTTCTCTTCATAAGTTGTGGAAGTACGTTTTATTTTATTTAATTGGTTTAAAATGTCAACCATCCGTCAAATAGCGTAAATATTGTGCAGTTACTTGTAAACGCTACACCTTTTTTCTTAATGTTTTTGCTGAATTCTCGCGATTTTGTTGTTAGATATTGCTATGTTTCCTTTGTTATAATTATAATTGTTTATTTTGTGTTGTCGGTGCATTTTGTGGAAATACGGATTCTACTGCATTTGGATTGTTTGAACTTAACTTGAAACAAAAGGTTTCGTACTCCTGCTTCTGCGAGCCTCTTTTT
>NWSH02000437.1:10999181-11021193 GCA_002382865.2 Heliothis virescens | reverse complement strand
AAAACTCGATAACTTTTTCATCCGCAGCTATCCGCACCTAATTTAAACGACATTATTTACCCAAATACATACAGAATGCAATACCATTAAAATAATTACGCGATAAGAGGCGATAATATAACAAAAGGTCTAATGAATATCAAAACAAACTATTTTTTTCTTTAATAAACTGCCTATCTTTAATGCTCTACAAATAGTATAAAAAAACGTTTTCCATCGTTTCAATATATTAATAGATATTAGTTATTACCTTAATTTTGAGATTCCATCATAAAGAAATCAGAAGATTTGGTATACACAACATAATTTCACTTTGTTCGACGTTAACTTTGAGAGCGCGGATAACGAGCTGTTCACAGTAAATAAGACGCTTAGCTTTAAACTATCCTCTCATGAGTATGTTGACAAGTTGGAAGTTTAAAATAGTACATTATTGTTACTAAGACTGTCCTTTATCTCTGTGGCAGATTGATTTTTAACCTTCCGCCATTTTTAAAATTTGACTTTTGACCGGCTAGTTATTAAGAATCGACGTATGTGCGGCGGTGATTTACATATATTTGAATATAAAACGTTATTATCAGGTTTAATGTGCGTGCAGTACTAAATATTTCTTAATTTTTATTAAGGAAATAAGAAGAAAAATGTGCATATATTATATTAAAAACAATGCAGTAGTAAATCATGACGAATATATGTGTGTTATATTTTGCACCTGGCTCGAATATTTAAACTGTTAATAAGTTATACTTAATATATTTTTATTTAATTTCTTAAGTTTTCCTATTTGTTTGTTATGTACATACAATACCTACCTATGACCGTTATTTTTCTTACATTAATGAAATTACTTATCAATTGCCATCTCATCTTTAATCACTTATATAAATCGTAACCGTCGTTGACCATTCTCAGAGTATCCACATTAACATTTCGTATGTCGTTCGACAGGAGCCTATGGCTGTGGCGGTTTGATGACGTCATCGCTGACTCATACTGGCTAGGCCATGTCTGTCTCCCATTCATTCACGAAATCCTTACTGGGAATTGTAGCTTGAATCTGTCGCTTTAGTCATTAATGTTATTAAGGGAATTTTAGTTTGGATAAAACAGCAAATATGTTATTTTTATTTAATTCATACAATCGTTGAAGTAGGATCGTAGACTCGTGATAATTACCTCGACACACTATCACAATAGAATCAGGAGATCCTGATTTTAACGCAATGTATTTCAAGTAATACATTAATGTATTTCGAATTTAATAATTATGTGTTCTGATTTTTTGGAACCTACAACCTACTTTTACACCTATTAAGTTTCTTCAGCGTTATTAATTTTCAAGTGAAGGTTTTCTAAGGCTTCGGGTATTACGTCAAAGAACGACGGCTTACAATAAGTAGCCATTAGCTATCCATATCGGTCAAAAATAACCGTCGTTTTTGAACGACAATTATACGTACTTGACCCTGATTGATGGAATGAAAGTTTAATAGGTACAAGTATAGAGGAAACCATTTGTTATTTATGACGTTTTAACTACACGAAAATGCCTTTCAACAAGATTAAAATGTTTTATAATCTTTGTGTTAGAAACCTCAATTTTGGAAGCTTCGTAGCCGGTTTTATAACATCGTACGTCAGGTCAGTGGGATATAGTTACGACACGAAAATGGTTTCCAATGGGATATAGGCTGAGTCATCGAATGTGCGTTCTATTTACTAATGGGAATTAAACTTTCCCCTTGGCCCGGAGTTCATTAGGATGGATAGGGGCGTAGTGACATGAGTCACTTTTAATTTGTCCATCTGTGGGACAAAGACCCTTGTTTTTCTAGCGATGGACGCGCCTTGTCACTGAGAAACGCCCCTTCTTTCCTTGATCCATGAAAATGTGTACATTTTATGTTGTCATATTGTGCTTTAGTTGGCGATTTTGGCAAATTAATTATGCGAGATTTCATGTCAAAAATATTTGCTATTCATAAATGGCTATAAACTTAAGGAGTTCATTGCATCATAAGAATTTTTAAAATACAGGTTGCACCCAGGCGCAACGCAACATATTTTGCGTGATCCCTTATTTCAGTCTGCGTGCATTCATTAGTGAGTCATCTCTCAGCCGCGCTCACAATTTTGCACTTATTTCCGCTGGCCGTGACTCTGTACCGTAATAATGTCACAGAACAAAACTAAACTGTCTCCCCATTCATATGTGAGACTCTCAACTAGTCTCAAGTACCTATTCTTCAATTCATAACATTGTCTTGCACAGTTTTTTGCCCCTTTGTGTGTCCTTTCGTCACGCCATTCGAGTCTACGAGGTCGAGAGGCCCCTGAATCGCACCATCTATCTTCATAATACCTGTATTATTCTTATTTCTTATAGCCAAAATGGAAATGGAAAAATGGAAACCAGCAACTTTTTGCAATTTCAGTATTGACTTCCGCATTATTTTTCTTGGAGCAATTATTTTGATGCCTTACGAAACAAGTGCTCGATAATTGCTGCGATTATCCTCAGAAAAAACTGAGATGACGACAAAAAATTTAGCGCAAATAATTCGAGCAGATCGCTATGAGTCATTGAAAGCTGGACGATAATAATATTGTAGCAAGCTTCGTTATGGATCTGATTCGGCAGTAATACTCGTTCATATCGCATCTCTATTGAATCGAAATCAGAAGTCTATGCATTCAATCGAGCCTTAACTAGACTGACGCAATCCTCAATTGAAAACATTGTTGCAAAGCTTTGCGTCCCTGACTTTTTAATTATACATATTGTGTAACGTAAGTTTACCTTTCTGGGAACGATCGGTGTCGTCTGCGTGAAGATCGACCGTGGGAGTGCGTCCCTCTTGACGGTTGACTGATGTTACCGATTACAAACAAATTAATGAATAGCTTACCGTGAAGCAATCAGCTTTTAAAAAACCAACCCGCAAACAATGGAACATCATTTGCCTAATTGAGAGGAAGTTCGGATGGGAACCGAACGAGAAAAACCACTAGTGTTCGCAAGCTAACCGAAGATAAATGCCGTATCTTTGTTTGTCGTTCATGATCAATGAACATCTTCGCACCTTCACCCACATAGTTATATCAATCACCGTAGGTACTTGATAGGCAAGAAATGTTTTAGGTAGCTTAAACCGATCAACTTCGCCTCCGCATGTAAAAAACAACTTTTTAGGCTCATCGTTCTTCCGGACCGACGCCCACAAATCACAGTTGGGTGATACCAATTCCAGTTGTACGCGGTTCTGATCTTAGAAACCAGGTGATTAGCATAAACGGAGCCGGTCGAGGCGAGGCGATTGAGATAGCCAACGGCTTGTTCTACCACGGTCCGTCGCCGCGTATCCATTCAAATGAGATCGGTTACACCTTAATTTATTCATGATATCTCTAAATATCAATATAAATTAAACAATAGATTATTGCGGATGTGAGAATTTATGTGGTAAAACTGTTACGTTCATCGGTCATTCGATACCGCGTGCATAATCGATTCTGTGGCTGTGGCTTTGCACTTGACCTTCTAGCCATTGGTTTGTTGCATCACACATGTGCGGTCATGGTGTGGTGTATATTTTGCATAGAATCTGTCACAGCTTTTTGTTCCTAACGACCGGTTGTCTAGACACAACAGTTAATTGATAACCTTGAGTATCCATTACGTTGCATCATTGATCTAACTAGATCAGGCGATATATTATTATCGACGTATGTAACAATAGCTAACTGCAGACTTTCCAATTGACCTTTATTGCAGTTAGGTACAAAGCTATGTGGAAATAGTCCAAGGTTAGCCACCGGTAACGGATTTGAGATCCGACGGTCACGACTCACTCGACCGGGCTTACTTAAATCTTTGATAATTGCTGTCCTGCAACCCCACAAAAGGCTAGCGATTTAACTGATATTGAGTATTAATATCCGTTTATTGTACGCCTCGTTTAAACCGTGCCATATTAATGTAGTTTACGGCTTCATAATGTAGCGTTGATACATTTGTTTTGCCTTCACACTCACCGGTGTTGCCAAATATTTTGTCTAAAATATGTTGAGCTACTGTTACGTTTATAATATCAGCAATTGATTTAAACCTTTGTGCAACTAATAGAAATCTGCCAGTGGATTAATAAAAAAGTTGACCGAAAAATTAGCAGGTTGTCTTGAAAAAGATATTTCGACATTAAATTAGTTCGGCTCATGACATTTCTTACAATTTCTTCACAATTCAACAAATTTTCCGAATGCTTCGTTTTGTGAACGATTGAGCGGTCCACGGTCACGAACGCGCTCCGCCCGTATGATCGGCCGTTCACCGTAACTAATTTTGATTTTATGGAATTGCATAGTGTGAGTCAATCGTTCGTCTCTTCTTGTTGCAAATATTCTACTTACTGTACTTTGTCAACTCTCCCATAGCATTTGACTTGATGTTCAGTCACGGTATTTACGAAATCGATGTTCAGAGACTTAGATATTACACCTATCGTGTAACCTTTACCTACATATTTCTGTATGCCAAGCTCAATTTGTATCGTTCTAGAGTGTTTATAATTTCTCTCCTTTTAAGCGTAGATGCGCTGTCTCTTTACGGATACGCCTTTGATGAGATATCAACATACAAGTGTATAATATGCAAATATCTGAAAGCTGTCCGTGTGACCCACAAACGGGTCGTGTCTGCAGGCTAGCGGCTGAAGGCGCACGCGCCGACCCAATCGTACACGATAGCGAATACGAGATAGCCAGTACACAATGTTTTATTAATCAACCCCATTGTGTGGACTCAGCTTTGTAAGGGTTTGTCAGAACACTTGACTATTCATGAAAAAAAACGATAGTCGAGTTATTCTCGTGATGTTTCTGAGAAATTGTATTATGTGTTTTCATTGGTGCATTAATGTAATTAGGTATTGTTTGCGGTTACAGTTCCAGAGTGCTGATTCCCAGTTTTGCAAGCTTACGCTCTCGATACGTATTTATAACTCAGCTGAATTAAAGAGTCGTATGTTATGATCACTTGATAGAAATATTTGGCTTTCATTCATTTTGCCGGTTAACAACGTTTACTATTTCACGAGTGAGCGCGTTTATTATACGACCAAAAGCCGATGACAGTTTCATTAAATAAACAGTTCTCAAATAAATGCTACGTAATTAAGTTGTATATTAATTTACGCATCGAAAAAGTTAACTTGCAAAACTCGGAATAGGCACTCTGCACTTCTTGCCGTACAATTTCCTTCTCTGTAGGAAATTCTAATAATCAATCTTTAGCTAACTGTAGTAGAGTACACAAGTGGCTGTGTTTCCTTTAAAGATGATGTAAAGGCGGCAAAAATGTTTTGCAAAGATGTGTTGTACAGTGTGTAATAGATATTTATTCTTTTAACAGTTCCTTATCTTTGCTTCTTACTTCTCTTGACATATCGAAACCTTACGCACTACATGCCAAATTAACCATAAGCGCTACAACTTAGCACATTTATTAGCGTTGTAATGGACAATAAAGAATAAAGAGCCTCAATCAGAATAAGGCAGTGCAATATCTAGCGCGGTGCATCTAGGACCACCGGCCGCGAACATTTGCATATCAGTTCCCGCTTCATCGCAAACCTGTTGCACTCTGCGTACTAGTATCTATGTTAATTAACCGTTACAACGTCTTTTTTTTAAGTAGACTTGCTTTTTTTGTTTTGGAGAACTAGGCCTTACTGGATTTGTTTGTGTTTCTTGTATTTCTACTGTCTCCTCTATTTAAAGTACTGGTGTCTGTGCCTAATCTGTTACATCGATCTGTAAAACAAATCCTGTTTTCCTATCGTTTCTCACCTGTCCTTTCTATTGTTTATCTGCCATTTACATCTTATTAGAAACTTATATGGTTTCCTGAATCTTAACAGTTCCATGCAATTGTAAATTTATAGTCATAATAGTGCAATTTCCATCAATTGACCTAATTTGTTTAACAACGAGTAGTTGGTACGTAAATTACGATCTATGTTTCTCTTTGTTATTATCTTCAAGATAGGTACACCGTAAAGTTAACCACACGTAACGATAACATTACCTATCTAAATCATCAACATAATGTGTACTATCATTATTCTGGTCTCATTCTTCTGCGGTCAATGCATCGAGGAATAGCCATTGTTATCAAAAGTCTGATTTAGACCATCATATTGGTTGATAAAGTTTATTCCAATAGTGCCTCAATTGGCGCTTGCTCATACAAATTCCAATAAAGTGATGTGAATGAGGATTCCAAGCATATATCCTTAACTTGATGCTAACGATTTATTTCCTCATCAATCTGTTGTTGGATTGCAAAAATCCATTCAACAATTCCGTATACATTTTTCTCGGTTACACTAAACTAAGTGACCTCAATATAGAGACAATAAAAGTAAGATGGTACTGTTATATCATCTATGTTCTAACACTTATCAACACACGGCGTGACAAATACCCGTAATTTACTTTGTGTAAGACATTATACATTAGCAACAACAATCTAGACGTTTGCGATACGATTGCGTTTCAAAACTTTGTCTTGAGTGACATTACTTATCTTTTTATCCCATTAAACGAGTATAAAGCTGTAAGATTACTTCATTTAATATAAATAGATTTACATCTCTTATTTTAAATGTTGAGAGGGATGCCTGGCAGCCCTGTAGGAACGAATACTGGGTAACATGTGTAACACGTGGATTATTCACGCTTGTCTGATAGGTAGGCTGTTGATGGCCGTACTAAGATTGCTTCGCCTACGCCTCTTAGATTAAGAAACTATCTGCTGACAAGTCTATTTGTTTGACTGGCGCCGTGTCTGTGTGAAGGAGTTTGCGATTAACTTGATTTGGATTGGGTTATTTTTATTTTGTTTATGCAAGCGTTAAAACTACTTCATCCAATTCTTTATTAAGTTCACCATCTGGTACTATTTGTATGTTATTAGCAGCTAAGATTGCAATACATTGTTTGTCAACTTTCGTATCACATTCTTTACATTGGAAATTAGAAATGTTGTTCAGAGCTTGATCGATTTTGCTCTCAATTTCATATTTGATATTACAAAATGCTCCATCAATAGCTAGAAAGTAGGTACATTTATTGCGTGGGATTAACATTTAGATCACAATTTGGTCACGACTTAAAATGTATATGATCATGTCTTAGGTTTCGTTTTCTGCATCACCATTCTAAGTTAGTCCATTAACAAAAATTATTGTTTTCGTACGTATGTCACTCTCACTTTCTCTCGCGTGGGCTGTCGTTAAAATTCTGTCTGCCATTTCGTGATTATAATGCAGCAAAGCTTGATTGGTGGCGGTTGAACCCAGGCTTATTGCAAGTCGTGTTGACAATTCAATCCTTCTTGTACGGTATAGCAAATTAAATGCGTCTGTTGACTCGGAATTTATTGGTGCCAGTACGAATTTGAAATAACTTATTAACATTTTTGGACCATTTTTTTGTGTAGGTTCAACGAGTTTGGAGTCTTAATTAAAATTTTGAACATCCACGCAATGCTCCACTTTTTGTTTATAAGTTGCTTTTTGGAATGTTGTGTATTTGTGATTTGAGCGATATTGTGCGATAATATAAATAATACATTTGAAGCTACTGCCTGCTTCGTTAAATCCACGCGCACGTTTAAAATTAACAAGCTCCGTTGTATAATCAATTTCTTCTAATGATCTATTGTTAATGATTGTTGCATTTCACGATTCACAGGCGATGACAAGGTTAACCTACGCGTTTTATTGTATTTATATTCACAATGTTGATCATGCTCTATTGGATGTAATTACTCATACTTCTGTTGTTTTTAAAACAAAGCGTGTGTCGACACTCTATCAACAATTATTGTTCTTTAGCAACGTTTGTTTAAATGAAATGCAATTAAAATCGTAATCTGTTAAATGGAAGACACGCTTGGCTAAAGTTACAAATGGTAAATAAATTAAGTAACAATAAGTACCTACGCAATATTTTTGTAAAGGACTCTGTAAAAGGAAAGAAGCCTTGAAGATAAGGTTTCATGTTAATAAAGATGTCTTTTTTACAAAGATGTCATGGGTGTTGCATCATATAACAATCCCGGATTGGGTGGTAGAGGTTTTGATATGGATAAGGTATTTTGAGGACAAGGGTTAACATTTTCAACCTACTCAAAACTGTTATAATACTTTTGGTACTACATTGCCACATGAGACCAAAATTGTTCGTTCCAGCTTTAACTAAACATCTGCTGCCAGATTTTTTGTTCATGTTACAGCAAAAACGGTTTTCGCTTTTGACTTAAATTGTTCTTCAAATCACTTTCCCATATCTCGTGGGAGTCTGTTTCGCGATACTTCGACTGAAGATGCGATAACCATCAGATAAACGCCTACTATTTCCTAACAATAAATGATCGATGTTGCTCCGTTGTGCAAAACGATGCACGTTAGTGTACCATCATTAGCTGGGAGCGAAGCATTGTTCAATCAGTTAATGTTTGTCTAATAAGACCTTATTTATCTATTAATGGGCTTTAATGTCAGTTTTATGCAATGAAGCATTTTGATTTCGATGAGCTACAATTTCTATAAACATTGTTACATCAAGACTACGTGATTTCATGTTTGTAATTTCTGCCAGCTTCAGGATCTAGCATTATATCCGTTTTATTACTATTACCGTTATTAAGTTACTTACAGCAATACTTTCAAGGAACTCCTGGCATTATAATCAAGGCATAAATGTCGCAATTTAAGATGAGCAAAAATTCGTTCTTCATAAAATATCCATGTTTACTGTCTGTCTTTAAAACAACAACTCTGTAGGTCAGTTGAATACTTTATCAACTTCATTATTTGCCATACGTATTACAATGTTGTTAGATCTCCTTGTTCCATTATTATAAGTGGTACCTGTAGGTGCTTATTGGACAAAATGATTAGAACTCTAGGCCTGATCACTAAGCTGTGATCGCTAACCATTTTCAGTGCTGTGCGGTTCGTAAAATCAATTTAAACGGACAGTTATACCATCAAAGTGATCGCCACTATTTTACACGGTCGTTATAACCCATAGAACAATATCATCTAGTTGAAATTGAAACTTGAGAAACCATTAGTCTACTTTATAAACGGTATCTTGACTACAGAAGTAATAGAAACCATACTTAAATACGCTATCATAATAAAAAAACAAAAGACCTTATTTACTTGCCAATGAAAACTTCACACAGTTTCATAAGCCTCTAAAGATAGAATCTATAATTATAATTAATTACTTATTTATCGTCCAAGTAATTACTATAGTAAAGGTCAAAGTAAAGAGCCTGTTACAAAAGAAAATAATACTGAATGAGAATTCCTCGCTGCTATTAAAAACATTAAAGCTACAAAGAAAATAAAATGTACTGTGGGCTATCGAATAGATGGCTATCTTTCTTATAGCCTGAGGTCCGGAAGGCCCCCTAACTCCTATATCACTACCCTCCTATCTCACGGGTTGGAGATCTTAGGGTTATCGATTTTACGACAATCTTTACCTGTGTGAGTTTGGCTATCACATAATCAAGGGCTGCATGTGTCTTTGTTGTCTAAATGACTATTTTAATAGTGCTGTTATTTAGATTTTTATGGCAGATAAAATTATTTTATGAAGGCATTTTTCAAGTTTATCAATTGCAGTTTTTATTTTGTTTTGTTACTGGAATTGAGTAACGGTATTTTTAAATCTATTTAAATTGGGTAAAACTGATTTTACGGATATTAATGATTCGGGGAAGTTTTTTTTACCAGACCTTAGATTTCAGTTTCAAAGAACAAAATAATTTACTGTAACAACCTGCAAAAGATACAGGCTACTACAGAAAAACAAAAGTATTTCAAGTAGACTTCTAAATAAATCACAGATGCCTGTTGTCACGCATATCATTATATGAACGAACATAACAAAGCAACACGTGAATAAACTTCCTGACTTAGAAGCCACATCTGTAGAAGATACAGGTTTTTCCTCAGAACATGACATGTTTGGGCCATTCAACAAACAATAGTAGCCACAGGGAGCGATGTTAAAAAATCATACTTTCTACCAAAAATAACGAAAAGTCGTCTATCTAGTCATTATTTTGTATAGTTACGTTACCATTGCCTTGTTAGTAAAAGTATTGGACTACTCGACACGTTATGGACTGGAGGTCAAATATGGCACTAATTTGCGGTTACCTACTTACAGAACCTAGTGTGATAATTACATCTCGTTACGTTATTAAGTTATGACCTTCACCTAGTAGTCCCAAAGTTATTAGTGATAGTGACATTGGTAATGAGTCTTTGTTTGTACATGTGTGTCTTGATGTTCACTGCGCTAATAGTATTTGCTTTAGCTACATGAGCAAATGTGTGTTTAACGCTTTATGGATCTTTGTGTTTAACTTTATTATCATCTTTAGCAGGATCTAGCATTATATCCGTTTTATTACTATTACCGTTATTAAGTTACTTACCTTTTACATTATGGCCTATATTATTCTCTGCCTGGAGTACAGTATTTTTTCTTTTATTTACTAATTTCAAAATATAGGCATGTGGCTTACGTCGACTGCTTTATGTTTTGGCTCACCAATTGCGGTAGTCATAACATAATATACGTACATCGTGAGTTACTTTAATCGGATTACTTCGTGCTCCCGTCACGAGCTGCACCACATTCGTGCCAAGGTCCAAGTGTTGCGCTAATGTGGACTTTACGTTATATACCATAGTGCTTTGTCTACGTGTTTTAGATGTCGTAGATTAGGAAAATGTGCGTGTGGATTTCCAAACACGTCGCTAATTAGAACCACACGTCTACTTAATTTCATTAGAAACCAGTTACGGCTTCATTTAACAAAAAACTAAAGCAAACGACCTGTGTACGATCGTGGCCATCAAATCTATTTTTCGATAACAATAGCCTCATAATTCATCTTTTACAACAGCTTTCGTGTCGTTCCATTTCCAATCTTGACTTTTCCGATATCGATATTCGACATAAATCTTAATCGATAATCTTTTCGATACGTTGGCGTCTTGCTGGCTCGTTTCGGAGACTCGCTTTCTCCAGCCTACAAAAAAAGTTGATACGCAAGTGTGCGACCTGTTCTGCCCATCTATTGATTGTTATTGTGCTGCTTGTAAAATTATACACACCTCTACACGGCTCGCATTACGCGCCGAGCGCTACGGGCAATGTTGTATCGATATTTATGTTTGATTTTATCGAACTAATCTTGGAGATTATATTATTTTCTCAATGAACGGATGAGACTAATCTAATCGATTTTTTGTATATCCTACAACATCTTAAGTGGATAACCCACTATTAAATTAAACAACAGTTTATTTTGCAAGCCTATAATTTAGATATCGATAAATTCCATTAATTATGCGAACGAAAAACTGTGCTCAATACGACAGACTTCCATCAGTCTGTTGGTAATTACGATACCTATCAAACCTCTGTCGAATATTAATTGGTACTTTTGCTCTCGATATTAATATCGATTTTCAATGCGGCAAAAGTGTTTTTTTAGCCTCTCCATTCAAGTTGTAAAATACCTACCTGCTAAATTATCTTTTACTTTAAAGAAGTAGAGTTCAATATTGACTACATTTATTACGACTACACATTCCGCAGGTTTGCTTTGGGTGTTGTTTTTTCTCTGCAAATCTTGCGTATGAAAGTCTTACAACCGGATGTTGTTTCGCCGTCAAGCCGTCTATCAAATGAAGGGTAAGGTTCATCAATAGCAGCTTGAAATAATTCGTCTACGAACGTCATAACATCAAACAAGAACTTAAGAGAAAGGAATGTAACAAAGGTTTTGAAGATAAAAGATTTTGTAGTCATAAAAGTGAAATTTCTTTTGTTGGGTTTATTGAAATTAAAAGACATTTGGTGTACGGTGTTGAGATTGACGTTAAAGATATGCGATCCGAAAGTATGGGAGAAGAAAGCGAAGTAGACATGTAAGTACCTAAAGATTACATCGGTTACAGCGATGGTGAAAACCAACTGAAGTTTACTACTGATGAGAGAAGAGATACAGAGAGATTAATGTAAGAACGAGAACTTCATGAAGGGGACACTATTAGTAAATGTCATAATACTCGTAATATTCTATGTTATATAATTGTAGACATTGCGATTAGTCGGCTGAATTGTCATTTCTATAAATAGTAATTTAAAAGAGACTGGCAATGGACTAACAACCAATTAGGTATATTTTGTACTTGTTTGCTCGTAATAAAAAGAGATCTAAAGAATTCTTCAGCTATTTATGTAAATTAGGTGTCATTGTTGATGAACAACACTTATTAGCAGTCGTCGGGTTTGTTTGTTTACTGTGTCAATTCTTTATTGCCGCCGCACCCTGCTTTGCCTTATTATACCACATCACAGCATTCTTTATATGGATGAATGTGCAATAAAATGGCAAACTCTTTGTGGTCTTTGCAAGGACACGCTTTTGAATTCAGTTTAAGTACAAAATTAAATTCCTTTTTGAGTTATCTTTTCGCTACTGTCGGCTTCTCTTTGTTTTTTGTCGTCCTTTCGTTTGTAATTAGTTCCAAGGTTTTCTGAAACTATAGCTTTTGTTATTTTTGTCTTAGTCATGTTGAAAAATAGTTTTTGAATTAACAAAAAAGGTATAGTTTCTAAAAATTCTTGTTATTCTAAATTTCTCTTTGTTACGATTTTATGCCACTCTGGTTTTTTTTTCTGTCGGTTACTAAAATAAAAATTATTCACTCAATTTAAATATTCAAATTCATTTCAACCGGGTGACCCATAAATATTAACTACATATATTTTTTCATTTAATCCTTTATTCATTCATTCGCCATCCATCGACAATAATTCAATTCGATCCACATTTTTTTACCTAACAATGCCTCTATTATGAATTCCGAAACATCCCTTTAAATGTCCCACTTGGAAACACATCAGCAAATTGCATAGACATTCTACGAGGGTGCATAGAGGCAGATGGGACACCCAACATCTGCCTGGCACGTGTGTGCTTCGAACACATCACAAAGCCTTTTAGAACTGCAGTAAAAAATACCACTATTCATGAATCCGCGTCAATTTAAACTTTGATTTGTATTTTAATGATCACCGGTAAAAAGTGACTTCAATCGCAGCTTGTTAAACCGGCAGCTGACCCCAACACACTTACCATAGACCAGGTCGATGACGACTTAATGGTCGCTATAAAATTAATAAAACTAGGTCCATTTGAACAAGATATCAATAAAACTTAATATTATATGCCCATTCGTGCAACTGATTGTCATTCAATTCTTTAATAAACATGTTATTCTGCTCCTGATAAAAGGAGCCTATATCAGGTTTAGCTTTCATATTTATCATTGAAATTTAATCTAGCGCCGCGAAATCAACGCCTGTAACGGTAGTTTTATAGTCATAAATAATTATAACTTTGATTGGGATATCGGATTTCGCTATTCATTAACGTGATCTGATATCAAAACGTTTTATATTAATTGTAAAGAAACATAACAATGACGTATTTCGTTCCCCTCTCAGCGTATTATAATTGCCATTACGGTCAAGCTATAAATAAGATCCGAGGCGAATGAACTTAGCAAATTGTTAATGCATTTCACATTGCTATTCACTATTATTGTCTAAATTATACTAAGAATTGCATTTATTTTGCATCCCATTGGCACTGTTCCAATACCTCCAAAGGCTGTACTTCTTACATCTCTTTATGCGTCCGCGGCGGTCCGTGTCTCGTTGTAATGTGTCCTGTTAAGATGGCTATCGCCTAATTTATGGTCATGTTCGTAATGCCACAATCAAACGCCGACGATCCGATCTCGTCCTTTACGATACGGTTTATACCGCCGTCAAAATTTTTATAGGTGTATTCAAGGAGTGAAGAAATTGCATTGTACTCAAATGTCCCAGTAACCGAGACTTAGCTCGAATTTATTGAGAAACATAATCGTTTGATATTGCCTGTCACAGATTGCATTACCAATGCAAAATAATATGACAGGGATTTTCGAAATGATGCAGGTTATACATGCGTACCTATCTCAGTAATGTTTTGCATTTATATTTATTCCAGTAACCTTAAACAGTTTAAAGTGATTTAGGTAATTTTAAAATTGCCATGTAGGTCCTTAATTTTGTCTTTGCTAAGAAATTATCAAAACACATTACCATTAAGCGTGGGACCCCATTTAAGCGTAAAACCAGACTTTTACGCATCACCAGAAGCCTCCAGGGTAAAACGATTAACTAAAAAGGTGGAATTCCAAAATTTGTTGTTACTGCTCTGGCAGACAGCCTGGGATTTAGCTGGGGGCTGTTTCAGGCTGTCTCATGCACTTATTATGATGTTAGAAAGGAATGAGCGGTTTGAGGTTTACACGTGTTTCTAACTCGCGTGCCCAAACGTGTGGGAGAATGCCTGGGGTTTCGCAAATGATTCGCAAATACTTCTGTAGCTCGCTTCCAAATTGCTTTCGTCATTATCATATTACTTGGTCCTGTAGTTATTGACTCGCTTTTAAGCTTTTAGGGAAATTTTGATGGGTGTTTGCTAATGTGGGAATATTTTTGACTTTCTCAGTAAGTGTAATTTTAGTTTTTGCATAATCGTCTGTTTCTATTGACTTATCGTTGTTTCTTTTTGTATGATTTGTGATATCTTTAGATCTTTGCAGGCATTGTGGGAAGCTTTTCCGTAATCATTAACTGCTGTACCGGTCTTGCTATATTTGTTAAATCAAATTGCTATACGTCATTGTTCAGTGTCATGCAAATTTCGATTTTTGCAACGTCTGATTAGTCGTGGGCGTGATTTAGTGGTACAGGTATTCTTTTCATACATAGTGATGTAATATCTATGAGTGTTTATGTTAATCTAACGAACGCATACCTACATAATCATTTCATACGCCTGATTTAGAAATTCATTGAGACGATATTTGGTAGTGGATAAAGCAGTTTATTATTCAGTAGCCAATTTATGTTTGTAAATCATTGGGTTGGATAATATTGGAGACCATATTTCAAATTGAAATATTTTTAATGGGAACTCAATTTTAATAGAATTCATAATTGTAGGATATATCCCTGCTAATGAGACATCCTAGCAGTTAAATTTTATTATTCAAATCTCATTCTTTTCATAATTATGTCATCGATATTTACCACTCCTTTCATTCCTTAATAATGTGTCATTCATTCATTATCTATACTGAGCTAACTTCTTTGAGGATAAATAAATTCACCAATGTTACTATCTTCGAGAACATTCAGGCTTTCATCGCGGTTATTTATTTGTTATCGATAATCACCCGTTTCACCGTTACTAGAATTAAGAATAGCGGCAACACAATTAATTATAACATCGATTAGTTAACGTCTAACTAGTTATTAAACATTAGATGAAGAATCTACGATATTGCTGGTTATAACTTTTGTGACATTGTGAAATTATGTGATGGTGTGTTATTCAGGCGTGTTTATCATTTTGGTCTTATTTTCCTTAATTTAGCTGCGATCAAAGTTAAGTCTTACAATAACACGTAACTAGTGACTGCTAATTAAACCAATCACTTAGATTACAGTCAGTAACTTAATTAAAAAGTCAATGCTCTTAATTAACAAATACATACCATTCACCAAAATATTTAGAACCCAATAAAAATCCACTTGCAATAAAAAACCTATCTTATCTCCAAATCAACACTTGATCGAGATAGCCAAATTTAATCTGATCTTAATCTTTAATTAATAATAGCTATCGACTTTTAAATATAAATATTTTATTTTTAGTGGTGAATGTGACAAATCGGTAGCTGTAACACCAGCTACCGGTCGGTTAGCTTATGGACTCGATACTGGAACATCTCGATACTCGAGACTCGAGTTTCGACGTCCCACATCGAGTCTGGGTGGCTCCCATGATTTATAGAGAGGCACCCGCCAACTACACGCCATTACTAGTTACCTGCGTATAAACGAAGCTATTTATTACTTTATTAGCAATCACAGTTAGATTGTGTCGTTACAATATAATATTTTGATGCCATGGATTAACGTTCTTATTTAGGTAAGTATTTATGAGATTTTTATTAGGTGTTGTAGAAACCGGCGCATTTTTACATCGCTATTTTGGGATGCAAGCTTTTCCTGATCAATTTAACTGATTTAACGACCAATAGTTAGCGCGATGGTCACCATGTCGGAATACCACACAGTCCCTCGGGTTCGATTCTTAGTACGGTCAACATTCGTGCGATGAGCATGACAGTTGCCTGTAGTCTGGGTGCTTTCATCAAGGTTTCATTCAATACCAAAACACCGGGAAAAAACTCCCTATAAAATTAGATCTGATATGCAAAGCAAGCGTAAACTTTACCTCATTATAGACTAATAGGTTCTTTACCATAAAACGAGGTAGCGGTACAGAATCTGGTCATTTAACAGTTGGTATTTTTTGTCCACATTTCCTAGTAATTTGAAATGGTCTGTCGGTCTAACGATAGAGGAAATTATCCGTCCTATCCAATGCGGTGCTTAGGTTAACCATGAGACTGAACGAATGCGGACATAATCCTTGGTAGGTGGTAGGTCAGGCAGGTTGTATGACAGGCAAATTGAAAGGTAGTCCAGTGGTCAGTGGGCAGGCAGATTGTGTCTTTGGTTAAATAAGAAAATGACAGGCGTGTGTGGCTGTTAAAATGTTACTTTACTACCAGCCAATTTCACTGGATCCAAATAAAGTTCTAGATAGCTATCTGCAGCTTTATCTGGAACCTGTGAAACTGACCGTACATATTTGTTTTCATCAGTAGAAACAGTGGTCATATTAGTTTTAATCAAACCGTTACTAACCATCTGTCCTGCTTTTCGGTTCAAAGACATGGGAACCCCCGTTTCGGTGTGCAATCTTCCGACGTGTACTAGATCACCTGATTGCGAAACCTCCGGGCTGTATAGGAAACTTTATGTAATTCACTAGTAATATATAGAAGTAGCTTCTGATTATTATGAGGAAGTTTTATTGATTTAAATTGACAATTTCTGGCCTGGTCTTACACCGTCTCAAAAATAATACTAAGCACTATTACGAAAAGCATTGTATTCAGCATCTAATCAATATGAGTCTTTACAATAAGTAAGCGCAAAAGTGGAAAACTTATTTAAAATGAATATCCAGCTACTCTTAATATTTAAGATTTGCTATAACTATTTAGTAAACAAAATAATTATATCTCTCTCTTCCATTTACCTACTTCTTTTTCCATAGGTATTTCTGGAGCAAGTACTTTAAGAATCCCATTCCAATCGTTATGGTTCATATGTGGACCACTTTCAGGGCTAAGACGGATCTAGTCTAGAATGTCAATCTAGAAATTACAATGTATTTATATAACTATGTCAATCACGTCATTCTCTCGCAGTAATAAAACTAATAGAAGGCATTAGAAAGAGGGCACATAATCGTAAAATTAACGACACTATTTATCGATACCGATTCTTAAACGAGAGGCTGGTAATCGAATGAGAAGCATCGATAAAAGCTATCCGGTCTTTTATACGACAAATCACTTGTATGCAGTTCCGCGTGGTAACCAGACAAACAGTTAAAAGTTGTGTAAGTGAAAAGCTTATTGCTTCTCGGTCACTGAACATCGGTTCAGGGAAAGTTTAGGGCCAACGTCAAAATTATAACAAATTCTAATTATCCGTTTAGTTAAAAACTATGAAATCATAAAAATATAAATAACGCACTCTTGTTAGCATGTATCGTTACGTAAACTCCAATTAACTGTCGTTAATTAAACTTACGTAATCTTTGATTACCTACCATACATACTTCCGTACAAATACTTAACAATCTACTTTAAGCATCTATTAGGTACATACTTTTACTTAAACACTCCCCAACGACACTTGGACCTATAAACAAAATAGAAATAAAATCTACAACTCTCATAACTTGGACCACAGTCCAACATATGTGTAGAGTGTAGGTAGATACAGCCTATAAAATTCTCAGCATCTTATAAAAGATTCCACACAAACCCGTCGTCTAGTCGTCTGGCCAGCGAGGCCTTGTCACAGTTAACCCACAAACCCAGACACTTGGGACTGTCTTCTGCCTGTTCTTGTATGTGCAGACGCCAACCAACCTAACACAATGTGTCAAATTACTTCATTAGATTTTCATCCTTATTGCAATAGTGGAAGGTGGAAGGTGGAAGGTTAATGTACGATGAGTAAAATTTTACAGATTTTTCTAGGTTGACCTACTGTCTATATCTACTACGAATCATAAAACATTTTCATCTTGTTTTCATCAACATTTTGCTGACTTCACACAATAGTTACAAGCGGAAGTTGTAATTTATTTTTGGCACAGTTAAAATAAACTTGTATTAACTTAGTATTTATCCATTAATTTTTTTTATCTGAAAGGAATTAGACACCGTTAAACCTCAGAAAATTAATTGGATAAGCCTAAAATTTTCAGTAAGTAATTTCAAACATTGATGCTGTTTTAAACGTAACGGCATTTTCAATATAGAAATTAATTTTATGCATGCAACATTTTAACTTCAAGAGACGTTATTCAGCATTTCCAAAGCAAGAAACACAATATGAACATCAAGTACTATGTTTTATGCGACAACAATCCAACCCTTCAACGGTCGTCGTGTCACGATTAGACCATCAAAACGGGACGCTTGTCATGTCTCTTATGTTTATTTGTCTCAAATTTACGACCGAATGGCCATCATGTACGTATAATATTGTCATTATAGTTGTTTATGCGACTGTAAGTTGGCGTTTAGGATTCTTGGAAGCCTTGTCTGTTGGCCTACAAACGCGTCTTCCTGAACAAATAGGCGTCAGTTTGCGTTGCACATAGCGCGGCCAGTTGAGTGGGTAAACAAACTTTAAGGTCCGTGAAGTATTTAAATGCATTTGGCTTGTTCTGCACTCAAAATTATGTCTTGATTGCTGAATGGTTTAAAACAATATCTAATTAATTAGGTAGCATGTACCTGCGGGGTGGTCCGTCAATTACAAGAAATAACTAACGACAAAACCTTACTTTTTAACTCCCAGTTAATTCCGGTCGGAGCAAACTGAGAGAAATATTAACGCAAGCAAAGCCACAGAAAACAACTAATTCAAACAAACACAGAAAACTCGTAAATAATCCAATAACAACATGGAACAATTATGACGTGAAAACTTCCTGCGAAAGTATTTTGCAATGCAAATGTATTTGCAATCCAGTTTCACATTTTCACGCGGCATATAACAGGTTTGAAGCCGTACTACGCTTATATCACGTCATTCCCCGCTAGTTATAACGTTTTCCGATGTTCACCTATTTAGTACTAATATATGGTTGTTTTTACACTTGCATCAAGTTGCGTCGTTTAATGTTACGACTGCTTTTGAGGGTTAAGCAGTGTGGTATTTAATGTACTTCGATAATTAAGTTAGTAAGCTACCTAGATAGATTAACATTTGCTAGCTATATGTTTAAAGATGAAAGAGAAAAATTATGGCCATGACTTTCACAAAAAAGGTTTTTTCATTGGTGTTTTCAAATTAGAAACTTACTAATAGATTCATGCAGTAGACCTGTATAAGACCTACATATATGTAGTTGGACGAATGGCATCTATGGCTGCACCGTTAATAAGATCTTCATCAGATAACATCAGATACAGAGACCTTATTACAAATGTTGATCAGATCCTGGTTGTATTGCAAAAACATTTATTATATCGTTAATGTACCTATTATGATGTTTTAGAAAAACTTTTTATTACTGAGTGCAACTCTGTCTCATCATAATTTTTTGGGCACTGGCATTTCCATGACAATATTTTTATAAAATTAACTGTTGAAAACTAATAAGTAATACAAGATTGTAATCTCGTTCTAGATTAGACAAATCACCTATTTATTTCGTCAAAAATAAGTTACAGGAAAACTCCCATGAATATTCACTAAAGAAATTCTCTCTGAATTTCCTACACTACGTCTTATCGGTAAATACACAGACATACACTTCAAAGGAAACGTTAAACAAACAACGGCGTATGCAGCGATGCCAAGTGTCCAAGTTTTTGTGCCTGAGGACATTCCAGCATCTGTCTGCACAGTTCGACATCGATGGTCATGAGGCACGCGGTTTTTACCCAGCAATTCGAGTCATTTCGCCTGATTGATTCGTTGGCACGCTTTACAAGTTCCATGTATACATTTTGTTTTTAATTACTTCATCAAAAATGTTTTGTATGGTTGTTATGCAAAGTTGTGTTGACTTTTGGCAGTGAAGTGATGTGAATAAAAAGCGCATCAATCAACACGGACTGAATATAAAAGTATTAATGATTTTTACTACGAAATGTGGCGCCAGAACATCTATAAGGCTTTATAGAATGAAATATCAAGCCGAGAATATATTAAAGCAAACAGAGATAAAGAAATATATTACACAACATGGAATTCCGAGACCGCTACACGACTTTAATAACTCTCTGGCCTAATTTAAACGCAAAGCTCTGATTAATGTCGTCACGAAATCCATATATTTTCCCCATACATCATGTTAACGGTAACATACGCTGATGCACCAAGTATACCAAGTTTGACCTTTCTGTCATGACATTTAGATGCGTTGTTGCGTACGAAATGTCAATTCCGTGCCTCAGATAAATGTGCACGGACTTATTAACTAACGAACGCATTTTAAAAAACCATTTGTTTGTATCCTTGAGATAATAGTTGATAGAAACGATTGGGCTTTTAGAAATGTCAGTGTTTTTATTATGAGTAAACTATTGTTGAACTGCATACGGTTTTTCGGGTCTCCTTTCGAAATTCCGAATAAGTTATGCATGGTTATTTGGCAGTACGGTACTCGCGGATTTGTTACGCAGAATTAAATCAAGTCATGTTAATTTCAGTGCTGGTTTCTCTGCAATTTTTTAATGCCGTTATTTAGTTTCGTAGGTAAAGTGTGTGAATTCAATTCCGTGCAGCTCGGATTATGAATGGTTAATAACGGCTGACTTGTATGTTTATGAAATTATCCCCTCAACATGTTTAAGTCAGTTGTATTTATTGAATTGACCCTAAGTTTACATCACTTTTATCTGCACTAACATTTTTTTTTGTATAATTGTAACCTAAAAGCTCAGAAAATTTTAAACCGATTTGAAAACGTTGCACGGCTGGGAAGCTACACTATTGCCGGCTGATATATTTCTGGCTATATATTTATCCAGGTACGGAAATCGGTTTCCACGGGACACAGATAAAACACTTATTCAAAGTAGGCTGAAAAACGGCACTTACGTCAAAATTACATGAGACAGCTCCCAAAACGCCCGCCTTTTACCTTTAATTTTTGAAGTGAAAACTTCTTTAGCGGCGTTGAGCACTTTTTGTATGGGGAAAAATATATAAACTCGCGACAGGTATCACGTGACCAAAATGTGAAACCCGAAATCGTGAAACCCAAAATCGTGATACCCGAAATCGTGAAACCCGAAATTCTATAGAAATTCCGTAAGTCGGTAAGGTCGGTAAGATATTTTATGACGTTTCAAACATGTGAAATTTGACAGTAGTGTCAGGCTTAGTAATTATCATTTAAAATCATAGATGGAGTTTGGGTTTTTATTTTTATAAAATGAAATGGTGCCGGAGTATCTTTAGGTTAGCATCCAGGCCACAACAATAAACTCAAAATATATATTTGAATAATTTGAGCTCAACCAGAACCCTCAAAATCGAGGAAAGACATGTGAGAAAAAATGTGTTGCGCCATCTATAATTTTTCAAAGTCAAGTAGTTAGTCAAGTATGAAAGTACGAGTATAGTTTTTATTCTTCAAAATCATAGATGGAGTCGTGCTTAAATTTTG
>NWSH02000437.1:10958607-10989956 GCA_002382865.2 Heliothis virescens | reverse complement strand
GTTGATTCCTCTAATAATTTGGTTGGGCTTTTGTGTTTTCTAATCAGGGTCACCAGGTACTCCAGATCTTCGATTATCCTAGTTTTTATAGTTTTCCTTATATGTGGTCATTAAATCCTAACTCTGTTCCAAATTTCAGCTCTCTGACTTTATTGGAAGTACTAGTTCTATTTTGATGATCATGAGTGAGTGAGTGTCGAAAATACAAAACTTTGCTTTCGCTTAACTTCGAAATTAAATGACCTACAGACTTGAAATTCTGGGTTTTACGTATGTGATTATAGCTTTCTGGATGATGAAAATTTCGGCGTTCTGGTACTATCCAGAGGTTCTCAAACAGAGGCCTGAAAATGCGTCGAAATGGTTCCAGTAAAGGATGGTACGGCAGTGTTTGTTTTGCGCTCGACTTGGCGGGGGCACTGCCGTGCCCCCAAATGAGAAATTACTTATCTTGTGACTTGTCTCAGTGGAATAGTTAATTTTATAGGAATACTAGCTTCTGCCAGCGGTTTCACCCGCGTCCCGTGGGAACTACTCGGCGCACCCGGATTAAAAGTAACCTATAGCCTTTCTCGATAAATGGGCTATCTAACACTGAAAGAATTCTTCAAATAGGACCAGCAGTTCCTGAGATTAGCGCGTTTAAACAAACAAACAAACTCTTCAGCTTTATAATATTAGTATAGATGTATTGATAGTTTATTCGCCGCGGTTTTGACGTTTTCTTACCACCGCTTTCAGAAGATATAAGTTTCAACACTCGAATATAAGTAGCAATCGCTGTCTTTAAGATATCATTAAATAATATCTGTAAGAAAAATCCACATTGGTTCAGCTATTTTACAGGAAAAGTGTAAGTAACAATTGCCCTGAACACATGTGCTTACTTAAGTCCTTTCTCAAATGAATTTGTTCAACACGAGAATAGATCACGGCTTTCTATGATGCACCACAGTCGACGCGTCAATGACACAAGACGGTGCATCTGTTCATTAAACTGCTTAATTAAGGCTGTTAACATTACTTCGGCGTGATGGGCATGTTGTTGATAAACTGTGAAGTTACTTTGTAAAATGACCAGTATTTCTTGAATGAGAAGATGAGTTATTACAGGAAGATTTTAGGTTATAAACACCTATCAAGTTCAGCAGTTTTGCTATTTGGATTTTGAATTTAGCACATACTGTTTCCCGATAAAAAATGTAAAAGTTTAGTTCTGCGTTCCAGAAATATTAGTATACTAACTCCCGCCGGCGGTTTCACCCGCTTCCCGAGGGAATTACTTCCCGTACCCGGATAAAAGTAGCCTATATGTTATCTGATATATAAACTATATTAGTGCCAAGCATCATCAAAATCCGTTCAATAGTTTTTGCGTGAAGGAGTAACAAACAGACAAACATACAAAAGATATTCGTAGTCAGTTCTTATTCAAAATGGAAACTATAACTTTACTACAGCAACACAAGCACGCCTCATGTTAGTGAATGAGTTAGGAGCCGTAAAATGTTACTGAATCATGCCCGTGTTCATTCACCAGAAATACCAACGTATAATTTAATAAACAGTTAATAAATACACGTTACGCATTCGGGTTTTAAGAAAGTTTTTATAGGCAGCTATTTTGTACAGTAAAAGTTAGCCGTGCATAGAAGAGCGTAGCAGGTTTTAGGTATAAACTTACCTATTGTGTTTTCCTTTTAGAAAATATATATATAAATAGCTAAAGAGTTCCAAGAACAATTAAACCATAAAAAAATAGTGAAAATATTTTCTTAATTTTCTAAACTCCTGTTAGATTTTACTGTTTTCTTACCCGTACGTCCAGTTTCAGTTTCATGGCTTAGAAAAGTACTCAAATTTGAAAACATTTCTATGGCACTATCTATCAGATAGCTATCAGAATTTTATCTGGAACCTGTGAAACGGGCTTCAATCTTTTGCTTATTAGAAAAACCAACATACCAACACAACAATTACTAACATACATATTCACCTTTCTTTGCAATCATCATATATAATAACATTCAACAAAGCAAAAACAGCATCGTAATACAGTATTTACTTGGTACTCAGCAATTATTTCATAGCGCGCGGCATTTTAGCGGCCCGGCGCACGCGCGCCTGACATTCGTGCGTCGAACATAGTAGTGGCCGGTGCGCGTACGCAACGAACACTGTTTATTTATCAAATGGTGATTTTATACGTTTACATTTACTACTCGATAAAATGGTGAAGTGTATTGAAAAGTGAGAGTTTGTCGTGACATGTTTGGGTGAGTTTGAGGGTGGATTGAAAAGATTTTCGCGTTCTTTATCAAATTAATTAAGTTTTGATTGCATAGTTCTACGACCTTTATATCTGAGATATGCAAATTAAATAAAATAGCGTTCTCATTAGATAATGTTCTGTGAGTAGGTACTTCTACAATGTAACTAAAAGCAAACTAATATTAGTAGCTGTAGTTAAAATATTCCAATAGGCAGGTTGGTTGACAGCCCAAGGTTCAACAAACGAGCCTGATAATAAATCGGATTTCCTTTTTATGCATCCTAGTGTAATAGGTATATTTAATGCATTGGTACTTCAGAGTTGTTACCCATTGATGTGTCTAAATACACAAAATTACCACAGACATCTTTGAAAAAAATAAATAAAGTCTCGCGCACGGAGGGTTCCGTAGAAAAATTCATGTTTGTTGTATGGGTGTCCTCTAAAATTCTTATTTTGTTATAGTTTTTACTAATGGCAACAGAAATACATCATCTGTGAAAATTTCAGCCCTATAGCTATTATGGTTTACGAGATACAGCCAGGTGACTGACGGACGATCGAACGGACAGCGAAGTCTTAGTAATAGGGTCCTCTTTACCCTTCGGATACGGGACCCTAAAAAGCACTTTATAATGCAATTTGTGTAGTATTATATGACTACCTTAATAGCAATAGCGCAAAGCCGGGCGGATCTCAATTTTCAAATAAAAACAAGTACAATATTTCCTAGCTACCATATCTATTCCTATTTTTTATCTACCAGTCACGGTACACTGTTTCTCAATGACTGTGTACTAAAAACAAGCGGCACTTCTTTTAACAAAAAATAATAAAACATTGTTCAAGTCTCAATTGAAATATTTTCTGTGCAAAGTAATGAATTGTGAAGTAATGAACGTTATTATGAAAATCAGACCGATTTCTTTAACGTCTGCCTGTCTCTATTTGATAGATGAGTTAATTATTTGGTAGCGAAATAAACAAAAAAAGTAAAATTAAAAATACGCAGTGCAGCTAAGAAACTTCACTTTCTCATTCATGAACTGATTCTTTAATATCTACTGAAAGACCTCTAAAATTTTAAACCAATAAGTGTAGTAAAAATGCGTTGTTTTTCAAAATGATTGATGGTAGTTTTACTATGCTAATGCTGATGACCGATAAAATGCAAAAAATACCTTATTTACCATATATTATTTACGTATATAGCACAGTTCTCTTTAAAAAAACTTTCCTATTCCAAAGTTGACTCCACGATAATCACGGACAAAACAAACATGCGCAAGGCGTCAAATAGCTAACTTTACATGGGCATAGTTTATTTAACGACAACTATATTCACTGGGCCCTACGTCCTTAAGGTCAGTTTATCTCATACAAGGCCTTTTGACAAATCGTAAGCTTCCTCTAATATTTAAACATAGTTATATTCTCGTCATGACCACTATGAAACAATATTTAATGATGATTGTCAGTAGTCACGCCAAATATAAGTTTTTACATTGACAATTATGGAATGACATCATAAGTTGGTTGATAGGCCATAAAAAAATGGTAATTAAGAATGAAGGGGCGTGAACGAAGTGACATAAAGAGTATTGCAGATGATGTTATAGTCATTGTCTTATGAGAATTTTATTTGAATTTCTTTTGACCCGCTATACTTACGATGTACTTTTATATTTCTACTATATTTTATACCGGAGTTTTCACATATCTAACTTTAGGTCGGCCGACAGTTGGTCCGATCTCCGAATGATCCGAAAATCGGGAATACAATCATAGTTTATCGTTGCTCATATACCGTCAAAATACCTGATCATTATAATGTGCATACTACCATTCATCTTTATACTGATCTATGTGCCCGAGACTAACTACCCGACTAAAAGTCTGCAGTGTACTCTAATTCAATGAAGTAAGTATAGAAGAATAGTTTCTGTGTTTACACCAGACCACATACGAACCCTAGAAACCCTTATTTTTTTAACCAAAGTACATTGAACAAAAAGCTACATTGCATTAGCAGTTCCCTTCGCAAACCGACACCTAAAGTGGGTTACAAATAGGTTACAAACCATAGCTACAGCTGCAGTACCAATGAATGAATAGCTCAATGGGTACACTGCGAAGCATTGTTAATGCCTAAGTACTGAACCGATAGAAGCGAAAGTCCTTTGTTGTTTAGTAGTTATAGTTTGTTTTATTTTGTGATATTGTTATTGTATGTATTGTTTGCAGCTACTGTTGAGAGCAATTTTGCGAAAATACTTTTTTGGTGTGTACGATAATGGTTATAAAATGTTTTAAAAATATAAGAGAATTATTTCCTTGCTATAATGCAGAGGGTCCATTTCACAGATTCCAGATAACGTTTTAGACAGCTATCTGACATATAATACCGTAGTAATGTTTTTAATTTTAACTACTTTTCTATCGGATAGCTATCTGGAACCTCTGAAAATGACCCTTAGTGCTTTTGCAAACACAAATAGAATATTAATTTTCATACATCTGTTGTTTCTTTATGAAAAGAAACTCATTGATCTTGGACAATTCTTCTGAATTAATTTTTTTCTGTGACATTCTGAGAAGCATTGTTATATTGTTGGTATTTATCCAATATGCAAGAAAAAATCTCATTCATCTTATTAATCTTTCTTTATAAACAATAATACGTCACACATCTTATTGTTTAAAAATCCGTTATAAAAACAATTAACACTTGAAACCTTACTCATTTATTTAATAACAATACTTAGCTATTAACAACATAATAATTATTAGCAATCGTTCAACAATTTCCTGCGTGTTATCAGAGCAACAGTGGTGATTGAATTTCCTTTGCAGTCATCTGTTTTTGAGATAACAAAAGTAGGACATACATACATTATTCGTCATTTGTTTTATCGAAGTTAGTATATTGTAGTGTTTTAAATATCAGGTACTAAATAAGATAGATTCGGTAGAGCTTGTTAAAAAGAATCATGCTTAAAAACCGACATCAATTTATTTAACATACACGTAGTACATACATAGGTATATGATCCACTACTAGACGTAGGTGCCCCCTGCAATATGATTGACATACATTGGTCAAGATATCTTTCAAATTTACGTGTACTTTTCACTCATAGAAATGCAACTCCAAGACCTGAGCGAATTTAACCTATCGTAGACAAATCCAAAAATTCTAATTGTTTATACATGGACATAAAACTGTAATAAAATGTCGTAACCTAATTATTTGTTTATCCGTAATATTTGCGATCTAAACAGACGTTTTCACCTTTTTTCCTCATAGCTTTGGTAATCAGTGGTTACGTAGGACTTGCAGCAACACCATCATATCTGTACACTGTTACAAGAGCCGTGACAAATGGTTAACGTAACTGTTAGTTAATATGTTACACCGGATAATTACTTGCAGGCTAATTATGTTTTGTTAAGGTAGGTGCAGATGATACCGTTAGCTCGGGTTCAATTTATTTTTAAAATGTAATTTTATTACATCGTCTCAATTTTTTTGGTCTGTGTGTCGCATGTCGCGTGACGGTCGGCCGCTGAGTAGGGATAAAGTTTTTAGTTAAATAACTATAATGTGAAAAAAAGTTTCATTTCTACCGTGGTTTACAAAAAACCTCGCAATCCTTTCTTATTTTTATCGGTTTTGCGCGAACGAGATTCATCGTAAGCTAACTAGAATGTGAAAAGATGCAAAATCATATTTTAACGAAGTGTTTTCAATATATATATCATCAACGAATTTACATGGTAAATTAGTATCACGTCACCGTTTTTTCAAAGTCTTGTATTATAATCTATTGTATAATTCTCATAATAAATTGGGAGACAAGGAAACACACTAGCCTTACTACCACCAGACTTGCTACTTCCATTCATAAAGTTGACATATTTTACGTCTTCGTCTGGTTCATGTAAAACCACCTTTATTTTTCTTAATAGCGAGTTTCCGTGGTTACCACAGAAATATACCTTAGATTTACCCGATACTAAAGATTAAGATCTGTTATGAAACGCTAATTGTTAGACTGAAGTGTGTTATTATTGTAATGATCTGATGAGCTAGCTATTTGTTGACCCTGAAACCTTTGTATTACATAGTTTTTTATAATGAATGATTGTGTAACAGGCCTTTTGTGAATGAAGTTATTGGAGGTTCCTCCACTCCACTCCTCCACTGTGGAGGTTCCTTGCACTAAGCGCAGCATTGCTAAAACACTTTAGTATCTATTTATAAAATAATTTTATTTTTTTTACAAAAATTTTTGGCATAGAAAAAACTTAGAGCAGCTGAAAAAGGCAACTGTTCCTCACTTTCTGTCATATTGAACGATACGACGAATTTTAAACCACTCTTCATTCAAAAAAAATAAAAACATTGAATAACATTATTTCATTCACTATTTTAAACTAACGAATTACATCACCAGCGTTTATCTCGAAGTCAATTAATCCCATTCACAAACGAAGCTATAAAAACAAATGAACTTCGGTTCAGTGCTTCAGACGTGACCTTGTATTGTCGGCATAACCTCTGCAACGTCTCTACCGATTTAGATGAAGCCTCATAATCGATGCTGATTCGTTATTGACCTAGATATGATTTTTTATAGCCATGTAGCTCTTGGGTTACTATTGAAGTCATTTTAGTTGGAAGATTTTTTTAACTTTAACCGTTTTGATGCAGTTTATTAGTATTTCATGCAACAACAACTGTGACTTGCCAATGACAAATAAATACTGACTGATATAATATAAATATTATATCAGCTAGCTAGATTAGTCAGTCATATTGTATGTCATCCAGTGTTGATATCACTCGCTTCTCACGTCACTTTAAAAACATAATGCTACAATCTATATTGTCATGAGAGCACCACAGTTCGAAGACAGCATACTCTTATATTTCCATTGGATAGTACAGCTAGCTTAGGTACTTTTAGAGTTAATTGTTTACTATATGAAACTATAGAATACAGTAAAAGTCGATATGGCTAGAAAGAATGTTTTTTTGAACTTGTGAGATCACGGCAGATAGAAAAGTATGGAAGAAGAAAACATGCTGCGCCGACCCCATATAAATTGGGATACATTGTACACACTATAGGATACACATGTTAATTAAATAATTGGAGGAAACACACCTATTTACTCTTTTGTTTCAGTCATTCTCATTTACAACCTGATCATGTTTACCACGATAGCAATTTGCGGAATCATACTACTCCACATATCATATAACCCAAACATTAAAATAAAAACTGTGAAAACCCTCATTATACGTATATAAAACAAACTCCGACAACCTTGATGATCCCCTAACAATAGGCTTAGAGAGATGAAGCCAGGAACCACGGTCCGACACACACTACCTCATTTGCATGTACAACATTAATTGTTTGCCTGTGTGCGTGTTTCGTAAAACGTGCTGGTTTTTGCCGAGGTAAGGAAATTAATGGAGAATGAGGAATTGGAGGTCTGCTGAATTGTCGGATGTGGATGTTGGAAGTTTTCCTGATAGGAACTCCATGTTGGGCATATTTCAACTAAGACGGTCCAGTTGGCAGACGGGAATTTCACGGTAACTTTGACGGGAAATACTTCTGTCGATGTATAGGCGACGACACATTAAGTTACCACAATCTGTAAATTTCTGCAATAGATTTTCAACCTTATCACAATAGAGGTAGGTTAATATTTGACTGGTAAAATTTGACAGATTCAGGTACCGTGACCTGCTGTTGTTTGTGCATGTTTGGTTAGGTATTCAAGAAATACAACATTTTTAATTGCTTCATTGATTCTTATGTAGGTTTAGAAACCTTTGTTTGAACAGAATTTTCGAAAGAAGGAAATGTAATATTTAAACTGATATCAAAATTCTTAAAACTGTGTCTGTTTAACTGAGACATTCGATTTAACAGTCACGTCTCAGTTTTAACAATGTCTTTATTTTCACGACATTTCGTGACCAGAATACGATTGTGACACACAAATTTTAGTATAGGTTTTTCCCAAGAAGTTAGGATTCTTTAATTATAGTTTTATTATAAAAAAAATACTCATTTATAATAACACTATCAAGGGTATAAGAGGACATTACTATTTATGCTTTTGCCAGTATTTTCTTTCGACCTAAACATCAACGTAAAAGAATACTGTGTAGGTACAAATGATGAAACCGAGTTTTACAGTCCGATATTTGATATACCGTTTCCTTTTTTCATTAAAATTCTTTCAACACTGACATGGACAGTGGAGGTTCTTTAGGTACATAACACCAGCTTTTCCCCGCGTTTTTACCCACAGCCCAAAGGAAATAGTCNATAGAAAAAACTTAGAGCAGCTGAAAAAGGCAACTGTTCCTCACTTTCTGTCATATTGAACGATACGACGAATTTTAAACCACTCTTCATTCAAAAAAAATAAAAACATTGAATAACATTATTTCATTCACTATTTTAAACTAACGAATTACATCACCAGCGTTTATCTCGAAGTCAATTAATCCCATTCACAAACGAAGCTATAAAAACAAATGAACTTCGGTTCAGTGCTTCAGACGTGACCTTGTATTGTCGGCATAACCTCTGCAACGTCTCTACCGATTTAGATGAAGCCTCATAATCGATGCTGATTCGTTATTGACCT
This sequence comes from Heliothis virescens, assembly GCA_002382865.2. Classification (NCBI taxonomy): domain Eukaryota; kingdom Metazoa; phylum Arthropoda; class Insecta; order Lepidoptera; family Noctuidae; genus Heliothis; species Heliothis virescens. The sequence goes on along the minus strand of NWSH02000437.1, from coordinate 10,981,006 downwards.
AGATATGATTTTTTATAGCCATGTAGCTCTTGGGTTACTATTGAAGTCATTTTAGTTGGAAGATTTTTTTAACTTTAACCGTTTTGATGCAGTTTATTAGTATTTCATGCAACAACAACTGTGACTTGCCAATGACAAATAAATACTGACTGATATAATATAAATATTATATCAGCTAGCTAGATTAGTCAGTCATATTGTATGTCATCCAGTGTTGATATCACTCGCTTCTCACGTCACTTTAAAAACATAATGCTACAATCTATATTGTCATGAGAGCACCACAGTTCGAAGACAGCATACTCTTATATTTCCATTGGATAGTACAGCTAGCTTAGGTACTTTTAGAGTTAATTGTTTACTATATGAAACTATAGAATACAGTAAAAGTCGATATGGCTAGAAAGAATGTTTTTTTGAACTTGTGAGATCACGGCAGATAGAAAAGTAAGGAAGAAGAAAACATGCTGCGCCGACCCCATATAAATTGGGATACATTGTACACACTATAGGATACACATGTTAATTAAATAATTGGAGGAAACACACCTATTTACTCTTTTGTTTCAGTCATTCTCATTTACAACCTGATCATGTTTACCACGATAGCAATTTGCGGAATCATACTACTCCACATATCATATAACCCAAACATTAAAATAAAAACTGTGAAAACCCTCATTATACGTATATAAAACAAACTCCGACAACCTTGATGATCCCCTAACAATAGGCTTAGAGAGATGAAGCCAGGAACCACGGTCCGACACACACTACCTCATTTGCATGTACAACATTAATTGTTTGCCTGTGTGCGTGTTTCGTAAAACGTGCTGGTTTTTGCCGAGGTAAGGAAATTAATGGAGAATGAGGAATTGGAGGTCTGCTGAATTGTCGGATGTGGATGTTGGAAGTTTTCCTGATAGGAACTCCATGTTGGGCATATTTCAACTAAGACGGTCCAGTTGGCAGACGGGAATTTCACGGTAACTTTGACGGGAAATACTTCTGTCGATGTATAGGCGACGACACATTAAGTTACCACAATCTGTAAATTTCTGCAATAGATTTTCAACCTTATCACAATAGAGGTAGGTTAATATTTGACTGGTAAAATTTGACAGATTCAGGTACCGTGACCTGCTGTTGTTTGTGCATGTTTGGTTAGGTATTCAAGAAATACAACATTTTTAATTGCTTCATTGATTCTTATGTAGGTTTAGAAACCTTTGTTTGAACAGAATTTTCGAAAGAAGGAAATGTAATATTTAAACTGATATCAAAATTCTTAAAACTGTGTCTGTTTAACTGAGACATTCGATTTAACAGTCACGTCTCAGTTTTAACAATGTCTTTATTTTCACGACATTTCGTGACCAGAATACGATTGTGACACACAAATTTTAGTATAGGTTTTTCCCAAGAAGTTAGGATTCTTTAATTATAGTTTTATTATAAAAAAAATACTCATTTATAATAACACTATCAAGGGTATAAGAGGACATTACTATTTATGCTTTTGCCAGTATTTTCTTTCGACCTAAACATCAACGTAAAAGAATACTGTGTAGGTACAAATGATGAAACCGAGTTTTACAGTCCGATATTTGATATACCGTTTCCTTTTTTCATTAAAATTCTTTCAACACTGACATGGACAGTGGAGGTTCTTTAGGTACATAACACCAGCTTTTCCCCGCGTTTTTACCCACAGCCCAAAGGAAATAGTCCCTTAATCAGTGTACTATATTTCATCATCAAATTCTGTCATTCAAGAAAGAGTAATTAATCCACACATGTAACTAATAATTCTTGTTTATAATATTTGTGTGATTTCCAGTTTAAAATTGAAAGCTTAAACTTAAATTTTCCATAATTTTCACTGCTTCCCATAATACGCTTTCCCATATAATATATAAAATATAGACCATAACTTTCTTCATCCACTTTCCTTCAGTCTAACACCACAGTGCGGTATTCACTTAAATTAATAGATCGTCATTACCGATTGTGCGCGCTATTTACACTTGTGCGAGTAGCTCCGGGAACCGCAATATGTTAAGAGAAAACTAAGGAAATCGAAGTGATGTAAAGAATATCAATTGCTTTCAATAAGTGTTAAAGTATTTTCAGGTGTAATTCGCCAACTAACTTAGCATTTCTGAAATTAGCCTAACACATTTTTTGTATAGATATTGACGAGACTCTTTGCTTGTCCGAAGTTGGCTTTGTCTACTATTGAATTCATTACAGTCAAATATTAACACAACAATAATCCCTTGAAAAGTAACAGCTATCAAATGCACAAATGTGGTGACACTTAACCTACTCTAAGCAATTATTTCAGTCACATCATAATTTGAAAAGACGAAAGCGTATCACATTTTTCACCTGAGATTTGACAGTGACAGCTTAATCTGTCAACCGCGTTTAGCAAAGGCAAGAACGACGCCTGACATTATCTTTCTCAGTTCATAATGACTCAATTCCTTACATCTTTTTCTTTTATTAATGTTTCTTAGAACAATTGCTCAGTTTACGTACAACAGTCGCTGACCGTAACGTCCCACTTTCAAATGTTTTTTGTAACACAAAATTATACGTAATTGTCGTTAATTCATTCACATTAGGGCCTTTTAGAGCGAAAATCTACATTAAATTTAAATTGTCATGTTTCAAAAGAAAATTGCTTTAAAGTATGCGATATACCTGTAAAATACCGACCTAACATTGTAGGTAGCTCTTTTTCAAAAATGTAAGTGATTGTCTGAAAATCTTCTCACCATCTTAGGAAAACATAAAAGAAAAGAAAGAGCATGTTTTTGACCACTAAAGAACTTCCTTTGCTGGCCAAGACATCATGTAACGACCAAAAGCAGTATCATTCCGACCACCTTACATCAATTCACCTTACATCATTTACCAAGTTCATCACTGCCATTGGCGCTTCACAGTACACATTAACAGAAGCACAATAGATTCATACGCCACAGTAACGCTCCGTCGGTGATGCAAGACAGGCCACGGACCGCGACTTGCCTTTCTTATGAATAACTTTATTGCACTTGTGATGGTAAAGGTGCTTTTTTGAGTTAATCACCCTTGGTAAATAAGGGCTTTAAAGATATGTTTTTCTTCAAGTCAGGTATAGACCAAAAGTTTCTATGATGGTTCAATATGAAATTAAATATGTGACGAAAGATCAAATCAAATATGTGACCTATGATAACCAAAGATCAAATCAATTTAAAACACCAATTAGGAGTTTAAGGGTGAGCACCATTTAGCTATACTTGCCTTTCTTATGAATAACTTTAATGCACTATTGAGTTATTTTTTGGGCTATGGACACCTGATTTTCTTCAAGTCAGCAAAAATTATAAAAAGGGCGTATTCAATAGTCTTTATTAGATTAACTGTGAAATGAAAGACGCCTATGACCAAATATCGAATCAATATAAAAACTTCTAGAAGTTCAAGCTGAAAGTTAGAACTATAACACAAAATAGAAAGCAAACAAGCAAAAAATCGCATAATATCCGACTTCCATATCAGTCTGCATAATAACAAATATTACTAATCAAATAGACAGTTATATAATCCAAACAACCATCAAAAATAATAACAATACTGAATAGTAATGACTAAAATATTCAATCATCGTTACGAATCCATTCATAGAGCCGGTCATAACAAAATATTATCTTACGTAACACAAAAGGCTTGAAGAAAAGCTTCATTATGCATATTGAGGTAAATAATTGATAATTTATAACTTAGAAAGGCCCAAATACACTGACAACATAAACGTCACTTTTAAGGGTTCCGTACCCAAAGGGTAAAACGGGACCCTATTACTAAGACTACGTTGTCTGTCTGTCTGTCTCCGGGCTGTGTCTCATAAACCGTGATAGCTAGAAAGCTGAAATCTTCACGAATGATGTATTTCCGTTGCCGCTATAACAACAAATACTAAAAATTAAAAAAAAAAGTAAAATATGAAGGGGGTCCCCATACAATAAACGTATAAAACCGCAAATTATAACTTTGTTATTCATATATTTGTATGAAAAACAAAGTTATTTTTTGCTTTCCGAAAAATATTTACATTTTAGCTAGTTGTAGGTAATAGATACGTTAATTTTTCATAAATAATGATACGGAACTCTTCGTGCGCGAGTCCAACTCGCACTTGGCCGGGTTTTTTTAAAACAACCGTTTACTATTAATTTTCAGGTACAAGTTTTAAAGTAAACTGCTGTTTTAATAAAAAATAACGTTTACCTTATCGGTGCACTTGAGCCTGAGTACTGGCATCAACAGGTTAACCTACCAGAATCTATCTATATACCAATAGAACACTAACCTTCCACTGTTGTCATAAGGTTGAAAATATATTGAAGATATTTGACAGATTGAGTTAGGTTAATGTGGTGGCATCTATACCTACAAGTTTCAAAGTAAGTAATTTAAAAAAAAAACGCACGTTTACGTTGACGATGTACTTGCGCCCTAAGTACATCACAATCTATGCCTAACCGACTTGATTATTTAACTAGGTATTCAGGTAAACTGGCAACGGAATACAAACAAAGTAATAAAGTTACAAACCTCTTTACCGTTCGATTGCAATGTCTGTTACGATCTCATTCAGTTAAAGGTACACAGTTTAATACTTACTGCTTAGCAATTAAAACTCAAATTGTTGTGATCTCGTAAAGTTATGAAGACATTAGAGAACCAACAGTTTTATCGACACAATTATGATATAGTCGTTAAATGATAAATGTGACTTATGTAGCAATTACGTCTTAGTCTGTACCTAATGTATAGAATCTCGAACAAGTATGCAAATCTATTTGAATTTGTAATTATATATGTGTAGAACAACATGATGTTTTGTTATAAAGGTACAGATATATTAAGTTCACTTTCAATTCTCCTAAAGACATACTGTCAACTTTTGGAATACTGAGTTGCCCTACATCATATTCTATGTCAAGCTTAGCATCAGTCTCAAGAAATCTCTCACTGACCTTTAAATCTCTAATCTCACCCAAGTCCATCATTACTCCTTCTAAACACATTTAATACAATATCAACTTTATTATTTACAGCACAAAGTCCAACTCAGTCCTGAGCGGCGCGGACAAAGAGCCCGTGCCTGCACCCTCGCCCGCAGACTCAGGAGTAGCAGAACTGGAGAGAGATCAGCATGACTATGGGTAAGCTGACGTCATACGTGCTAAATAAGAAGTAGAACAGAGACATAGACCGAAAGATAATTTTAGGAGTCAAAATTAAAGGCATACTACCTCTTGTCATTGTTTTTCCACATAGAAGCTTATGTAATTGAGTAATTATCATCTTAGATGTAATTGAGTAATGAGTAATTATCATCTTCTCGCCCTTTTAAGCTACATTATATAAGCCTTATGCTAATCATTCATCTTGCTCTCATTCTTATTCCATAATTCTTTATCTGACTCCATCTTTCAAATAACTGAATTTCTGGCCATATCGTCTCTAAAGCAAATTACATTTCTGCTTGTTACTAGCTTTCAATCCTCTTTAAAAGTTTGCATAGCTAAAGATGCTTTCAACTGTAGCAGTAAGTTTCACATAGCATGGCATGGCTCTCGTAACGGTAAAGGCTTAATCAAAACAAACGCTAATATTAAACACAGTTAGACTCAACAAGCCATAGCCAGAAGTAACAACCAAAGAGTATAATAATACTAGGGAAAAAGAGAGCCCTCTCGTGAGGTTTTTATGCAAGCAATTTTGAAGCGCCATCTGTATTTTAGGGCAAGAGTTTGGGTATGCTATACTTACGTATCTATTTATAGTATATATATCTATGCATAGTTCTCAATAGATCTGATACCCAGTAACAAGTTATTTTGTTTAATTTTCCTGTTGAAATGGTTTTCAAAGCATAACAACAAGAAAATTAAACAAAGTAACTTGTTACCGGGCATCAGGTCTTCTGGAGTCTAATTTTTATATGTTACGGACAATTAAAACAGACTGGCCATCTTGTGAAAAAATATTATGTTCCTATTGCCAATTAACAAAATGCTGATAATGTTGCCAGTACAAGGATTTTTAAAGACAATTTTTTATTAGAATTCTTAATTTAAATTATCTACGTCTAATTATTAAAAAGTTTTCGTATTTTTTCGTAAAAAAGTTAAATAATTCTTATTCAAATTGTTTACAGCGCCATCTATCATTTGGTTTCTCGGTCCTAACATGTAGATGGCGTTCCTTTTTTTACAACACGTTCGGTCAAGGGAACTGTCCCCCCCCTGGTAACAACCGTGTGATTGTCGTCACATATCTACTAGTTCATCCGTGGTTTATCTTCACATAGGATTATATTATTTAACAAATTGAAACCCCTAGAGCTAGAATATTTTTCTCGTAGAATATTCCTATTCCAAATAGTAGTGTAGTATGTTTTAGGATAGCTCATAAATTCAGTATTATAGTAGCATTTTGAGTAGGTCGCAATATTGATTTGGTAGTAACCACAGCTAAATCAAAACAATAGTCCATCACTGGTTCACCTAGAACTGCACATAACAGAAATTCTTGCGGCTATAAATATTCAGCTCTCGCCGATTTTAGTAGGTTGGGTTAAGAGGTTTTACGGCGGGCCGCTATAAAATCGTACACGTCTGTACATCCCGGAGCATATTATACTTTCTAATACTATCACTGGGTTTATTTCTAGTTGTAAAAGTAACATATAAGTTTTCATGCACATTTATTGAGCAAGCTTACCGTTTGCCGCATCTTGATACCTACTTTATGTATCCAAATAATTGATGATATTATGTTACTTTCTTAGATTTAACTTTATTTTCATATTAGAACACACCCTAATATCCTCCACCATTATTATGAACGTACGATTTTTATTGTACATCATTCAATTCAATTAGGTATTTATTTTCACAACGCCAACATCCTTCGTCATTCTATTGACAACCAATCTTCTCTTTCTTTCTTACAAGTAGACCTTCTAATCTAATCACACATTTGTCACCATTCCAGCACAACAGAACGCGTTCGAAGTCACGAGGTCCGCGTGCGCGCGGCGCGAGGCCTCATGCTGCAGAGCTTCGGGCGCTCGCGCGACGAGCGCGACGCCGAGCTGGCGCGCGTGCGCCGCGACCGCGCGCTGCTGCGCCAGCGCCTCGAGGACACCGAGTGGAGCCTGTGCCAGAGGGCTGGGGAGATCGCGCTCTTGAAGACACAGCTTAAGGATGCTCAGGTCGGTTGGAAATGTCTCGTGTACTGACTGTCTCCGCATGTTGCCTTTTGAAAGTGTATAACCACGTTCCATAGGGTCAGGTAACATTTATGAAACCTTCTTTTGTTTAACATTTTACGACCGAACAATATTGTGATTGGTAGACCAGCTGAAGAGGAGACCCTCTGACCGTTTTTAATTCCTAAAAATCATAGCACAATGTCAATACATCTAAGTAAAGCTAGTAATCAGAATAAGCCCCTGCAGAAGAGAATCTGACTACTCTTAATAAGTGTCTAAGAAAATCATTAACATAATTTGTTAAGTATCAAATTTTTGGCATCATAAAGGAAACTTATCACTCACAGATTTCTTTCCTCTAATTCCAGAATGAACAAACAGCAAAGGGACACGAGTACCTCACCCTGAAAGCCGACTGCCGCCAACTGAGAGAAGTCCTCGACAAGAAAGAGAAGGAAATCATGAGGCTCCGAGCAGAAACGGAAGAAAAAGAAAAGTCTATTAACCGACTTCAGTCCGAAGTCGACCGACTTACCAACGACCTCATGGAAAGCGTTTCAGACCTGACTAAGACTAAGGAGACTAGCAAAAATGAAATAGAAAGACTAAAAACTGAACTTAAAGAGTTACGACAGGAACTTTCAGATATATCCCTAAGTGGGTATGAGGGTATTGAATGTGGGAGAACAATGAGAGGGATATATGACGTATGCAAGACTAATGAATATCACTGGAATTCCAGCGACAGTGCCCTCGAAGACGCCGAAGTTCAAAGACTGAATGGAGAATTGCCGGATTCTTGTTCCGAACCCTGTGCAGCCACCGCCATCGTCGACAGACTGAAATGCGAACTCGAAGCTAAAGAAACACAGTTCAACAGCGAAAGGAGAAAATGGTCCGAAGAGAAAGACAAAGTACTAAGATACCAGAAACAGTTACAACTGAACTACGTCCAAATGTTCAAGAGATCTCGCACTTTAGAAGCTGAAGTTGATGGTCTAAGGCTAGAATTAGAATTATGCAACAAGAACATGAAAAACTTGAACAAACATGGCAAAACTATCGAGCTATAAACTTACCAAATTAAATAATTTAATATTTATATTTAAATGGCTATTTTTCTAATGTAAATATAAATTAAGAGAGGCGAGATGGCTTGTTAGATACTAATATTAATAAACACGTGATTGAAGAGAAAGTTTTAGTTAATCAAAGTATGGCAGATCATGGTTTTAGGTAATTAAACTGGAATGGATTCTTGCCTTGTAATGACAATATGAATACTGTAGTTGAGTTTATCAAAGTTATGTTAGATTATTGCCGTCATAATACTCAACTAGCAGATTAGGGAAGGGACGAATATGTGAACCAATTGTAAACTTAAGGAGATATTTAAAATGAAGAACAGGTATAAAATCGGCCAATAATTTTCCCAGCACAGGGTTTTAAGCCAAACAGGGTCCAAATTACAATTGTAGATACTAACTGTATTCATAGTAGTTGAGATTTCAAAAAATACAGGATTCCTTTATGTGAATGTGCTTGAATTTGAAATATTTAAAGAAAACGCCTTTTTCTATGCCTAATGCAAAAAATATCTTCAGTATTAATGCTTTTTTCCTGAAAAAAGGAGGATAATTAACCCCGAAACTTAACAAAAATTAAATTAAATAATAATTACCGCAACAATACATTCTCTAATCTTTGTAACATTGACATAACAGCTTATTTAAGTGTTTTATCATCAAGTTTGCTGTTGGTTCACATCCCACGTCCATTGTACATTGTATTAGAGTTATGTTGATCGTACTTTTGTAACTTAGCGCCTTAAGTTATTGTAATAAAACCTTTTTTGAAATAATTTACGTTTTTTTTTTGGTATTTTAGAGTTTAAGACAAAAAGTAAGGCATGTATAATGGGAGCAGTAAGATCAATAATATTTAAAAAATTATAAATATGAACAACGGTGCCTAACTTAGCTCCATTAGTTAATCGTTCTAAGAAACAATGAACAAAAAAATAATAATTTCATACGCTACTAAATAAACCTAAAACATAGGTTCATAATTTTCCCACAGTTTTAAATGAAACAAGTAACGCCATCTTGCGGTATTTTCCGAAACCACGTTGACTTCGAATTTTATAGAACATTTTCATTGAAACGAAACCTTGCAGACACGTCATGCGTTAAACCATGTTAGCAATGCTTCCTTTATTAGATCTCATGAACTAAAACGACTATCAATGCTAACCATTCGTATGTAAATCGAATTTATACGATTTTACAAATAAAAGCAACTTTATGGTGTTTATACGTGTTTATTGCAATCACACTTGCATACATTGGGGCAGAACTACAATTATACTTAATAAAACAATGAGATCAATGAGCATATGGAAATACCTGAAGATAATGAGATTTTTTGTTCTAGTACAGATGCCAGCTCAACCAACCCCAATCTGTCAAATTTCTTCAATAGATTTTCAACCTTATTACTGTAGGGTAAGGTTAATGTTTGATTGGTAAAAATTTACAGATTTCTGTAGATTGACCTGCTGTCGTCCGTACTTTAGAACTTAGGCTTAAAGCTAAGACCTAAATTCCTGCCTCGGAAAGTAAAACCTTCGCCCTGCTTATCCACGTTGTTTCTGGTTGATTTTGCGGGTTCCACCTGAAAATATGACAGAGAAATCAATATGTCATAATAGACATTAGAATTATCATTTATTTATTTCAATAGCTTTTCATTTTTAAATAAAATAAATTTCAAAAACTTTAAAAATACAGAAAACATTTGAAACTATAATATAGTTTAAAATTATTTTTTGAGTCGACATTTTCCTGAAAAAAGAAATATGAATGGCGAAAATCTATTTGACCTTTGACCGTTACAGTTTCTGTAACTTTCATAAAAGTTTTGGCTTGGATAATCTCTTTGTGTAAAGAAAATTGTGAAAAGTGATGATTTCTCGTAATTTTAAGCGAAAGCTGGCCGTTTCTTCTGCAGTGGGACATGTTTGACTTAGGAGATTGCTGTTCTTGATCGCATTGAGGTAAGTGTTTAATATCTATTATGAAATTTTATCTACCTTCTAGAGGCAGTTTCGACCGCGTCCCGAGAGAATTTCTTCTTGCTCATGCATAAAACTTAGTCTATAGAACTTTATTACTGCTAAGTTAGCATCAAAATCCATCCAGACCTTTTGCTTGAAAAACATGCATACATACTTACAAACTTTTGGTAAAATAATACTGATGAAAAAAAAAAATAATGACTGAGGCGCCTAGAACTTCCATTTCTCGAAGCGGTCGCGTTGATGCTACTCTTTGCTATTTTTTACGTAGAAAAAATATTTTATTAAGGTATGTGATACTTCATTCTTTTCTCATATAATACCAAGCAATACCAATCGATACACCCCTGATATCTTTTCTTCGAAAGTCAGTTCTTCCAACACCTATCTTCTACAATCAACTTTGAACCTTATCACCAACGTACCTGAGTCACATCTCCAACGACAGGCCTCTTCCTCCACTTGTACCACCAGTATTCAACCCCAAGAGTCACGCAGGCCAGTCCAATACCCATGAATATGACGATGAACACTCCTCCGATGTTCTGGATGGAGATGCCGTCGGATTGGTCATCCTGCTTCTCACATTTCATGGTCTCCGGGTTGTTGTTCCACCAGATCTCTTTGAGCTTCTCGAGTTTACGCTTGTTTAGGAGTTGGAGAATTCTGTAATGTTAAAAGGTACTTTTAATTTGTATATTGGACGATAGATAGAGGATGCCGTGGTGCGTAGACAGACACCAGAAAGTCTGACAAACAAACAGTCTTACCAAGGGGTGGCCTGGGTAACTTGGTTAAGGAGATCAGATAGGCAGTCGCTCAATGTATAGCACTGTACTCAGCTGCATACGGTTAGCCTGAAAGCCGTCCCAACATAGTTGGGAAAAAGCTAGGCAGTTGATATTGGGTAGTAGTATATATAGTAGTACTATTGTGTGCTTTATTATGTTACTGTGCAATTCAATAATCTATGTATCTCTGGAGTTGCCTACTAGAGAGAGAACTTTGACATAAGCCCCATACAAGTTAACTGCGGAATTCAATATTAGACTTTGACATTACTTGTATAGGGCTAATGTCAAAATTCTATCAAATCCTGAGATAGATAAGTTATTGGGAATGGCCGTAAGTCGAATTCCTATCTCTAGTAAGCAAATCAATAGATAGATGGAATATTAGGAACGGCCGTTAGTGTACTTTACTACTACTACCTACATTTTGTAAGTTTCCCAAAACATAGATTATATATCTAGATTTTGAAATGACTCAGTCACCACATACATACCTACTTACCTATCTAAACTTTAGATTCTAAAGTGATTCATTATGACACGCACGATGTTATTGGAAATCCCATTTTATCATAGATCACATTTAGCTTATCTCGTATCAGCTATTGTTATGTTAGTAAATTATGCCTATAATCAACTTTTATTGTGTATACTTATGTATAGACGACCGCAGGTCACCCGAATCTGTCAAATTTTACCAATCGAACATTATCCTTCCACTATTGTGATAAGGTTGAAAATCTATTGAAGAAAGACAGATTGTGGTAAGTTGGTGTGCTCGTCTGTATATTAAACCGCGCTGGTTATCGATTAGAACTTGAAAGAGCTTCAAAGTCATTAAGAATTAATGTCACCTACTTTTGAAGCAAAACGATCGAACGTAACTAGCTCATAACACAAGTTCAAACAAACATAATTATGTATATTATGCTCATATCGAAGGTTTGAACACAAACAAATGTTTAGCTGTAAGTGGTCAGTTTATGTTTGAACTTTCGCTTTAATTTATTTGTAGGAAATGTTTATTAATTGATACTCAAACTCAAAAAAAAACAATATTTCAAATAGGCCTATAAAAGCTCTTATGAAACGTCAAGCTAGTTGCACGGTTCCAAGAAGTGGGTCTCATGGAGAAGAACCGGCAAGAAACTCCATGGATACTCTTTTAAAAAAACATGTGTTTATAATAGTTTTCTTAGAGAAGTTAGGTGCAAGTTAACCCTGAGAAATTTATACAATGCAAGTGAAGCAACACAACAGCAAGTGGCATTTTATATGTTTTTTTGTTATTATATAAATTGTAAATTACCTACTAGCTTCTGTAAGCGGTTGCATCTGCTTTTTGAGAGAACTACGACCCGCATCCGGATAGAAAGAAGCCTGTATGTAATTCTGATAGTTATATAAGCTATATAACTTCCAAGTTTCATCAAAATCCGTTCAGCCATTTGCGCGTGAAGGAGTAACACACATACAAAAACAGATCAAAATCCTCATAAACTTTCGCTGATATTAGTAGAAATTAGAATTAGAAGGAAGATTTTCTGCATAACAGAAACAGAGGTATAGGTACTTACCTATTACCTATAGCCACCTGACATTCTCAATTACATTATAGCATAGCGTAGCGGATCGATCGATCATAAGGTTAAGCAACGCTTGGCGCGGTTGGTCCGTGGATGAGTGACCATCTTGTCATAACGAGCTCTTCTTCTTCTTTCTTGTGTTTCGGAAGGCACGATAAACTGGTGGGTCCCGGCTGTCATTTGAACATCTTTGGCAGTCGTTACGGGTAGTCAGAAGCCAGAAAGTCTGACAACCAGTCTTACCGAGGGGTGCCAGGTTTGCCCCGGGTAACTGGGTTGTGGAGGTCCGACAGCAGTCGCTCCATGTAAAACACTGGTTCCCAGCTGCATCCGGTTAGACTGGAAGCCGACCCCAACGTAGTTGGGAAAAGGCTAGGCAGACGTCATAGCGTAGCCTAAGCTTAAATGTTTTGCAACCTTTTTTTGTATCACAGCACTAAATCCCGAGATCAACCGCACAAACAAAATACGTATGTATTTGTAAATTAGTATACATATATACAGAGTGACGTCACCGGTCACCTTTAGCTACACACCTACGTTATTTGCATAGGACATTACCCGTTTATGCTCCACACTCGACGAGATTAGTTCTAAACTAGCCGCTATAATATAAAGTAGGTATTATATTTAGACAGTGAATGTTCTTGCTGTGATATTTTGGTTTCTTTTTTGAAATTAAAAGGAACCATAGTTAAGAGCGTTTCCATGATTCAAAGTCAAAGTCAAATGTTTTTATTTCAAATAGGCCTTTGCAGGCTCTTAAGAAACGTCACACTAGTTGCACGGTTCCAAAAAGTTGGTCTCATGGAGAAGAGCCGGCAAGAAACTCCATGGACACTCTTTTAAAAAAAAAAAATTTTATCACAAACATTGGATTACATAACAATAGTAAGCTGATAAAATTATACAATGCAACTGAAAAGTAAATTGAAAATCTATACAATCCAAAAAGAGAAGAAAAAGTAGTTTAATTGCCAGCGATTAAAAAAACTGTTATGAAAATGGCACGAATCTATACTAATATTATAAAGCTGAAGAGTTTGTTTGTTTGTTTTTTTGTTTGAACGCGCTAATCTCAGGAACTACTGGTACAATTTGAAAATATCTTTCAGTGTTAGATAGCCCATANACTGAAAAGTAAATTGAAAATCTATACAATCCAAAAAGAGAAGAAAAAGTAGTTTAATTGCCAGCGATTAAAAAAACTGTTATGAAAATGGCACGAATCTATACTAATATTATAAAGCTGAAGAGTTTGTTTGTTTGTTTTTTTGTTTGAACGCGCTAATCTCAGGAACTACTGGTACAATTTGAAAATATCTTTCAGTGTTAGATAGCCCATATATCGAGGAAGGTTATAGGCTACTTTTTATCCGGGTGCGCGTAGTAGTTCCCACGGGAAAGCGGGTGAAACCGTTGGCAGAAGCTAGTATCAACAGTATCAATACAAAATATAGTGGTTATGGAGATACATCATCTGTGAAAATTTCAAATTTCTAGCTATAACCGTTCATGAGATACAGCCTGCTGACTGACAGACGGTCGGACCGACAGCAAAGTCTTTGTAATATGGTCCCGTTTTTTTGCGGAACCCTAAAAACTACATATTATGAAAATGCCAATCACGACTCTGATGACGTTTTTTCAATAATACCGAGAAAGAAAAAGAGCAAATACATGCTCTTTTCTGTATTTTTTTTTGTAAGTGAAGGATAAGCAAGATTATTTCAGTTTAGTTGAACCAATTCCCATGCTAAACAAATGTTATCCTTATCACTGATCGAATTGCCTTGTGGAGATTTACGATCTATCGAATCCATAGTATGGTCATGTTATACTGAAATATGTACATATTTCTTATTATTAAGTTAGCTCATTATGTATTGTATGTTCACTTGTGTGTTACTGACCTAATTTGTAAAGAGGCCCTTCTCTTGAAAGGGGGACCCTTATCAAGGGTGTTGAATAGGGACAGATTCATAATCAATATATTCTTACTTTTATTCTAATACACAGAGCTACATAGGAAAGACTAAAGTTTTACACAGTATCATTTCAGACTTTTCTTTTAATGTTGACTAGTATTTTTCCACTCCTAATATAATTTATCCGGAATTTTTGTTAACAATATTTCAGTCACGTTATTCAGCCTACGATCGTAAGGAAACCCCAATAAATAGATCACGTAAATATTGTCTATGACAACACGCACATAAAATTGGCGGGAAGTCGTGAATTGAGAGGTCAATGACCGGGAATGTGACTTTGTGTTTAGGCTATGTAAACTGAATTCAGATATGTTGTACAAATATACTGAAGTCTGTTTGCTTAGTCGGAATATGGTTCAATGGACAGTTGTACTATAACGTGTGCAAATATTGCACATTGCATGGAAATATTAATCATCTTATTTGCATAATAGTACAATTAAACGTAAGTACCTGATCCAGTTTGAATTACCTAAATGGTAAAAATGTTTTTTTTTTATACTCACGTATTTGTCGCAAGTCGTGGTGGCCTAGTGGGTACAGCACCAACCTCTCTATATGAATGTGTGTTCGATTCCAGGTCAGGCAAGTACTTTCTAAGTATATTCTGACTAATTAAAGATGAAAGAAAACATCTCTAGGAAACCTGGTCGGTAAAAGTCTGAAATCACCAACCCGCATTGAGCAAGCGTAATGATTAACGCTTAATCCTTTTCCTTGTGAGAGGAGACCTGTGCCCAGCAGTGGGATGATAAAGAAGGCTAATTAAACTAATATTTATTACTAGCCGTTTTCCCGCGGTTTCACTCGCATCCCGTGGGAATTACTGCCCGTACCCGGATAAAATATAGCCTATGTCACTCGTGGATAATGTAGCTTTCGAATGGTGAAAGAATTTTTAAAATCGGACCAGTAGTTTTTGAGCCTATTCGTTACAACCAAACAAACAAACAAAGTTTTCCTCTTTATAATATTAGTATAGATTACTCACGCATTATTAAACTGATCTTTCAATGGAGATCCTTGCTGCACGGCAATCGCATACGGCTTCCTTGAGAACTCGTCTCCAACTGACTGAAGGTCACAGCTGGTCATCACGTGGTATTTCACGTCAGTAGCGTCTCCCAACCAGGCAAACCCTTCACTGGAGCTCTTGGAATCTCTGACGCGTTGTATAGCTTCCTCTATGGTGTTTGGCAGAACGGCCTCTTCCATTGCCTGCCACATCTTGCTGTATTTGTCACTGACAGGGTAATCCCAGACGGCAAGTTTGGCGCGTTCGACCTCTTTTAAGCTGTCGTTTAGACTCATTTCTTTCCATATTCTGAAATTGAAATTAATTCATTTGTTTACCCCAGAACTGCAGATGATTATTTGATAGTTTGTGTATGAAAAACCAAAACCTTATTGTGGTAAGATTGCTATTAGTTCCGTGTTATTATAGACGAAAAATACTTGTACATGCAATGATAATAATATTAAAGTAGTGTGAAGTAATTAAATATGACATGACACAGTTAAACTACACACGTAATTCCATACATAATTAAACGATAATTTAAATTAATTACATAATCAATATACGCAATAAATATCAAATATTAAACGAATGTCAAAACGAGGCAGGTATTGGCCTCCTGACGCGGAAACTGAATAACTCATTAAAATAATCATCACAAAATGTTCGAGGCTTTTGAAAAACGAAACACAATGATGTATTTCTGAGAAAAAAGCAAGGAGGCAATAATAAGTTCGTGACGGTGGCTTTGCCGTCATTTTGTGGTCATTTATTAAATCTCATGGCTTCGGCTTTTTATCACAATGGCAGAAGCTTTTTAGAGACTCATGAGTCACATTACTCGCGAATTTCAATAGTGACCATGGTGGTAGGAGTTCACTTTGAGGTTTCCCCATAAGTTTTAATATATTTTTATATGCCACAAAGCGGCAGAGTAAACATTAAAGCACCTCTTGCAGTAACAAGTTACAACCACAGAGGAGGCTCCTGAATTGTCTCTGAATGTATTGTGTTTTGAATGTTATGTAACTTAATGTATTATTCCATTCAATCGCGTTAAAGTGCAGCAGATTAAAAAGAAGAATATTTCATTAAATTGGAATATGGTTAGGCGTGAAGTAGCGTGATTTGCACGAGAATCAGAGATGATTATTTTTTTCTAGACCGTGTTACTTGCCATCAGTAAGGCTACCTAATGCCTGATTAATTCAGACCCAAACTAAGACAAGGGTTACACGATCAGTCTGGCGTCATTCCATTCGATCAGTGTGGTCAAAATGATGGGAGAATGATCGTGTAACCGGTTGATTGACGGACTGATGGTCCAGAATATACCGTGTTTTTGGTCCGTCATTCTGGCATCAGTCTGAGCCAGGCCAGACTGATGGAATGGAATGACGCCAGACTGATCGTGTAACCAGAATGTCACAGAAACATTGAGCTAACATCTAATGCTCTTTTGTTTAATTCGTCGCTTATTTTTAAACAAATGTCAGATCGATTCGTTTATTTATGTTTAATGTTGCACGCTTGTTTTCTTTTTCTGATGGGCAGAACTTGAATTAACGTCACCTTGACTGGAGCTAAAGTTGATATATGGAACCTTTTTGTGCAGAAAGGTCAAGGCAAGCTACACTTGAATGTAGCTTATATAATACCTGTAGAAGTATGTTGACTGTCAAATTTCGACTGAAGTGAACCATTCAAAGGCAGTCGAGCAAGAGATGATAAACTACGTCATATTTGTTTTGAAAACCAATCAACGTCAGTAAATTTACGGCTACTAATGCTAAGTTTAAATTCAAGCCAAGTACACTCAAAAGACCCACAATAACTATTAGAACTTAATTCGAAAGTCTATAAACAGTTCAATTGTTGAGTCTGACACTAACAAAGGACTATAAGAGTGTTCTCAACAATAGCTAGAACAGTTCAATGGAATAATAGAAACTGGGTTTCGCTAATCTTTCTAGCGAGCTGTAGAAAAGAATTAGGTCACTAGTTCTTACACTACATACGTACAGACGACACCAGGTCAACCTATTCGAATCGGTCAAATTTTACCAATCGAACATCAACCTTCCACTATTGTTATAAGGTTGAAAATCTATTGAAGAAAGGACCATACGTCAATTTGTACCCACTTTTAAACATTGCTCAACAGTAATGTGACCTATGTCAAATGAAAGCTCTTGATGAGCACTTTATTTAATTGTATGGCAGCCAAGTCCGAATCCGGCGCCAACATGGTGTTTTCGACCATTTAAGAAAGTTATGTTTCTGACTGTACAACGTGCAACAGTGATGACATGGTGTTTTTTGACCATTTAAGAAAGTTATGTTTGTAACCGTACAACGGCAACAGTGATGAAACCCATGTCAAATGAAAGCTCTTGATGAGCACTTTTATTTCATTGTATGGTAGCCAAGTCCGAATCGGGCCAACATGGTGTTTTTGACCATTTAAGAAAAGTTATGTTTGTAACCGTACAATGTGCAACAGTGATGAACCCATGTCAAATGAAAGCTCTTGTGAGCACTTTATTTCATTGTATCGCAGCCAAGTCCGATCCGGCGCCAACATGGTGTTTTTTTGACCAATTTAAGAAAGTTATGTTTGTAACCGTACAACGTGCAACAGTGATGAAACCCATGTCAAATGAAAGCTCTTGATGAAGCACTTTATTTCATTTGTATCGTACCAAAGTCCCGAATCCGGCGCCACATGGTGTTTTCGACCATTTTAAGAAAGTTATGTTTCTGACTGTACAACGTGCAACAGTGATGTGACCCTATGTCAAATGAAAGCTCTTGATGAGCACTTTATTTAAATTGTATGGCAGCCAAGTCCGAATACCGGCGCCAACATGGTGTTTTCGACCATTTAAAAGTTATGTTTCTGACTGTACAACGTTCAACAGTGATGAAAACCTATTTCAAATGAAGGTCTAAACGAGCACTTTATTTCATTTGTATGGCAGCCAAGTCCGAATCCGGCGCCAACATGGTGTTTTCGACCATTTAAGAAAAGTTATGTTTCTGACTGTACAACGTGCCAACAGTGATGTGACCTATGTCAAATGAAAGCTCTTGATGAGCACTTTTATTTAATTGTATGGCAGCCAAGTCCGGAATCGGCGCCAACATGGTGTTTTTCGACCATTTTAAGAAAGTTAATGTTTCTGATGTACAACGTGCAACAGTGATGAAACCTATTTCAAATGAAAGGTCTAAACGAGCACTTTATTTCATTGTATGGCAGCCAAGTCCGAATTCCGGCGCCAATCATGGGGGGGTTGTTTTTGACCATTTTAAGAAAAGTTATTGTTTCTGAACTGTACAACAGTGAAAAACAGTGATGTGACCTAATGTCAAATAAAGCCTCTTGATGAAGCACTTTATATTTAATTGTATGGCAGCCAAAGTCGAAATCCGGCGCAACAGGTGTTTCGACCATTTAAAAGTTATGTTTCTGACTGTACAACGTGCAACGTGATGTAAACTATTTCAATGAAAGGTCTAAACGAGCTTTATTATCATTGTATGGCAGCCAAAGTCCGAATCCCGGCGCAACATGGGTTGTTTGACCATTTTAAAGAAAGTTTATGTTTTCTGAACTGTACAACGTTGCAACAGTGAGTGACCTATGTCAAATGAAGCTCTTGATGAGCACTTTTATTTCAAATTGTATGGCAGCCAAGTTCGAATCCCAGCGCGAACATGGTGTTATTCGTTTTATGGACACAAACATAACTTTTTTAAATAGGTCGAGAACACAATGTTGGTACCAGGATTCGAACCTGGCTGTCAATACAATGAAATGAAATGCTTCGTTTGACTTCATTTGATATAGGTTTCATCCGCTGTTTTCACCGTTGTTAAGTTCAGAAACATAACTTCCTAAAATTGGTCGAAAACACCATGTTCGCGCATAGATTCGAACTTGAGGCTGCGATATTGAATGACAATATAAGTAACTCATCTATGGAGGCTTTCATATGACAGAGTTTGATCACTTGTTTGTAGTCCATATTCTGAAAATGGGTACGAAATCCCATGGCCAACGCCAAGATGGCGCTGACATTGAACCATGGTTGTTCAAGAATTGAAATTATGTACTTTTTAGGGACTTTCGATATAGTACATAGGTTCCATCACTGTTGAAACGTCCGCACTTTGTAACATTTCCTCAAATAATATTTATAACGGTCTAACACAATGTTCGCGCTGGATTCGAAACTTGGCTGCCATACAATGAAAACAAAGTGCTTCATCAAGACTAGTTTCATTGACATAGGTAACATATGTGCACGGTGTACAGTCAGAAACATAACTTTCTTAAATTGGTCGAAAACACCATGTTGGCGCCGGATTCGGAGCTTGGCCTGTCCATCAATGAATAAAGTGCCGTTAGACCTTTCATTTGAAATAACGGTTTTCATCAACTGTTCACGTTGTACAGTCAGAAAACATAACTTTCTTAAATGGTCGAAAACCACCATGTTGGCGCCGGATTCGGACTTGGCTGCCATACACATTAAAATAAAGTGCTCATAAGAGCTTTCCATTTGACATAGGTCACATCACTGTTGCAAGTTGTACAGTCAGAAACATAACTTTCTAAAATGGTCGAAAAACCTTTGTTGGCGCCGGATTCGGACTTGGCTGCCATATAATGAAATAAAGTGCTCGTTTAACCTTTCATTTGAATAGGTTTCATCACCTGTTGCACGTTGTACAGTCAGAAACATAACTTTCTTAATGAGGTCGAGAAAACACCATGTTGGCGCCGGATTCGGACTTGGCTGCCATACATTATAATAAAAGTGCTCATCAAGAGCTTTCATTTGACATAGGTCACATTACTGTTGAGCAATGTTTAAAAGTGGGCTACAAATTGACGTATGGTCCTTTCCATTCAATAGATTTTTCAACCTTATAACAATAGTGGAAGGTTGATGTTCGATTGGTAAATTTGACCGATTCGATAGTTTGACCTGGTGTCGTCTGTACGTATGTAGTGTAAGAACTAGTGACCTAATTCTTTACTACAGCTCGCTAGAAAGATTAGCGAAACCCAGTTTCTATTATTCCATTGAACTGTTCAGCTATTGTTGAGAACACTCTTATAGTCCTTGTGTTAGTGTCAGACTCAACAATTGAACTGTTTATAGACTTTCGAATTAAGTTCTAATAGTTATTGTGGGTACTTTTGAGTGTACTTGGCTTGAATTTAAACTTAGCATTAGTAGCCGTAAATTTACTGACGTTGATTGGTTTTCAAAACAAATATGAACGTAGTTTATCATCTCTTGCTCGACCTGCCTTTGAATGGTTCACTTCAGTCGAAATTTGACAGTCAACATACTTCTACAGGTATTATATAAGCTACATTCAAGTGTAGCTTGCCTTGACCTTTCTGCCAAAAAGGTTCCATATATCAACTTTAAGCTCCAGTCAAGGTTGACGTTAATTCAAAGTTCTGCCCATCAGAAAAGAAAACAAGCGTGCAACATTAAACATAAATAACGAATCGATCTGACATTTGTTTAAAAATATAGCGACGAATTAAACAAAAAGAGCATTAGATGTTAGCTAATGTTTCTGTGTCATTCTGTTACACGATCAGTCTGGCGTCATTCCATTCCATCAGTAATGGCCTGGCTCAGACTGATGCCAGAATGACGGACCAAAACACGGTAATATTTCTGGACCATTCAGTCCGTCAATCAAACCGGTACTAAACGATCATTCTCTATACATCCATTTTGACCACACTGATCGAATGGTAATGACGCCATGTACTGATCGTGTAACCCTTTGTTCCTTTAGTTTGGGGTCAGACATTAAATCAGGTCACATTAGGTTTAGCCTACTGATGGCAAAGATAACACGGTCTAGAAAAAAATAATCATCATTCTGATTCTGCGTGCAATATCACGCTATTTCACAGCCTAACTATATTACCAATTCTAATTGAAATATTCTTCTTTTTAAATTCTGCTGGCAGCACTTTTTAACGGATTGAAAATGAATAATACATTAAGTTATCATAACATTTCAATAACACAAATAGCATTCAGAGACCAATTCAGGAGCCTCCTCTGTGGTTGTAACTTGTTACTAGCAAGAGGTGCTTAAATGTTTTACTTCTGGTCGCTTTGTGGCATATAAAATATATTAAAAACTTATGGTGTGAAACTCATAAAGTGGAACTCCTACACACCCATTGGTCAACTATGAAAATTTCGCTTAAGAGTAATGTGACTAATGAGCTCTCAAATAAAAACGCTTTGCCATTGTGATTATAAATAGCCGAAGCCATGAGATTTTTATATAAATGACCACACAAATACGTGTAAAGCCACCGTTCATCGATCACTTATTTATGCCCTCCTTACTTTTTTCTCAGAAAATACAATCATTGTGTTTCGTTTTTTCAAAAGCCTCGAACATTTTGTGATGATTATTTTAATGAGTTTATTCAGTTTTCTCGCGTCAGGAGGTACCAATTACCTGCCTCGTTTTTGACATTCTGTTGTAATATTTGATAATATATATTGCGTATATTTGATGTAGTAATTAATTTTAAAAATTAATCGTTTAATTTTATGGAATTACTGGTGTGTTTAACTGTTGTTGGAATAGTGGGGCG
>NWSH02000437.1:10937131-10958582 GCA_002382865.2 Heliothis virescens | reverse complement strand
ACACTAGATGACGAAAAATGTTTATCTTATATACTTGAATCTAATTTCAGACCGTTTACTTATGGCACATCTACAGAACCTGATTTGCGTTTTTTCTTAGAACTGAATATTCAAACATTTTTGTCTCGATCCTTTCAAACATACTTACTAAAAATCTCTCTTAATCATTCTGTTGAGAACTTCTGAACCGACATGTCATAAAATCCTTTCCGCAATACCCAATAATAAATTAATTTCCAATTTTCTATTAATATTCTTAACAATCACTAGAAAAGGTTTACTTCTCGAAAATCTGATGTCTGTTCTGATTGATACTAAATTTTTAAGATACGGTATATGACATCAGTTGCTTCTCGCTCAGCTTGCACGCAGCAACTCTATTAAAGTCATGTATGATAAGATATATCATACTCGGTATGATAAGAACTAAAACAAGAATTGAAATATATTTATTTATCATATGGTCATACATATAATAATAATAATAATATATTCTTACATATTTAAGATATTGTACGTGAATCCTTTTCTAAGAAATAAACCAAATTTATATGATGAACATTTATTTCTTTAATTCTTAAATTATTTTTGAATTTTGGAATATAATATCATTTGTGGATTTGTACAATATCGTACGAATAATACATGTTTTACGACTTATTGTGCACACAACTCCGCTTTACATTCTGCCAGAGGTGTCTTCTCAATCCATGAAATCTTTGGCATCATATCTTTCAATGGTACAATCTTGAACCCCCGAGGCAGGTTTTTTTATAAAATGTATACGAGTCACAATTGTATATCTTCACACTAGTCTTTTAGGTGCAATTGACTCCCCTTGTTTCTTTTTCTAAATGAGCTGCTTCCATGGAACAAAGATTGAATAATGGTTCTTCCGTGAATTCCCTGAAAATTAAAATTTTAACAATGGAGATGATGCATCGCGACAGCCTACAAAATTGAATCGAGCAGAGAAGAAACAGTGTTCGTAATTTTAATAAAAATATTGTGAAACAATATAGCTACACATACGTAGGGGACTTCCTATATATTATAATATATACTTATATATATACTATATTAACTTCGAAAAAGTCTGTCTTAATATTATAAGTACGTAATTTAAAATGCATATTACACGGGACTTAAAACATTTTCGTGGAAATGGTAGGTGTATTTTATAACTGCTGCGACCCCATTCGGTGAAATAGGCGTGAGTTATATTATGGATGTATAAAATTATGTCTATCCGAACTTAATAAATATATCGCACCTAAAGGTACAATAACGCACTTATTGCATCTTACTAATTTTCAGGAGAAGCATTTTGAAAATTCAAACACCCATTACATTGTACAGTTGTTGTTGAATAAAAAAATTAATTGATAATAATTAAAACAAAACTAATAGTGACAATAACACACTAGGGTAAAGCGCGTGGATTAGAAAGAGTATCTTCTCTACTCAGTTCAGTTTTCACAAAAATTGCTTATGTGACATTATATGTACCCCTAAGTCATTACTATATCCAATCACATGAAACTAATAAATATTAACTTTATAAAACAGAATTAAAAAAATACATAAATATTTTAAGGTATATATTTTTTGATTGCAAATACCTTACACGAATGCATAATTAACAATTTTGTCACATTCACGAAACTTATCTCCGCGGCTGCCCTAATACCTCCCTATGCCCAGACCAAAAGGCACAAAAAAACAATAACACAAACGAACGAACAACTTACCTGTAACCAATTAATATTAAAGTAATACATACTCTGTTAGTTTTAAGCTTATTTTGTGGCCAAACATTTTTTTGTCTTATGTTACCTCACTTGTACAGTACACCGACACATCAAAGCTACTCATTTCCAATAAAGGAATGGTCTCGCATTTGTATATGGCTTCCCGTATTAAATAATTGGTTCATATACTGGAAAGTGTAGCTTATGTGTCGTTGTGCGTGTATTGATTTAGGATTTGAAATATAGGCTCACTCCTTTTTTACTTAATAACATACTAGCGCCAGAGAGGGTCGGATGCAATCTGAGCTGCCTGTGTTACAAATTTATTAACTAATAATTAATATGTGCCGTCTGAATGAACACGCGGGCATTAGTAATGTATTGTAATGAAAACGACTTTTTTCATAAATTAAATGTTTCAGAGCAAAACACGTGAACTAGTCGTATTTCATTGTGTATTATTGATACCTTAGCAATATTTTTGGAATTCCGCGGAAGGTATTCCATCCTCGTTGAGCAATGATAATCTAAGTTATTCGAACATGATTATATAAAAATCATAAGGAGATTAATGTGAAACGGACCTCATTTCATAAAGTAGCTCAACTTGACATATTTTCCTTTGTCATCATTTTTTTACACACACCGTAAAGGGAGGATGATACTAATGTGTTCACACTAATGAAGTTATTGGTGCCTATTATAGGAATGTCAAATTCTATGGTTCATACTTCTACTTTAGAGCTTCGCTAGTAGCCTTCAAGTTACCGTACGTGTTTGTGACAGTACCTACATATACTCATCAAGAAAAGTACCTATTAGTTCTCGAGTGAAATAACTATTCGAAACTTTCAATCATCAAGAAGTATCAGTATTGAAACAACTACTTATTCGATAAATTCATCAGTTCATTATGTAGTATTATTTTAATCCATTGTATTAGGTTAAAAAGTTCTAATGTACACTTTGCTTGAAGCGTGTTGAATATATTTCGGTGTATCATACACGCTAAAAATCAAACTACATGATGTGGTCCCCTATTTAATTACTATTGATTGACACGTTTAGGTTAATGGTCAATACCTGGGCGCATCATATTGAACACAATATAACATGTTCTTCAACCATTAAACCGAGTGTTTGTGGGTCGTTCCCACACAGACTAGTTGATATTTGCTGCGTTTGATATTTTTGTAATACGTTCTCTCAACTACTATTTATTTAAATTGCGATATGTCATTATCATATAAATAGGTTTATTCTAGCCTCGAACTATCGACTTTATACCGAATAAATCTTTTGGTATAGTTTTAGATAAAATCTGTTATTTGAATAGGTTCTATTATCATATAACGTATTTACATCTAAATACAGTGCCAAATACGATTATCATGTATTTTTTCTTTTACAGGCTCGAAACTTTGCTAAGATCGCTGTTCTTATCCCAACGGACGCACCCCTCATCCTGTTAAGATCACCGGATAACAGAAACAGTCAAAAAAAAATATAAACGATTGGAAAGAAGATCCCATCGCTCAGAGCCGATTCGAGCGTGCGTACGCAAGCGGCGGCGGCGCCAGCGCTCGCTCCGACCGGGACGCTAAGCGGGCTAGGCGAGAACAGGAGCACCGCGGCTCTCTTGGCCTCTGATAGGTGAAGATGAGTCACTCTAAATCTCTGATACGATATTGTAAAAAAATCCCCCCTTAACTTCTTATGTAATGAGACCGCGTTACGAATGGATTTCGCGCCAAGCTCAATGCATTAAAACCGGACACATTTCATTGAATTACAAAAATATTAACAAATGTGATGAAATAGAAAATCGGTGTCCCTATGGAAATACGGTGGCGTCATCGATTGTTACCCGTAAAGAATAGATCAGTACCTGATAGCGATAGTTTGGCCTCCTTATCTGCTTATTTGCGGTGCCATTCGTAAAGATTTAAAAACTTCCCCTCTATGATTATAATTTTATAAATTAATTAAATAATCAGCCATGTTGCAGTGTGTAACTACGCATGCAACTAAAAGCAAATTATAAGCTATTTACTATATAACACTTCTAGTAAACCAGTTTTATGATTATAATAAAATAAACATGAATATTAAGATAAAGGATATAAAGACATATTAAGAGAATGGTTTAATAACGGTTTACTTTTTGAAACCCATTACATTTAGGATAAAATATAATTGATATAATAAGAAATAGAAATAATATATATTCTACTATATAATAAAATAAAAAGATATAATAAAAAATTATCCTTCTTGTTTTCCAGTAAAATAAATAATAAATAATCTTATACCTCTACTTTAATTAGTTCTCAGTTCCCTACGTCAATCAGAGGATGAGTGATTGATCCCGATTAAAAATTTAATTTCATGTTATAGAAAATGCAAATATTAAGAAATTAAAACGGAAAATTTTCCAAATCATACCACAGATCTAATTAGCTGACACGAAGAACTGATTCTCAACCCCATCGAATTCACATGGTCAACACACTGTGACTATGTTCACGTATTGTGAATGACTCACCCCAGATCAAAGAATATTGAAACAATAAAAGTAATAACTTTCTATAATAATTGCTACTGCATTTTAAGAATGCGTTCGAAAACACCTAAAGTAATAGTTTTTATGATGACAGACGCCTCAAGGGTCATCTGCGGAAAGCACCCACTTGGGGAAGCACGCATGCACCTCCACCGTCCCTAGAAGGTGTTACTCTAGTTGTCTTGCTCATTCTATCTAAGACACTGGTGCACACATACAATAATACTAGGCAAATAAGTCTAATTGAAAAATAACAGTGTGTCCGTCTCGATGATTTAGACTTAGTACCTAAACATTATAGCTTGTTCCAAAAGTTATAATTAATTTATAGAGGCTAATGTGTCTCTTCTTTTTTCAAAATTACACTGTTATACCCTCCAAAGTCCCTAAGTCGCACGTATTCTGTACCATGTCATGAAATGCAAATAACTTCTTTAAATGGTTTCGAAATACACCCTACATGTTTGCCCCCGCCAGGATTCGGAAATCTTAGTCGACCTTTTTAGCACATAAAATTATAAAAGTGATCTCATAACTGAGCTATTCCCTAATTGAACATAGGTCAGCAATCACTGATTGCACGTACTTGTACCAGTCAAGTAATCAACATAACTTTCTACAATGGTCAAAACACCATCGTTGCGCCGGAATTCGGAATTGGCTGCGCATACAAGAAAGTAAGTGCTCTTTAACGCTTTACATTTGAACATAGTTTCGATCACTGGCGCCGGATTCGGACTTGGCTGCGATACAATGAAATAAAGTGCTCATCAAGAGCTTACATATGACATAGGTTTCATCACTGTTGAGGAATGTTGAAAAGTGGGTACAATGCTCATACAAAAGTGCCCATCGTCCTTTGACAGATGGAGGTAGGTTGATGGGCTGACGTCTGTACTTAAGTACTACGTACGTACAGAGGTGGGCGATAAACTGGACCAAACCACTACTTGTGCTGTATCGTAATCACTGAATGGCTTACATCATTTTATGTGGTAATGTTACTCAGGAAGACGGCATTTGATATGAATTTTATCAACTGTCAGGCACAATTTTAGGTAAAATACATTAGTAAGACACAAAATCTAGATTTGCCCTACTCCAAATTTTAATTAGAATGATGCTCATTGTATACACTAAAAATTCTTTTTGTAGGTACTATTGTTAAGATTTCTTATAGAAATAGATTTGAGAAATGAGTCCTTATTGAAATATCCTTAAGATTTTTTTTAATCGTAAAGCCAATATCCGGTTGCTAATGAGCGCATGACCAGTTCCTTAGCCCTGACCTGGCTATCTTTTTTGGTTTTAATCGTAGCGAGTGCCGGCTGACCTTCGTGATAGCTGGTGCAACCAGATATTGACTGTAACGGAACGTGCACTTGGGTGCAGTGGGACGATTAGGAACTTGAAGGAACTTCCAATTTTGAAGTTTGATTTGAACGCTGCGCGGGAATCGGCCAAGATGGCGTCCATAAATGTTGCGTGTGGTAAAATTTTAGGACGTTTAGGAAACCCAGATTTCTTTACAATCCAGAATATGTCGACATAAGTTTCTTCTTGATAATCAATGAGTTGAGCAATGAAGCATTCGATTTTTTTTATCATAATCGTATTTTTCGAATGTTTCTTGTTTAAAATTGCGCTATAAATAAACGAGATACTTACGCTCTACGTCTATTTACAAGATCAATCATTTTTAATTTACATAACGTGTAGTCTTTGATCTGATAAAAGTGCATATTTTGACCGATTACGAAACGACGAAAGATAAGTTAACAACATAATAAATTATTAGACTATTAATTATATGACCATGAAGATGATAGTGAGAGCTTGAACCTTAAACTACATATATTAATATATTAACAACAAATGTTGCTTATCAATTAAAATGAAATAAAAATTAAATAAACATATCTTAACTATTCTACTTTTTCCAGCCGGACCAAATTTTGACCCCTTAGGTAAACCATAGGCGCTCCTAATTAAATCAAGCCGAAACTTCAAAATTATCAATATTTTTGTAAATCAACATTCCAAGTGCACGGGATTAAGAAAGCAAAGATATTTTCATTCCAAAAAACTTAAAAAAATAAAGCTTCACCAAAAACCAAAGCGAATTACAATGAAATTACTGTTTCCTGTCTTTACTACCTGTAGCGTGGCTAATTTTATTATTTAGGGTTGAATGACACCACGTCTTATTGAATCACAGATTAAAATCAACAATATTTATGTTGAAAAAATAACGAAAAGTTCACATTAAAATGAAAGTGTTGGCGTCGTTTGACCGATAAGAAATGATAAGGTTTATCTACACACAGATGGACTAATTTAGAAGATTTTGAGATAACGCGATACATTAGAGGGAACTTTTTAGGTAGCTTAGTTTGTTATGAGAATTTTTATTTAAATTACAGTGAAACTGAAAACGTGATTTAGAATAGGTATCCGTAATAGCTTACAGAGAAAATATAAAGTTAATATGTTTCTTTAAATACAGAGTAATTTTTGAGGTCAATTAATTACACTTGGAAACATTTATTATAAGAAACAATAAGATTAAATAGACCATTTCCCTTGGGAAATCACAAAAACTTCTTCTATTCCAAATAGACGTAATTGTTCTGGAAAATTAATTTCAGATTTCTTTACTTTTTCAAAGCTGTGTCTGAGTGTACATTTCTGTAGTGAATCATTGTAGGCCTACTATCCTCATTTATAGGTATGCTAGGTTACCTAAAATTAAATTCGGCCACTAGGTTACCTAGGCAGTTGGTTTTGTCATGTGACAGATATAAATTTAGTTTTAATCGTATGTGCGTAACACAATTAGGAAAAAGTAAATTCATTAAATTAAATACATGCTTGGCATCATATCACAATGCCGCGACCTAATTTTGAAGTACCTAAATGAGGAAAAAATTACAGTCTGACATTTCGAGAAAGTTTATAGCTAATTTATAATATGTTGTATTATTTTCGTGAATGAAAATTTATATTATGTACTTATCAATTAATACTTATTTTGATTATCTGTTTCTTGCATTCCGTGTTCAAGAATTTTAACTGATAATGATATTAAATCAGTAGATTAAAAAAATGTTTTTCACATTATGTTCCCAAAGATTATTTTAATACATTTTTACAACAATGGCAGGTGTTTAAAGATTGGCTTCCCCAAAAAAAATGGCTTATCTCAATAAAGGTAAAGCAATTCTCTAATCACACTAATAGCATATGCAATACTTACTCAAGAGCACCTTAATATCGGTCCTACGCCTGATCTCTCTCCGATCGTGTCGGATTTCCCATCGGGCTATGAGAGTGAAAGGAAAGGGAGTGCACCTGTGTCTGCGCAAATACTTGTGCACTATAATTTGGCTGATCTCCTTATATGGGAACAGCCGCCGTGGCCGACAATCGGATAGGACGCTAATTTTATAACTTACTCATAAAACTTCTCCTCGATATTAGCCATCCTCTGGAAGTAAGTCATGGCCGCGGACCCATTAAGCGGGGCGTACTGTATCTTGTACTGTTTTGACAAGTCATCGAGTGACTCTATAGGTGTGTCCAGCCGTGAAACAGTCAGGAACGCCGCCAAGTTGGCCGTGTACGATGCGATTATGATGAAACTGCGAAAAGGTATATCTAAAGCTGATTTTCCGGTCGCTTTTTGAATATGAAATATGCAAGAATGCGTATTCAAATTAGTCGCCATTTTGTTGACGTCACCAATTCTTGCTAAAGGATTTTATCGAGCTTATACGACCTCTTTGAAGGAAAAGTTTTTGAATGACTTTGAAACCTGCGGTTTTTAGGTAGTCGTTACTTTACCAAACCGAATTATCCCTTTACTTGTATTTACTACTATGTTTGTTTGTAGTTAATCTTACCCAAAAAGCCACCAAGTAGCCGCCAACAGTCGTCCCGACAAGTTTTTCGGCGCCTCGCCGCCTCCCTGAGGGGTCAGTGACGTCATACAGAACCATAGACACTCCTTTAAAGTAAACTCCCTCTTTTCTTCATCCTCTTTGTATTTCTCTCGATTATTTTGATAACTGTACGGACTCCATTTGTCGAAAACCCACATTAAAAAACTGGAACGAAACTGGCCTTCAATGTTTTGAATATAAAACTATTAGAAGATGCATAAATATACGATTGCCGAAGCTGCGGACATCAATATCAATAAACAAATATTTTCTAGGAACTCTGAGAAATAAAATACAAAGACTCATGGTTCGCGCTTGTTTTGTAATAGAAAAATAGTCTGCATCCTAAACAAAACGGGACTTTGAATCGCTTTACTCATCCGCTAGCCAGCAAGTTATCCTATTTATGTCAAATTCAAACAGATTCCTATAAAATATTATGTGTTTATGTTTGTGTACGGTTTTCAGTCCCGTTAAGTTCGTATGAAATCATGCGTGAGGACAAAAATAGAAGAGATTTAGGTCAACTTTTCCTCGTTGAACTCCGATTACTTAATCGCTCGTTATGGCACAGCGTGACCGCACTAATAATATTATTGTTTTGCGTTCTGCAGTTGTTATGTTACCTCTTTGCTGATGGCATACTTATTTTTAGTAGCCTGCATTATTTAAAAAACATATTTTGAAACTTTACTTCTTTGTTCCAAATTCAAAATGAAAATGTGTTTAAAAAATGCAGCGTAACATAAAGACTCTTTAGTGAACTCATTAGTTTTGCAATTCTTTATTCTGTGACAAACGCACGAAACTTTACAATTGGCTTTTTTGTTTTTTCCTTCATTTATTTTAAACGTTCTCCAAATTCGTTTCGTTTTCCGATAAGTTGGAGCACATTTATATTCTGAATATCACAGTAATGCTATTCATTATGTGCAAAATGTTTCAGCGTATTCAAACATACGTGGATGCTAGTAATTCTTAAAAATGCTATTCTTATTTTCAGTTCTAAATCAAGAGCTTTTAGGTCGAAAATTGTATGGCTGTATTTTGGGAGTAACTTGTTGCTACGCGCACTCATTTTGCTTCAGTATTTTCAATAAAACCATGACTAATTTTTCAACGCATATCCACCAACAAAAAAGAACGTTGATCTTTGAAATTTAATTATTTTTGGACTGTGTTTCCTTAAGAAAAACAGAAAACAAAATAAATATTTACTTTATAACGATAAGGATAGCAGAATTATAGCTGTTAGGTATATGTATTTCGTCATTATTTATTATGAAGTTTGATATTAAATTATCGGTGACCAATGCCAAAAATAAAACAAATGCTATCGAGTAGGTAAATAATGTTTCGTGAGTGCTAGCAACAATGTTAGCAAGGCTTGGATAATATGCATGATTTGTAAACTAACTGACCCTTTATGAATAAACCTTGATAGTTAGTTTATTATAATTATAATACTAATTACAAGACCTTAGTCGTTACCACAATATTTATATAAATAGGTGCCCACATATATGAAGACGTTAATGTAACACTACAGGTAGGTATATTCCTAAGAACGTTCTAGAACGCTTCGTAAATTCTCAATGTAACTTCTTACTACGCCGGGTACTAGAGCAAAGGTCTAATTAATAAGGATTCCCTTGGCACGTGCAACAGCCATATTCATAAATAAATAGTTACACCGACGTACCGACATGAGGTGTTAGGTCCAACGTTTGACCTCGTTCCATAAAATCAGATAAGAAATAATGGAAGCAGGTGGGCACTGCCCCATCGATCGCGTTATGTATCGTAATAAATGTCAAAATGTCACGGATGAGCGCCCGTTTTCAGATTACGCACGCCAGAACGCTTTTAACCGCTACAACAAAATACTGGTTTTGAACTAAAATCGCATGTTCTCTCTCTTTTATGCAAAAGTTGAGGGGGATAAAAATAAGGTCACCTGCGAAGAATTCGGAAATTGTATCATATGTTGGAGCAGCTCTGCTTCATAAAGGGCAGGTTTTTCAACGCCGTAGCTACGAATGATGTCATTGGATTACCTGGTAAAGAAGTATGCAGCCAATATCGAAAGCCAAACATCATTTTCCAGAACAGTTAGGAATTTGAATAGGGACGTCGGCGTTCTTGGGAGTTTCATCATTATTGTTATTCCGACTAGATCGTAGTACGGTACCGTGAAGTCGACGACATTTTCTCTTTCAGCCATAACAGACAACGAAGCTAGGCCAATATCCGCTTTCTTATCAACGAGCTCTTTGATAATACCGTTCCAGTTCCCATTCTCATCCATTGTGCCGAAATTGCCGTCGGGCGCTAGTATTATTTCATAATCGAATTTGACGATTTGCCGAATCTCCTCGATGAGGTCGATACAATAACCTTTGAAGCCTTTAGGGGCCTTGTCGTCTCGTACAATAAACGGCTTTTGCTAAAAAGAAAAATAGATTTTCTAAAGCTTCTACCAAATCGTGCGTTTATCATCAAAATTCCAGACAAGAATGACACTGTTGTTTGAACAGTTTGATGTTAAGTAAACTGACGAATTTTTATCAAGTTGCCAACCGAATTTTAAACAATAGGAGAGTTCATTTACCCACCTCGACTGTGACGATTCTGTACACTAGCTGCGCGGAGTAATTACTCATGTTATTAGGGTCAGTCAAGGTTAGGTTTGACGAGAGGCCGGCTTTCCAGGAACCCAACGAGTGGCTGCTAATAGAAGCGCCGTCTTTGACCGTGATCGCTAGCAAATCGGTGCTGAATTCCATATAGCTCCTTCCGTTCATCGGGTCATCTTGTGGAATAAAAAACGGAGCGTATGTTGGCGTCTCTTTTATCTGTTGAAAAAACCAATGACTCGTAACCGGTAGTAAACGTTCGGTCTAGATAATTAGATATACAAAAAATGTTTGTGCCTAAATGTGTCAACGTACCTCTTGGAACGCCGTTTTGAGATCCAAGGTCCTGTTTGGTGTATTCTTGCCGTCGTAGTCGTCGCATGTAATATATTTCATGTCGTTTGGCCACTTGCCAGAGTCCAGTAGTGATCTGGAAATTCATAAGCATGAACTCTCATGGAATAAGCCAGGATATATTTAGACTAACCACGTTGCACGTGGTGAACTAAAGTAGAAACTAGAACACTAGAACAGGAATAGTAGAGGTCATTACTTGATACTTAAAAACGTTCTCAAAGACAGGTCGAAATAGAAGGCGGATGTGATTTCTGGCTCGCCGTTCATGCTGTACGTGGTTTTAATCTTTCCCAATCGGTCTCTGCTATTCGCGTCTGGCGTCGGTCGCATGTGCACGATGGTGGCATTTTTACAACCGCAGCTAATATCGCCCTTTTCTAATGACAGAGCAAACCAAGCAGTTTTCCTTCCAAAATATTGGTTCTTATCTGCGGCGTCTAGAACATTCTTTATAGTTCTCAAACTCCCAACGATAAAGAAATTCACAATATCCAAATTCCGCAGACTTTCGAGCTGGGTTTTTATTTCGTTTGCTTCGAAACTCTTTACAGGCGTAATCACGTGCCGTGTCGGTATGTTTTGAAGCAGAGATTTGTATTTGTGGTCCATAACTGTAAACAAACAGATTTTATCATCAAGAACAGTTAAAATGACTTGGTAACTAACAATAAATTTAATTAACGGATAAAGTTATGCGGGCGCTATCTAAACAGTTTCAAACTGGGGCCTTGAAAGCCTTCATATAAATGCTATATTAGTTCGAATTTCACGCTTGACGTCGAAAACATGTCATTATTGATTGATACGATAAAACTGCGAACGTTTGTTAATGTTTGTGGTGGAACCTACCAAAGAATTCGTCGAAAATAATAGCTGCGTTTGTAATATCTTGTTTAGTGACGACAGCTCTTATCGCTTCTGGAAGAATATCGGCTGGGGGCATGACTTGCAGTAAGAACCTTGTTTGATTAGCGTTCAGGGTCCTCCATTGCCTCAGGTCGCCGACTTGTCCAAAAGACCCAGATATGGTTGGTAAGCCCAATGCCTCTGTAAAGGATTTAATGGTCTCGGATCCCACGCCGGTCATTGTGAAGTCGAGAACCACGTGGGGAGTCTTTTTCGCCAAGAGCATGTCATTATATTTTCTGCAAACTAAAAATGTTTGAATCAAACATAATATTTGGCATCTTTGATTGTTGTTGTCGTCATTGTTCGTCAGTATTTCATTCATGTTCATCTCCAAGATAAACATCGTGATGCATACAATATTTGCATACATTTTTAACGCAATTGAGACTCCATTAATTCTGCTCTACTGCAACTTCGAACACAATCAATATTTATAAAGCTATGTTTACTTACATAAATTGATAACACCTAAGTCTAAGAAGAGTTAAGCCTTCAAAAATATTCCTACCATTCTCCAAAAATGATTTTGCGTCTGTCCTGTTTCCCACTACGATAACAGGGTCCACAGCAAGACCTAAGCTTGGGTTTCGTCTCACATATTCCTTAGCCACTTCAAACGCCTTCTCAGCCAAAGCATTACTCTCCTCGTTGATCAGTACTGTAGGTAAACACGACCAAACGGTGTATGAATAAGATGTCTATTTAAAAATCTTTAAAAAAACCTTACGTTTACAGTGAGTCATACTGAGAAATTGAAAAAAAAATTAGAGGCCAGACGGCACAACAGAATCTATAGATCCGCCAGTATCTTCAAAATATAGATTTTTTAAGAGATGTATTTACTTACAAACATTAATATTTTGTGTGGTTTGCCCAAAAGCGATTTGAACTAAATGAAAGAAGAGCAACACAGTAACTGTAGACATTTTCTCTATCACTATTATTTTATAACGTGCATCGTAATTGCCGCCCAACCCACTGACCGTCTAGCTATCTTACCAGCGACTGGGGTGGTTCACCCAATAACTCTGTGTACCATATAGTTTCCACGGCAATGTCTGTCCTTGAATCGACTTGTCCTATCGATGTATTGGTCATCACTTATAAATGTTTGTCCAAGACCATAAACAGACAACGTAGTTAGTATAAGTACTTTGATGTCTACCTAGGTACCTAATACATTCCAGTATCACTTAATAATGACGTGTAATAATAAAGTCGTGTTTTCTGCTATCAAAACTTAAGATAAAATTAAAAAAACATTTTTCTTTCTTGTACAATTTTGTAAAAACCTAAAATAATTTGTGTGCTTATAATTATATTGATACGCTCTTATACCAACGACTACGCGTTAATCCGCGGTCACCTATAATTGTATGACAGGTAACTTACTAATTACATGGCGGGCCGTATGTCTCACAATTACAGGATTCTATGATGCTGATATGTAGACCTAGTCATTAGATTGTCTCATCCAACTAATAGCACTATACATGAGTGTCTGATTACGTCACAACAGTAGACGTTTACTTTATCGCCCTTTAAAAGATATCCTTGAAGATTAGGAAGGCTAGACTAATCCGTTTTTTTTTGTGTAATTAATTGATTGCAGGTATTTAAAGTTACGTATAACATTTAGCATGCGTAGTGGCACAGACGTGTGTAAAACTACTTTAGTAGCAGTCAAAATAACAGCCACTTTATTAGAACCATAAAATAATACGTGTAAGTATAAAGCTGCACCTACCTTCACAATTTGAATCAATTGATACCTAACGCAGCTTAAGATACAAACTATGTATGTAGCCACAAATCAACAGCAACCTAAGCATCCAACATAATATCAGAGGGCCTACCTATATTTGCGTATGCTAGTTCTGGTGTTAGGTATTTTGGCTTTGATAAAGCGAATGTTAGGTACGTTTACAGCATGGGCATAACAAAAACAATCTTATGATTGGACTATTTTATTGCCAGAAATGTTTTACAAACACTAACTCCACAGTTGAGAGAAGTAAAGTGTAAACTGTACACGCTACTTTAAATCTAATACTAAATGTACTTTGAATCAAAAATTATTATTAAGTATTGTAAGATACAATCTGAAAGAGTTAGTCACAACTTTAATACAATATTATTTATCATAGTAAGAACACAAAATGTTGACTTACTTGACAACATAAATGAAGATTCGTTTCCACAAGGGTTATCTTACATTCGAGGTCTGTTACTATCACAATAATTATAAGAAAATAAATTAGAAAAACAGGATATAAGAAAAATAAAGTTGTCCATAGAATTACACAAAAATAGCACAAAAAAGTTAGTTATGTCAATATGAACTATCACCTTATTTGTCAACTTTGAACTTTAATTAAATTCCAAATTCTTAAAATTAGTGTTACAATGTGAACAATTATTTTAAATAACGGGTCTACCCAGCGCGCCGGCTGGAATTCACAAGCGTTAAAACAGTACTGTCACATAATCAGGTGTGAATAATGTCAACGCAAACTCCATCCAACACGCGTGGAAGTTACTCGTCCACACTGCAAACCGTAACCAAAATGTCAAAGGAATGTTCAAATGGTTAAGTAATAATGCCTATGAAATATAAAAATGTGCGTTTTTATCTGCTAACTTAAATTTACAACTGAATTAATTATCTAAACTTTTAATTAATCTTATTCTTTATCTAAAATCCTTGTTTTTCGGAAGCTGTTTTAAAAAACGCGTCGTTCACAGAACGGATTGTGAATTGATTTCACACTTAGTGAATTACTTTGGCAGTACATTACTGGCGTTATTATGTAAACCGATACGACATGTAACCTTCATCAATTCAATAATCCACCGCTACTAGTCCGTTGAGATAGACACCAATACTCAAAAACAGCATACAACACCTAAACCGACTCGTGCAATTATGTTCAGTTCACTGCGATGCACACTTCGGTTGCCACTGACAGTAACATTAAATTTACAATTTACAGGTACTTCACAGGTAAGATTTAATACACAATGTATTATAAACCTAAACATAAGTGCGGTCACAAAAGAGCTCAACTCTTCTTGTACATGCTGTGTATAATCTGTAAAAAGGAACTACCAAGACTTCCTAAGTGTTAGGGAATCTAAAAGTATTGTGTAGCTTTACACATAGACTTATGTGTATCTGGGTAAATTCTATTGTCATCTATTGTCTGTAAAATTTGGCATGTTAGGAAGTCCAAGTAGTAGTTTTATCTGTTTTATAAATGTAGATATGTATATGGGTTGAGTTGAGCCCTAATGAACATGGTTGCATTGCAGTAAACCAAGCGAGGTAGTTTGGTAAGGAATTTTAGGCGGCCGCCTCTTCGGCTTCAGCAGGTGGCGCTTCGTCCGCTACTTTCGCCTTCTTCTCCGGTGTGGTCTTCTCTGCGTCGCCATTATCAGCAGGGACAGATTTCCTCTTCACACCGGCATCTTTCTTTTCTGTAAAACAAAAGTGTGACT
The DNA here is from genome assembly GCA_002382865.2 of Heliothis virescens. Classification (NCBI taxonomy): domain Eukaryota; kingdom Metazoa; phylum Arthropoda; class Insecta; order Lepidoptera; family Noctuidae; genus Heliothis; species Heliothis virescens. The sequence goes on along the minus strand of NWSH02000437.1, from coordinate 10,942,927 downwards.
GCTATAGTATCCATCATAGATATTAGAGGTAGGTTATTTGTGGTCATTAGAGATTTTTTATGTAGATTGGGCAGATACGTGAAATGAAGGTGGGGTAGTTATTTACCTGTGGCGTCACCGTTTTCGGTGGCGTCGTTGCTCTCCTCGGCGTCCCCATTCTCAGCGGGAGCGTCCTCAGCGGCCGCCTCGCTGCCGTTCTCCTCCTTGCCATTGCTCTCTGGCGCTTCCGCTACTTTCTTGGCGGGAGACTTCTTCACTGGGGACTCTTTCACCTCAGTTGAGGTGACCTCCTCGGGTGCGACTTCCCTGAAAACGTAAAGTTCAATATTATGCACTGATATAGTTATCACCTAATTTATAAAATCATACTGGAGGCAGTACAAGGCGATAAGTTGATTTGTATGTTGTACTTTACACAATTAAATACATAGAAGTGTATTGTTTAGAACGCGTCTCGTAGTCTTCAATCTAAATACCAACGCACCGTGGATAATGCGAAGTGCGCGAGTCAGTACACAGTAACGGAACATAACAATGCAACAGTTCCACACGCGGCCAATGCTCAGCGGTTAAGTGGGGCGGCAGAAAAGGAAAAGTCTGCCGGAACAAAAACAAGTGGCTGTTGCGCAAGGCTGCATGTGGGAAAGTTGTAACAGAGGAAACTGAACGTAACCATGATCACCTTTGCTGAATGAATACGTTAATCGCTCCAGTGGGCTACACTTCACGGCAAGCCGTAAAGCGTTAAAAATAACTAATGACAACACGCGACGCTCGCGATAACGTAACCGAACAGCAACCTGAGTTGCAAAACTCGAGGTCTCGGCGAATTCAAACGAGCGCGCGCCCGGCGTCCGGCGACGCTACGCGCCGGCACGCCGCGCACACAGCGCCATCTTGGATAAAACAAGCGGCCCCGCGCCCGCCGCCCGGCGTGCTTTTAACTTTTCCACATAATTTAATACGCCACACCAGGAAAAACCATAGCATCTAATCGACACTTCACATTCTCCTTCACACATTGAACTTAATAATTTTCATTCCGAAGTTCAAAAATTTACTTATTTTGATTATCAGTAAAATTAACATTTTCCCGCGTGTCTTATCTTTGGCGGCATTTTACAAAAATAGGCATCAACAAACAAATTTCATTTGAAAACAATACTCATGAACTATTGCACATACATATCGTACCAAAATTAATCTTTAAACACCATGAAAACACTGAATGTACTTAGAAAACACGCATTTCACACAAAAATAGGAAGCCATTTTGATCACGTTTTCGAAGCCGCCAAAAATAATAAACCGTAAAACTTATCAAAACTGAATTAATTTAACCAAAAAACTTACTTCTTTTCGACTGCTGCGTCTGCCATTATGTTTTTTATTGTTAAGATATACTTTTAAATTAAAGAAATAATTATAAGCACGTGTTACGCGCAACGTACAACTATGTTCACCGCACAAACACCGACGACCAAATGAAGGAGGAAGAAGGAAAAAATATAATGCGCGACGCCTCGCGCGGGGACGCGCACTCGTTGTGAAGCTAGCTGCGGCTACTTCAAGACGATGAAACAACAAATGGCAAATAAAGCTAGTTAGAGAGAGATAGTTGTAGGTTTCACATCCTACATCAGACAACCTTGAATCAAACTCGAAACGACAAGGCAAGCAACACTATATCTTTCTCTTTCTAGTCTGTTTAAAAAATACAATCGTTAAAAATGTTCCAACAAGACAAAATAATAAATTGGAAGTTCTTCTGGAAAATTAATAACACCAAATAGCCCATTTTACGTCTAAAACATCACGTGTCTAATACAAATAATATTGCTCTATCAATAATGCCACTTTCACAAATCGGTTAACACATAGCATACCTTCCTAGAAGATTGGTAGGTAACAAAATGCCACAATGCCTAGTAGGTACCTACTACATAGAAAGGAATCGCTCTCTAGAAAAGCTAAAAATACCTTCGGCATCGGTATTTTCCATACAAATTGTGGCAAAAGTAACTTTTTAATGTCATCATAAAATATCAGCTTCATCGTTTCTGCCATTACACACGCACCTAACGTAGGTATCCAGCTATATTTATTACCGTACCGTACATACGTTCGCAGGTCGATTGAATGTGGGATCAGATCAATTTATGACTGTGACTGTACCTCCGCTTATCTATGAAGGCATTGGCATAATTTCATTCATGTGCGTAGTGAACATTGAAATCTACTACTATGCATGCAGGTTACTTATCTATAGACAGGTACGATGAAATGGTTAAGGACCTAAGCAGGTCTAAATAAAAGTCGTTTACCGACGTTTTGTTTGCCGTTTTTAAAGTAGTTATCTAAATATTATTGCCTTTTGTAATTTTGTTATGATACGATTACAATAATTGAATGGCAATGTTATGAACTTATTATGCATAGATATAAAGACCTACCTAATACGCGTTGGTTTACGAGAGTTCAATGCCCGATTGTCTTGTTCAACCTACCTGTTTTAAAGTAGTAGGTAGGTAGATAGGTGCCTACGCCTCATTTCCACTTTGTTCCTATTTGATTTAGGATTTTTCTAATTGACGTATTCAATTCACCACGTTGCAATGAGAACGCATTTATTTCCCGCCAATCTCAGTTCGCTTGTGCCAGAAAAGCGTAAGTCCGAGTCTTGTCCGAATGACTCCTAAAGCCAAGATGACAGAGCAGTAACAAAACGACCTGCCGTTCGATTTTATTCTTTATGCAGGTAGAAATAAAGATAGCGCCGGTTCGAAGTGGATGAAAAATAGAACATTGTCCCGTGATAGGTCGATGGCTTTTAAAAGAAATCTTGGCACTAGGTGGTGATTTCGTCAGAATATGAATTCGTCAAGCAGAACAGAGTTCGTGATCCGTCCACGTGCCTTGATGATACATACCTACGTGATTAAGTTAGCCATCTACTTTGAATGTATTTCTAAATCTAGTTTTTATCCGTGGCCATAACTCAAGTGTGGAGCACGATCAAAGAAAAAACGCGCCAAGCGTAATTCACGCATGCCACAAAAAAGTCTTCTATAAGCGTCGTTTATGCTAAAATGCTGAACTCTTTAAATAGGTTACCCGCTGATCTATGTAATAAACACATATCACTTACAGCAACATCAGTAAAATCACAATCAATTATTATTAGTCCTGGGAGTCCTACCTCGCATGAATTCAATCCCCTGCGCTATTAAGGTCCCTCTACAGAAAATGAATGCCTAATATTTTATGATAACTAGATATTTTGGATTTTATTCAGAAACCCTAAAGCTAGGTAGGTACTTACTTACATTTTTAAGCAAAACATCCTACGAGCTAATGTATAACTTCACCATACAATTTCAAATTCTATGCAGAGTTCAGAAAGCATTATTTCAAAGCACCTTTTAACAAGCAGATTGGTTTATTGATCTCAGAGAGGTTAACTCAGTTTTGAACCTTAAGCCTTGCGCATAAAGTTCAAAGTTGGATAAATTATAGAACATAAGATAAAAAAGTAAGTACAAGCTTATATACCTACACGTTGAATTTTGTCAGACATTATAGCTAACCTATTCTATTTTTATGGATCTAATGGGTACTTATGAAGTATTAATTAATTATATTTAAATAAGGAGACACCATAATAGACGCGAAAGGCGGGGCAGACCGAAGTTTAGACGTCTAGACTAGACACTCATCTCATTATCTAGATACCTGCATATCTAGTCAGCCGCATAAGAACTCCATCAAATATGTCAGGTAATTCCATAGAGTGTTGTGTTTTGTACATAGCTATAAGCTACGTAATTGGAGTGCGAAAGCGGGTGATGTTAGAGGTAGGTACTATACCTATGAGTGTGTAACGTTTGTTATACTTAGGTAAGGATGTGTTGCGTTTAAATTCCACCTTATTATATAAAATAAAATAAATAAAATAAGCCTTTATTGCTGTTCAACCTTATTATATAGCGTGGTTTTAAAGAGTACCGGGCTTACTACTAGTTTTCAACTTCAACTTCAACTTTGTCTGAGACGATGATTTATACCTAAAACTAAAGCCGGTACTTTCTTAGGACCACGTTTTATATGATAAGGTGGATTAGTCGGAGTACCTACCTAGCCATGCAAGAAAATAAAATGTCTAGGTAAGTAGGTAGGTATATGCGCTACGCAGGTCGTGGCTGTGAGTAGTGTCGAGTCGTTGGCAACGTTGTCAATCACTCCTGCCATGCTACTGCTGTGAAACGGTCACGAATATTCCTACGTACGTGGGTGGGTATGTAGGTGAACATGAAATGATCACGTTCATTTTCAGTAAGCACCGGATGGTATTATATGTAGTAGTCCTGCTTATTGCACCATTCCAGACAGGAACACAATATTATTGTAGTCCAATGACCTCGAATTCAATGAGTGGGCGATGGAACTTAGGTAACTGAAAAAAATGTCTAGAACAACACATGATTTAAACAACCAACGGCCAAAATGTTATTTGTGGAATCAGTTCTTACATCAACACTGAGACAAAAAAAGTCGACGTTGGTGCGTGAAGCGACCCTAAATCCTATCCCCTCGCTAGATAGCTATTTAAATTCACGTCTGAGCGAGACGTGCAAAACAAGATAGGGCTGCAAGCGACAGATTGCCAGTCCTTTATGCCCATAGCAGCGTCTATTTATTATTAAATCTGTATCTAAAGTAGGTTTAACAACATTGTGAAGGTTAGCTCACTTCAGAGTATAATAAATAAAAATGTTATTAATTTTATTCGACGATGTGCGCGTGGTTGTTTTTACAGGATATATGGTGTGCCTTGACACCTGAGTGTGACGTATGACGCAAATAACAATAGCCCATAGGTCGTTAATAGACCTACTTCAAAAGAAATAGTGCGTGAGTGCTAATAAGCTGTTAGCCTATCGTGTGACGGCTACGTATTACCGTGTTATCGAAAAGGTATCGGCCGTCGGAATTTGCAAATGGAAATCTGCCTAAATAATGTAATTCAATATACTATTATGAAAGTTTCCGATACCGGAATAAAGTATGAAATAAGCCTGCCGCGTTGTGTTCTTAGTAGGTCTATGCACAATTCCGAGTTTGTTTCCTAATATATGGATAGATGTCAGCACTACAAAAAAACTTCTAGAAAAATGCGTGTCGTTGTCGGTAGCGGGTTGCGTTTTGTTATTGCTAACAAAGCAACTGTTCCGTCGGTATTTTACTCGGCTGTGGGTGTTTACATATTATTTGGAAAAACCTTAATTGATAAGATGTTCCTCTATCTATCTAGGTACATAATTAATAACTGATTCGGTACATTATTTTTGTAATGTGTCCCGGTGACGATCAAGCCGACTTTCAATTCTACATATCTACGTAAGGTAAAGTCACCAATCATGGACAGTATAAGCGAGATTTTTAGAGATTTGCTTTGTAACTTCTTCATTTTTCAATATACATTCTTAGGCTTTTGAAGGTAAATAAAAAGCTCTTTTCTCAATCAGTATTCAACGTTTAATTTTAGTTTAATACTCAGTACAATAAAATATTGTAAATAAACTACACTCCTACTTAGACACCAATAATGGACAGATAAAATCCAGTATTGGACCCCCAATCATGGACATACATCTAATTATGAACAGCCATCAATGGACAGTAATAATCCGGTGGAAATCAAGACAATACTCGAAAGTCACATTAAGCAAAATGAAACATCTTTGCCACGTATTAATAAAAAAACCGGCCAAGTGCCAGTTGGACTCGCCCACGAAG
>NWSH02000437.1:10904446-10929025 GCA_002382865.2 Heliothis virescens | reverse complement strand
CTAGCCGTTTTCCCGCGGTTTCACTCGCATCCCGTGGGAATTACTGCCCGTACCCGGATAAAATATAGCCTATGTCACTCGTGGATAATGTAGCTTTCGAATGGTGAAAGAATTTTTAAAATCGGTCCAGTAGTTTTTGAGCCTATTCATTACAATCAAACAAACAAAGTTTTCCTCTTTATAATATTAGTATAGATGTAGATACTTACCATTAAAATTAATGCGAAAGTAAGTACCTCACTGTCTGTATAAGATTAAATACCTACTGCAAAATGATTTGGTTCTGTAATTTTAATAAGTATGTACCCAATTGGTACTTTTTTAGGAACCTGAGTCCAGCATTGTGTACCTAATAAGTTGCATTCAGAATTGCTTCGAAACACTTCAGTCATTTTGAACATTTCATTAGCAGTTGACAGCTCCCTAAATAAATTGTGTTTTGTTTATGAGAACATGAACAGCAATATGCAGACCTGCATATTTTGGATAAATATTTTTTTAAGCATTCATTTTCCTGCGTTTAGCGGGCAGAACAAGGTGAAAAGTATATGTATTACGGTATTACCTATACCCGTTGGTGACGTAACCTTTAGGTACTTATTTCACGCACTATGAAAGAAAGGATAGGCACGCACCTACTACGTTGACAGGTGTAAAAAGTACGGAAACCATGCCACATTCAACTCTATTGCATTCGACCTACAGTCTAAAATTAGTTTTACACAATTTTCACAAAAGGTTTCAAGCTGCCAATCTTACAAATGCGTTATACACGCAAAATGATCCTGAATATTTTTAATTAAAAAAAAAACAATAATTAGATGCTTTATGTAGCATTAATTAATGTGTTATTTCATGTATATTCCGGTTGCTACGTCGCTTCGTCAAGGTTGTCTGCTCTCGTGTCTGTAATAATAATAAAATTAATTTTGCAACTGAGCGATGCAGACTCGTAATGCGAGTGTGGTTTTCAAGGAAAATAACATACGGTTATTGTATTGGATCTTTTAATTTTGTTGAATAATTATTTTATGACCGAATAAATTTAAGCATTAGGTTAAATTTAAATTAGGAAGTCATATTTTTTAACTTAGCTACTTTGAAATAATTTCGCAGTAATGATTGTGTAAACTCCTAAACTCTATATTTTTTACGGCTTTTAACCTATTCATGAACACAATTTTGTTTTCACATTAATTCTATTTTCAAACAGGCTGTCTAAAGAACTAAACTTTTGCCTTTTGACATTACGAAAGTATCACTCTACTCTAATACACGGTAAATCGACACCAAACAAATGTTGTTAACTAAACAATAACCAGAGAGAAAAATATCGATTCAGAATTTAGTTATGCAACATGCCGCTGTGTCAGACTTTGGCAGCACGATGGCACGATCTTGAAATACTATGTACAAATTCGACATAGATAGGTACCTATAGCACATAGAATAGAACGGCAAAGAAAGTGCTGCCACCTTTGAGAGTTTCAAGGAAGTTAGTACAATGTTGCCATACTAAAATATTTTCCTACCAAATGAAAGAATTTAGAATTTGAAAAAATATGATTCGAAACGCAACAATTTTGTCAAGCATCTATTGTTTGTAATTCAGCATGGTATGACATCGTTCATTTGCAATTAATACTAAGAATCTTTGAAACCCCTCAAAGGAGTATGGTGGAAATTCCATACCTTTTGATTTAAAAGGCTAAAGTTTGCCGTTCTCCTCTACATGATTATACATCTTATTATCTAAGCTCGCATTACGACCTAAACATTTCAACATAGAAGACTAATTGCTGAGCTTCTAAGTCCATAATCAGTCGAAAATTCACTATGTGAAGTTTGTCATATTGTGACATTGTTCAATATAATGCTTGAAAAGTGTTAAATTTTATACTTTTTTTGCGAATATTTCACACTTGCTTCTGCCAGCGATTTCATCCACGTTCCATAAGAGCTACTGCGCGCACCCGGATAACAAGTAGCCTATAGCCTTCATTGGAAAGTGGTCTGTGTAACACTGAGATAAATTTTCAAGTCGGACCAGTAATTCTTGCGATTGGTGCGTTCAAGCAAACAAACTTTAGCTTTATAATATTATAAATAAATATTTTTACTAAGTAAATGTATCATAAATTGATAACTAAAAAAAAATTGATAATTAGACAATTAAAAAAATTTAAGCATATTAAATATAATTATTAATTAAAGCATGGAATGGAATTTCAGTCAATAGAGATTGATGCTAACGAATCAATAAAAATCGGTGAAGACGAGCGGCCATTTCAAAATCGGCAACTGACAACATAAAAGTCCGTTATTTTAAGAAAACTGAAGTTTATTTGGTGGGTGAAATTCGGCCATCAGTACAATATTATTAAAGCAATCGATTACGTTTCATTAAGATATACATCACTTTTACTGTGACCTACGAACCTATCGCTTGCTGACACATGGTCAGCTCGACAAGTCGAAAAGTAAGTTAGTGGCGTCGCTCCATTCCGATGTCTGGTCATTAATAACTTTATTGGCTCCAACGTGTAAACAGTTACTTTTCACTTGTCATATTGAAGCTTAGTATAGTGACAAGTACTAAGCACTTAGCTACAAAGCCCATGTAAACCTTACATTAGAGATATCGTCTCATTACCAAGTAAGTACTTGCATTTCCCAAATGCATTTGAAATTATGTAAACTAAGGAATATTATATTTATAAACGTGTCGTATGCTTAAACAGAAAAAAATACTATAAAATTTTCATATAATATGATAAAATCCCTCCACGGTAGCTTTATAAATTAGTAGCTTTTTCAATATTTTAGTAGAAAATTCTCAAAGTTCTGGCAACATTTTTTTAATTGACCGCCACCCGTGAGCGAATCGTTCGCTCGATCTCGCTCTGTCGATCGAGTCCGGTTGTGGAAGCCATTTTATTCTTGTGAATGTGACAAAGTAGTTTTTGTGATTTTCCGTACATCCAGGAATCGTGTCAATGTGTACCTGCATTGAGTGTATTTCGTGACGTGTCGTGATATCAAAATTGAGAATGTATGTGTTTCAAATTGGTTTGTGTTGACCTGCCCCGTTTCTTACGCGGTCGCACAGCAGGCATCGATTAGTGCAGCAAGGCGGCCTCTAATAACGGCGAATCGAGGGTGTAGGACCAGTCTCTGGGGTGCGCCATGGGCAACAATGCTGCCACCGCCAATAAGAAGGTGGACGCCGCCGAAAGCGTCAAGGAATTCCTTGACCAGGCCAAAGAGGACTTCGAGGAGAAATGGAAGAAGAATCCTACCAACACCGCCGGATTGAACGACTTCGAGAGAATTAAAACATTAGGTACCGGCTCGTTCGGTCGGGTCATGATAGTTCAACATAAACCTACGAAAGAATATTATGCTATGAAAATATTAGATAAACAGAAAGTGGTTAAATTGAAGCAAGTCGAGCATACGTTAAATGAAAAGCGAATCCTTCAGGCCATCAACTTCCCTTTCCTGGTGAGCCTCAAGTTCCACTTCAAGGACAACTCGAACCTGTACATGGTGTTGGAGTACGTGCCTGGCGGTGAGATGTTCTCGCACCTGCGCAAGGTGGGGCGCTTCTCCGAGCCGCACTCCCGCTTCTACGCGGCGCAGATCGTGCTGGCGTTCGAGTACCTGCACTACCTGGACCTCATCTATCGGGACCTCAAGCCCGAGAACCTCCTCATCGACTCGCAAGGCTACCTCAAAGTAACAGATTTTGGTTTCGCAAAGCGCGTCAAGGGCCGTACGTGGACGCTGTGCGGCACGCCCGAGTACCTCGCGCCGGAAATCATCCTCTCCAAAGGTTACAACAAAGCCGTCGACTGGTGGGCGCTCGGTGTCCTAGTATACGAAATGGCGGCTGGCTACCCGCCGTTCTTCGCCGACCAGCCTATCCAAATTTACGAAAAAATCGTCTCGGGCAAGGTCCGTTTCCCTTCGCATTTCGGCTCGGATCTGAAGGATCTGCTCCGTAACCTATTGCAAGTCGATCTGACCAAGCGTTACGGCAACCTGAAAGCCGGCGTGAACGACATTAAAGGCCACAAATGGTTCGCGAGCACCGACTGGATCGCCGTGTTCCAGAAGAAGATCGAGGCGCCGTTCATCCCGCGCTGCAAGGGCCCGGGCGACACCAGCAACTTCGACGACTACGAGGAGGAGGCATTACGTATCTCATCGACTGAGAAGTGCGCGAAGGAGTTCGCCGAGTTCTGAGCGCGTAGCTGGTGCCTGCGAGCGGACACTCCCGTGAGTAGGTGTTTTTAGTGAATCTTCCGTGACATTGTGGTCGTGGAACGGTGACGTGTGCGTCTCTTTGCCACAGCTTTGGGTGATTATAGACGCTGAGGCGGCCCCTGGCTGGCACCCCATGTGGATCAAATTTGGAGTGTAGGCAAGATGATAGTAGAACTGATTTCCGATATTTCGGTGGCGTTCATTTGCTTAGTGCCCTTTCAAGTTGACATAACATAGAGCAGGTAGAGGAGCAGAAGTGATCCTTGTTCTGGTGATATCCCGAGTGTTACCACTGACACACTGTACCGCAGCGTTACTCCAGCACTCAATGTCTTGCTACCGGTGGTTCATACGGTACTCGGTAGTTTGCTGTTGATAGCATTGGGATGTGGTGAGCTTTATTATTATATAATATTTTTTATTGTTTTTACGAAATCGAGAATACAATTTTGTAATATGTAATTATGATCAAATTTTTCTTGTTGCTTTTAAGATTCACGGTGGAACTTCTCAATTTCGATTTTATCTAATTACATCACTTAACCATCAACTTAGAGCAATTACGACGACCATCACTAATACTTTAGTAGATTACTGAATTGAATTTTCCTAAAACTGTATTACTTATCTTGATGGAATGTTATCATTAATTATGTATAGGTTCTAATTAATTGACATTTCGTTATTGGTTTTATTTATAGTGTTAATATTGTTGTATCAGTTGATATTTTTAACTAAGGAACTATAACTACATCAAACTATTGAAGAGATTAATTTATTGTATATGTATTCATTGTAGTTGTGTTCACATGTGCAATTTGACCTGTGTTTGTGATCTGATGTGAGGTTTCATTTGAATTTAAGTATAATTTGTATTAGTTCCTTATTTTGTAGGCTTAAGTGTAGTTATGTTAATTGTAGAGTCAACCATTCAGAAAGTGCATGAATACATCTATTCTAAAGTCAGCCTCGACAAACTGTGCTATGACCTGGCCTTATTGCTAGCATCAGTTTATGAATAAAAAGCAATAAATATTGTTCATTTAAACATATTCCAATTTACAACAATATTTCTGTCCTGTTAAATGTTTATAGTTTTATACATTACAACTTGGTATTCAGCACAAAATAAGACATGAGAGAATTTTTATATGTGAGATATTGTTTTCATTAAGAATAGGAATATGTTTAAAGGTACCTAGTGTTAGATCATTGAAGCGCGTCGTTGCGTCGATATCTTGTCATTGAGACTGATGGTATCAATAAGCGTGTATAATGAGAAGAATATCATTATAATCAGGTTCAGCTATTAATTTGGATCCCACCATTCTCTGGAGTGTGTGATACAGCAATGGTTAATTGGCAATGTTTACTATAAAGTTTGTTAGCTATTAGATGTAGGACTTTGAATCCAGGCTGTACAAATAAATATCTAGTAATTCGTAGTGCATTTTACATTGTGTACATTGTGAGCGTCTGTGGTAATAGTTATTAGGTTGAAATCATGGGAAGGTTACTTAACCGCTCTGTGCACATTCATATTTATTATAAAATGTTACTGATGTGACTTGAGCTACGTCTGATGCATGCATATGATTGTCGTCTTTGAGTTAGTACTGTCCTCGTTCTTACAATTGGAACTGGTCAGCTTATGATAATAACTACTTGTAAAATCATATCAAATTGTACACTAAATTAATTATTTTGAGTCAATGTATATTGTAAATGATGCATTCTCAATCTTTTCTATGATCAATCAATGTCGAACTTCAATTATGAATTTGTATTCAAATTGCTTATTTATACATTTTTTTACTAAGCACTGTGCTATGTAAACAATGTCTTGTGGTGAAATGTCTATTGACAAATTTTGAATCCTTTGAAATCATGATTTTCTTATATTTTATTAATCATAGGTTATAAAATCAATACCTATTATTTTATTTGGTGCCATAATTATATTTTTTGGAAATGGTCCTGCTGTAAATATTTAGATCATATTGTTAATGTTTTTATTCTCTTTATTATAAAAAAATCATTGCCTACCCACTTGTATACAAATATTTATTGCTGTGCTAATTCGGTACTCTTATTGCATATTATGTCAGTATTAAAGTTTGCACCGTTTAAGTAAGTCATAAGTAAGTCTCGAAGTATCAGTGAATAGTTGAACAATACTTAAGTAGCTAGTCACTTCATACTTGTTAATTTTTTTAAACTTAACGCCGTTTCAGATGTGGCAATGTTGAACGCTTTGTGTCCAAACACTTAGAATATTTATTAAGATATAGATAGTAGAGTTTTTAGATTAGTTAATTTCAAAGTTCTAAATGAGAGAATACCAAGTCTAAAGGCATGCTGTGTGGAGTGCAATGCAATGGGCAGTGAGATTGAACATCTATGTCTGATATCAAATTGAATGTATGGCAGATGGCAAGCAAATGTATGTACTGCATTTGTTGTGTTATCTTTCATAGAATTTGACACATCAGAAGCCCTTCTGGTCGGCGCAAAACTGCCCATGCAATGCACCCATTCTAGTTAGTACGCCCAAGTTTCAAGTGAATAGCACGCCATAGTTCTATCTGGCATCATTGAGTCGAAGGCAAACTATTAATTAACAGTTCTCAGATGGCTTTCGAGACATTGTTCTCAGAGGCAGTTATTTTTTATTACTAGAAGTTTATCTATTTTCTATTATCTGAGCAGTTTGCCTGTGGACTAATGAATTATTTGCTACTTTGTAAGAAAGCGACATTCACCAATTAGACATTGTTTAACCAATCTAACGCTGTTGTTTCTAAATCGCGTAATCTAACTCGTGCAGTTTAGTAGTGTCAACGCAGCGTTTAATTTTTAAATATTGTATCGACTAATAAGAGTATCTGATGTGTACCCTTCGTTACAGTCATTGTATATAACTGTAGAGTGATCGTATCCCCAGTAATTAGGAGATTCGGTATCAGCTTTGATAACCGCGGTCTTTCATTCCAATTAGCTTCATAACTTGCTCATCGACACAATATGAACGTTCTAATGTGAACATTTTAAGCCATTTTGGATATTATAAACATTAGTGTGACCGTATGTGTATTTGCGAACCGTCGTCTTTTTATATCTGTGCGTATTAAATATTCAAATGTTCACATCTAGATCTATTATATCGAGTGCCTATAGCATTGAAAGTTCAAGTGTAAAAAGTCAGTTAATTTCAGTAATTATTTGTCACCATGTATTGATCTTCCATAAAATTACGATGAAATTAAAATATCGATGTAACAGTAAACAATGGTTTGATTTTATAAATGTGATAAATTGTTCTATTCCAGTGTTGTACAGTGTGTTTTTGGCACATCTGCTTTCGGACGTATGGTAGTTGGCTTGGTGCGTCGAAGATAAAATATTCGCCGAGGTATACGTGTGTAGTATTGTTTGACGTTGTTCGCACGTTTGGAGGAGCACGGCAGTAGCACGTGGGGCGGGCCGGTTTAATACGTGGCTTCCTAATAAAGTGGAATGCTCCGCGCCGCCCGTACGCTCTTCATCATTGCCAGACAGATAAAGATTTGTTTCACCGCTCACTGTTTCTATACTAGCAGCTATATTTCACAATTATTTTCGTGCTAATGTCAGGATGTGAAGACCATTTCTTACTAATCAACAGACGTCTCGCAGATTTTTTGTCTGCTATCAATCACGCAAAATTGACTTCAATGTTTGTGTTGGCGGTACGAAATTTTCATGTATGTGATATCTTTATTTCTGTACTGTAAAGTGAATTAAATACGACTTAAAACATAAAATAGTCCTACCTTAAACCTGGGGGCTTCCATATGCTCTAAAAACTCAGGACCGATATAATGCTTTGACATTGACTCGTGTCATTTCTCAAGAAAATACTCTAAGAAGGTCTGGCTTGAAAAAAGATTGAAATAACTGAATGTCGTAATTCTCCAACACTGTTTATTCCAGCCAAAACAATACGCGCATTAAATTCAAACGTGTTCTAAAAATTTTTATTTTATGACTGTCTGAAATTCAGTAGCGAATACAGGATGACTGCACGGACAAATATTTAATCTCGAATGAGTTACCATGTTACTATTAAAACATTTTGCTTGTAATAAGCCTTGTGGAAGGCATCTTCATGAAATTCTCTTTTTAATGTTTACGTAGGTGTTATGGTTAGTACTGATTCATTCGAAAATGTTGTACTTGCTCCACGTCTTTGAATCATACCTATTTGCTGACATTGAGGCAAAACAAAATGTGAAACCACGATTTTACTGTTTATTTATAAATGAAACGCAGAAATACCCAAGTTTTAATAAATTATCTAATTTATATGTAATGCCACATTAATTTGGTGTTTATTGTAAGTAATATATTATCTTCTAGCCATTATCATTCTGTAACGTTCGATAACCTTAGATTACACTACCGATTTGGCATAAATACACAATAAGTATGTAACCTAGGTACTTGTTATTAGTTCGTCATAGTATGAAATAGTTCAATCTCTTCGCCTTTTCCATCTGTCATTTTGTATCTAAAAATAATGTGTTCCCGTGTCCAAGAATTCATATCCATATACATCACAGGAGCGTCGACAGAAGTTCATATTTCATAACGTCACTGGAAACCTTTAAAAATAAGAAAGTGTAATTATCACTACTGCAGTTCTTTAACGCCAGTAATTGGAGATTCAACGAAGTCTTTGAAAGACGATAAATCTCAAAAACAAGCTAAATTGTAGTAAAATCTTCGTTACTTCAGACTTACAGCGACAGCGTTGTTACAGTAGAATATGTTTTGATTTTGTCACGCGACGTTGTGGGAAGTAGGATCATTATCAATCTACACAATAGATGTTTAGTTAGAATAGAAACATGGGCTTTTGCAAAACACGTGCCAAACGAGCTCTCGCTAGAAGCAATTATTTTGCAGTTTTAATACAGTCCTACCTTACCTTTCAGTTTTCTTTCTTATCTTTGCACTTTATGTGCATTCAGCAGCCTATCAATTCGAAAAGCCATTTAATAGTCCCGATAAGAGATGTGTCAGATACGGTATATCGTTGTATAACTTAGGATATTAAAAGATCTAGATAGGCAGCATTTAAAATATTAAAATTGGTGAGATGTTGCGCCTTGAATAGTTAAAGATCTTCAATCAATTTTCATAATAGGTAGTCTGCTGCGCTGTGTGACTATTTATCGATAATAGCTGGCAATCCCTTTCCAATAACTAGTATTACAGAATACTGAGAACCGAGTTACTTGCTGAAGTTGTTCTAATGTGTCAAATATCGATCGGCTCATAAGTGGAACACACATAATGGATCTGTCGGCAATCATGTAGCATTTTGCGCTTGCGAATAAGTAGGTGTGTTACCTATAAGGTGGGTTCGTTCGCGCAACCGTGTGTCGCAACCTTGGGGCCTGAGAAAGCACATGTTACGTACACCACCAGTGTACACGCGGCACGACATTGCGGAATCTTTACTCATAAACAGGCGTCGCTTACAATTACTACATCCTCTTTAATTTTGATGTCTAATGAGCAAATTTGTTTCAAGATAAATGTCACATTTCTACATTATTTAAAACCTGTTAGCTACCGTGTGACATGTAGACGAAAAATATCCTTGAATTTAAATAGCTGCGTATTATCAGTCAGCACGGACTCTCACGCCGGCGCGTTGTTACGAATTGATTTGACTTGATTAGTGTTGTGAACAGTTTGTGTTTTCTAATCGGGATGTCTGTCTGGCAAGTCCATTGCCCACTGCGTAATTGCCACTTATTCACAGGCGGGGTACATAGTTATCCCTCTCCTAAACATTCAAAGCTAGGGATCACATCTATTCTCTCATATTTGTTCGCCAGATGTCCGTTTTCCACTCGACAACGTTACAAACGTCATTGGTACTACACACATGCTAATTTTCACATTCAAACACGGCAATATCATCCAAGGTTTGAAGCGTTCTAGTTTCATCTCGCTCTTGTCGCTAGAATAGATAGCGAGTCTGGTCACGTGCACTGGGTTTTCCCACGTTATAAGTTTGTTTATACTTCTTAGTAGCGAATTTTTACGTAATTAACAACTTTTTCATTCCTTTTGTTCTTGTAATGCCTTCGAAACGCTCGAAAACATTTTTCAATAACAATTTATCGTTAAATAGAAGGAGACATGAAATAATACACTTGAATTATTCATGAAACAACTTATCTTTTAGTTACGCGCCACAGTTATAAAAACTGTATTAAATTCCAGTCAAGAATAAATAAAAACGAGTCTGGAGATAACAACTTTTTGTTTGGCAAGTTGTTAAAGGGCTGTACGACGTACGTACGCAACCCGGCGATGTTGCCCAAAGACTTCTATTAGAAAATTGGCCGGGTGTAATGTATTTTCCATAATATTCATACATAAAGCGGAGTGCTCACAAAGCGATCGTTTTATGACTAAGGTCGGCAGACCCGTTCAAGGTTTATAGGAAACGGTCCGAGAATGTTTTGTGTCAGCGCTCTCTTTATAATTCTGAATCTTTTAATGCTGGGCCACCTTTGAAATTTACTTTTCCTCTAATGGGACAGATATTGCGCGGTTTCCGTTTCAATCAATCCTGCCTTTGAAGCTTTTTATGGGCCGCTGTTAAAGCCTAGTGTTAGATAAATATTGATTTTATTCTAGCACCCGGCGGAATAAATTATTCAAGGTTAATAGAGATCCAATTTAGTTTTTTATCGAGACCAAAGGCCAAAATTTGCACTAAGATCTTAATTTGAGTTTTGTTTGACATCACTTACTAAGTACGTAGTTACTATTATGTAATCTATGCTTACAGATACCTACGAGTATATCGTGACAGGGAAGTGTGATTTTATTCAGCCAATCTCGCCTCGCAAAATGCAGGATCTCGCTATAATGTAGGACATCTAAGCCTTATAATTTAACACCTACCTACTAACTTGAGACTCGTCTTGCCCACTGATTAATCAGTTTATCTCGAATAGACTTCCTACTCATAAAACACTTGTATAAACTAATGTATAATACGTACATTAGATTCTGTGATAAGATTACAATAACACGTAAGGTCGTAACAGTGTTTAGTGGCGACACATATTGGACGCCAAATTAAAGTTACGATAATTGGTCGTCTCGTGGTTTATGGCGTGTTCAAATTAATGTTTAGTGAGAAAATGGCGCCTAGAGTACGATCGAAACATCTGGAATATTCTCTCCAAAATAGAACCACCATTTTACTATTATAAGAAGAACAAAAAGAAGAAGTTTGGTTATTTGAAAACACATCTGCCGTGTTTTAAAGTTGGCGCCATATTTTTTTATCTTTGATGATTGATTCTGCTACACGATGTAATCTTTTTGTACAGATGTTATGCTTATCTTTTTGAAATCCTTGTAGCGGTCAATTTGGAGTATAAGATTCTTTTTATAGATTCTCGTACCCACATAAATTAAATCGAACATGTTCACACGAACTCTTCTTACCATTATTATGAATGCTAAAATGACTCTTTGCCTTTCACGCTTTCACGCAAATACGCCTGAACCCATTGACATGAAATTTGTCTAGGAGGGAGGTGGTATCCTGGGGACGGCGATAGGCTACTTTTTACCCGACTAGTATCTAGGCGCGGAGTGCAGATGCCTCAGGACGCATACGAAGTGGCAATTTAAGGCTCATAGGCAAGGTCCGATACTATGCAAATGTTTACCCTTTTCAGACTCTGAAAACGTGCAAAAGAGATTCATCCATTGAATCTCTCTTTCAAGAAATACTTTATTCACTTTATTATAATACGTGGTTCTAAGAAAGTACTGGTTTTAGTACTATGGTATAAATAAACCATCGTCTCGAACACAACTCAAGCTCTAAACCTAGTACTATTTAAAATTAATTTAAAACCACGATTTATAATACTTAGATGTTTTCAATTCCAGACACAGAACTGTGTGAACTGTGTATCTAAGTTTTTCCACTTTAAAGGTGCACCCATGCACGTTCATACCATATGTTTTTGTTTCAGTTTTGTGCCATTATGCTTGTTCTTTTTATTCTGTTTCGCATAATAATTCTGCCTTTCAACGTTTTCTCCACATATCAAATCAATTAGTTGGTACTTAATTGTCTTGGTTGTGGCGTATCATCAGCTTNACAAACGTCATTGGTACTACACACATGCTAATTTTCACATTCAAACACGGCAATATCATCCAAGGTTTGAAGCGTTCTAGTTTCATCTCGCTCTTGTCGCTAGAATAGATAGCGAGTCTGGTCACGTGCACTGGGTTTTCCCACGTTATAAGTTTGTTTATACTTCTTAGTAGCGAATTTTTACGTAATTAACAACTTTTTCATTCCTTTTGTTCTTGTAATGCCTTCGAAACGCTCGAAAACATTTTTCAATAACAATTTATCGTTAAATAGAAGGAGACATGAAATAATACACTTGAATTATTCATGAAACAACTTATCTTTTAGTTACGCGCCACAGTTATAAAAACTGTATTAAATTCCAGTCAAGAATAAATAAAAACGAGTCTGGAGATAACAACTTTTTGTTTGGCAAGTTGTTAAAGGGCTGTACGACGTACGTACGCAACCCGGCGATGTTGCCCAAAGACTTCTATTAGAAAATTGGCCGGGTGTAATGTATTTTCCATAATATTCATACATAAAGCGGAGTGCTCACAAAGCGATCGTTTTATGACTAAGGTCGGCAGACCCGTTCAAGGTTTATAGGAAACGGTCCGAGAATGTTTTGTGTCAGCGCTCTCTTTATAATTCTGAATCTTTTAATGCTGGGCCACCTTTGAAATTTACTTTTCCTCTAATGGGACAGATATTGCGCGGTTTCCGTTTCAATCAATCCTGCCTTTGAAGCTTTTTATGGGCCGCTGTTAAAGCCTAGTGTTAGATAAATATTGATTTTATTCTAGCACCCGGCGGAATAAATTATTCAAGGTTAATAGAGATCCAATTTAGTTTTTTATCGAGACCAAAGGCCAAAATTTGCACTAAGATCTTAATTTGAGTTTTGTTTGACATCACTTACTAAGTACGTAGTTACTATTATGTAATCTATGCTTACAGATACCTACGAGTATATCGTGACAGGGAAGTGTGATTTTATTCAGCCAATCTCGCCTCGCAAAATGCAGGATCTCGCTATAATGTAGGACATCTAAGCCTTATAATTTAACACCTACCTACTAACTTGAGACTCGTCTTGCCCACTGATTAATCAGTTTATCTCGAATAGACTTCCTACTCATAAAACACTTGTATAAACTAATGTATAATACGTACATTAGATTCTGTGATAAGATTACAATAACACGTAAGGTCGTAACAGTGTTTAGTGGCGACACATATTGGACGCCAAATTAAAGTTACGATAATTGGTCGTCTCGTGGTTTATGGCGTGTTCAAATTAATGTTTAGTGAGAAAATGGCGCCTAGAGTACGATCGAAACATCTGGAATATTCTCTCCAAAATAGAACCACCATTTTACTATTATAAGAAGAACAAAAAGAAGAAGTTTGGTTATTTGAAAACACATCTGCCGTGTTTTAAAGTTGGCGCCATATTTTTTTATCTTTGATGATTGATTCTGCTACACGATGTAATCTTTTTGTACAGATGTTATGCTTATCTTTTTGAAATCCTTGTAGCGGTCAATTTGGAGTATAAGATTCTTTTTATAGATTCTCGTACCCACATAAATTAAATCGAACATGTTCACACGAACTCTTCTTACCATTATTATGAATGCTAAAATGACTCTTTGCCTTTCACGCTTTCACGCAAATACGCCTGAACCCATTGACATGAAATTTGTCTAGGAGGGAGGTGGTATCCTGGGGACGGCGATAGGCTACTTTTTACCCGACTAGTATCTAGGCGCGGAGTGCAGATGCCTCAGGACGCATACGAAGTGGCAATTTAAGGCTCATAGGCAAGGTCCGATACTATGCAAATGTTTACCCTTTTCAGACTCTGAAAACGTGCAAAAGAGATTCATCCATTGAATCTCTCTTTCAAGAAATACTTTATTCACTTTATTATAATACGTGGTTCTAAGAAAGTACTGGTTTTAGTACTATGGTATAAATAAACCATCGTCTCGAACACAACTCAAGCTCTAAACCTAGTACTATTTAAAATTAATTTAAAACCACGATTTATAATACTTAGATGTTTTCAATTCCAGACACAGAACTGTGTGAACTGTGTATCTAAGTTTTTCCACTTTAAAGGTGCACCCATGCACGTTCATACCATATGTTTTTGTTTCAGTTTTGTGCCATTATGCTTGTTCTTTTTATTCTGTTTCGCATAATAATTCTGCCTTTCAACGTTTTCTCCACATATCAAATCAATTAGTTGGTACTTAATTGTCTTGGTTGTGGCGTATCATCAGCTTATACAGACGACAGCTCATCAAGTTACCACAATCTGTCAAATTTCTGCAATAGATTTTCAACCTTATCACAATAGCGGTAGATTAATGTTTGATTGGTAAAAATTTTCAGATTCGGGTACCGTGAACTACTGTTGTCTGTACAGACAGACCAGTTTTGACTTAGTGACAATGTTGAAATTGATAAGTAAGAAACAATGCGAGGAAACAGTTTAGAATACACAAATGTGCGACTTTACAATGGAAAGCAATGAAATAACCAGTTCGAATTGGTTCCATCCGTATTTATTTGTGAACTAATTTGATCGGCAGCGAATGATAGATAAACAGTGGAAAATCAACGGCGACACTACCATAGCGACTAGTCGTACATTACATAGAGTTCATAGTTGTTTGACGCATATCAATTAACGTTCTTGATTCGTAAATGGAACAAAAACGTTCACTTGTTTTCTTTCGTTCAGAAATGGAACGCAATTTGAGTTTTCAAGTTCACAGATTTGTTAACCGCAAACATTACTCATCGTTACAGTACAAATGGACCTTCTTTTTGTCCTTGTAACGCAGCTATGTAAATTTCTAAAGATTCAAGTTGAATGTACGAACGTCAGATAAGCGTACTAAACAGTAAAATTTATCTTTCGACTCCTTGTCTAAAGTCTGGTATCTTATCGCGGACGATAAATTCTGAACGGATCGGTTTCGGAAGGTAGAAGATGAGGTCGCGGCTTCGCTTATGTGAATTTATTGCTTGATGGGCCGAAGTAATTATAACATTTAAAAAGTATTGAATAAAATAAGTTTCACCATCGTAGAATTTGAACTTTCTTACAAAATTTCAGAAAACTTTCTTGGCCAAGTAACTAGAAACAAAGATTGTAGGTATTGAAACTATGTACCTATGTGATATATTCAGACTTTGGCTGGTCATCATTACACATTACACTGTGCCATAATAATTACCTTGTTCTCCTTGGAACTCTGGCCTCTCCACATCTTGGGAAAGTAGTTCAGGCCAAGTTTATTATAACATTACATTTTTTTTACAAAATGCGCAGAATGAAAGGGGAGAACATTATTTGCAGCGAAAGAAAGTTACGTAATAGGACACCAACACCTTGTGTTATGATAAACATTTCCCTCCTCTGATGATGTCATATAGCGTGTTCCAGTCTTATATTTTTCTCCACCCACTCTAATTATTATGAGAAAGTGTAAACTCGAGCAAGAGCCAGGTCTATCCATTGCAGCAAGCGGGCGTGGCGGACGGTGCCTGACGTCATCCACGCGAAAAATAACACAAATCTATTACTGGACGTGTATTAAGGTACATCTATCTTCAAGCTGAAGCATTTCTTACATTGAATCAAACGTACAAATAGTTAAAAGTGAGCTGTTTTGCCAAAAGGTTATCAACGAAAACATGCGCATTTTGTTTTGTTGATAACTGCGATAAAGTCGCACTTTTTGCGCGATTTGTATGAATTAAACAATTCCGTGTTATGATAACATTGTTCTTGGTGTGCAGGAGTGGGCTTTGTAACGTCGTCTTTGTGGCAATAAAGGAGAGTTAGGCTGCGTTGCTCGATTTAACTTTAACCATATCCTAACCTAAACGAGCTGTGAAATGGCCGCCTATTGGTCAAATTAGCAGTTTTCAGCTGTGTGACCAATAGGCCACTGTTTCGTGGCCTTTTAAGGTTTGGTTATATCGAGCAATCCAACCTTAGCCAATTTGTCACTAATCTCAGGAACCACTCGGCTCATTTAAAAAAATCTTTACTAGATAGCCCATGTATCGAGGAAAGCTATAGGCTACTTTTATCCGGGTGCGCAAAGCATTACCCACGGGACACGAGGGAAACCGCTAGCGGAAACAAGTCAATTCTTCTGACATTAAACCAGAACATAACATGATGAAGTCGCCTAGAAAATGCCCCGGATCTTATCTAATAGATAGTTAAGATATGGGTTACCGAGGAGTTTGCACTTGTCTTGCAAATGTCAACGGTATCATTATCGTTCTTAGACTTATCAACATTGAGTTTACCTTCATGCAGACTGTATCAGACATTTTTGTCTTGGTAATTAAAATGATCCCGTTAAAAATGCCACCCACTGTACGAATGCCATAAATGGCGAAACAAGCATTCGCCATTTCAGATTTACCCGTGCCAAAACGGTATCGTTATGCTGCGCCGACCCCAAATAAATTGGGATAAGGGCAAGATAATGATAATGTAAAATTTTTGACAGAACCTATGTAATTGGATTTAGTATTTCGTATTGCAATTTAATACAGAGTATTCAGGGTCATACTAAAAAAGATAAACACACGTTCAACACATGTTTTAAAAAAAAAATGTAAGAGCATTTTCTAAAACACGTGTTGAACGTGTGTTTATCTTTTTTGCAGTAGGTAATCCCCTCAGTCTGCCAACGATCAATAATGTTAGGATCTTGATTTCGAAAGGTTCTGAGAACTTACCAAAGGTCGTTAGTCGGTGACCAAATAATGGCGCGATATAACTTCTCAATATTTATTTAGTACTTAGTATCGATATTAAGATTCTAATTACATGCTATCACTTATTTTGAAGCCTTTAATTACTGGGTTTTATAATATTCCGATGATATGACTTAAATTAATGCTAAAATAATGATGATTTAAAAAATGAATGTGTTGTGAATTCAAACCAAAGTCATGTTTGCACTCGCTTAAGTGTACGATTCACGAAATGAAAGGTCAAATTACTGGCGTTCTAATTACTTATGTAAATGCTTTCATTTTTAAAATGTATGACTTGAAGGGACGGAGTTAATGTGGCACGCTTTTTATTAGCACCAACTGTAATGTGACGGTATAAACTCAATTAAGTCGGCACACATTAACTTTTGTGTCGAGCGAGAGACCAAGTTTTTCATGAAAAAGAACATT
Organism: Heliothis virescens; assembly: GCA_002382865.2. Classification (NCBI taxonomy): domain Eukaryota; kingdom Metazoa; phylum Arthropoda; class Insecta; order Lepidoptera; family Noctuidae; genus Heliothis; species Heliothis virescens. The sequence continues at coordinate 10,911,360 of NWSH02000437.1, read as the reverse complement.
ACCCAATCCTATTTAATGTATGTAGGTTTGTTTGTTACTCCTTCATGCAAAAACTATTGGGTGGATTTTGATGAAACTTGGCGGTAATATCAGTACAGTATAAAACAAAGTCGCTTTCTCTCTCCCTATATCCCTATGTATGCTTAAATCTTTAAGACTACGCAACGGATTATGAAGCGTTTTTTTTAATAGATAGACTGATTGAATAGGAAATTTATAACATCGATTAAATAGTGGAAAAATACTGTTATTTTGCATTGCACCCGTGCGAAGCCGGGGTAGGTCGCTAGTGGCTTATATATCTGAACAACATATAGGCTACTTTTTATCTCGGTACGGAAAGTTATTCCCTCGGGACGCGGGTGAAACCGCTGGCGGAACCTAATTAAGAACAAAACACCTAAATATTATAACAAAAACGTGGCAACGGAAATTGATGTTATCAATCCATCAGTTGATAATTAGAATCCGCGTAGGTGCGGATATATAGTGGTATGACGTCACCGGGTATTTGTATATTCTTTTTACAGCATGTAACAAGGGGTTCCGGGTATAAATAACCGGGGAACACGGGTCAAAATATAGCCAGAATTACCACGGCCGGATAATTTGTTAGTCGCCTTTTGTAAACATTGCGGTTGACGTAATAAACAGACGATGGAGGTACATACATACGTATATAATAGATAGGTACGTATGTTTTAGTAACATGTAGCTACTTTTACAGCCAGTTTCGTAGGTTACAGATAAAGTTATAGATAGCTATCTGATAGATGGTGCCATAAAGAAGTATCTAAATAAAGTTAAAAACATTTCTATGGCATGATCTGTCAGGTGTTCATGTTCAGCTCTTCATGTTCTTTTAGGTACTCAAATAACTGAGTAGATCGGTGGATAGGATACGTAGATCGGTCGGGATATATGAGAGAAATCATTTTTAGAAAAATTCTTTCTTCCTAACTATTGTATTTCTAAATAAGAAATTTAATATCTAGGCATCCAGGTGCACCGACAAACTACTCATGTTACATAATAATTGTTGTTTCATGTAATTTTATACAAGTGTCACTTACCTTCGTGCTTATGTAATCATTTTCATACTTCGGTCTGTTCGCAGACTGCGAGTCGTGGGTGATTCTTGCTTGGCTTACAGGTGGAAAATTTTGAATTTTTATGGCTGTAAAAGGGTATCTTTACGGAATTTAATAAATAATAGCTGTTTTCAAGGTATTAGAAATTTAATGAAGTAGCAAAAATGACTAAAGTCGCCAATCCAACTTCAGAATGGTGCTCATCTCTGGTTTCCTAGGCATTCAACGTTTGCCGCTTTAAAAAAAAATCCTTCCAGTATTTGGTTACTAGAAGTTACAATAACTTAACAATAATTTCAGCTACGTCCTTCAAGAACGCTTACTTCACAAGTTTCAATAATGCAAGTATCGGTTTTAAATTGACGATAATTAATAATTCATTGTCACCTAGTACTTATCCGATATCAATATTCATGAAGCCACTTACGTAAACGCCTGACAGTAAACAAAAAATAACACAAACACATACAAGAAACAAAACGAAGAAGCGCGCGGTGTTGCCAAGTTTTACATAAGAGAATTAGCGATTTTTTTCACAAACCAGTGTAACGGTGGCCTGACATTGTTGGTGTATTTTTATCCGTCTGTCTTCGTTGAGTGTTTGGCACCAATTCAACGGTGGCTCAATGACGGTCCGGTGTCTATTCCTGGCTGACATTGCTCTTGGTGTTAGGCCGTCGCAAGGACAGGATGGCCGTGCTCTTGTATTAATAAGCATGCACGATCTTTATAAATCCTCACACTTGGTCGTGACGTAATGCTGGAGACGCTTCCAGCTACATTTATTTACCAGCAGCGTTCGGATTGCGAATGTTTTAATTCGTTTCCCCAAGCCAAATTGTTATCGATTGATGCAATAACCTCTTAATCAGCATCGTTCACAATTCAAAATATAAATATTTATATTTTGATCGAAAATGCGGCTTGTGCACTGTTGCGATCTGAACAATGTTTACTTTTATATTTATTATGTTTCCAAAACATGTTGCCAAGTCGTTAAAGTCGTCCGAGGGAAAGGCTTGACGTAGCTACAGGAATTTGTCGATGAACCTTGTCGGTAAACTATCGAACTCTGTACAATCCAAAAGCTATTTCACTAAACTTAATCTAGTAATATGAGTATATCACTAAACTTGTACCGTTTCATAACTATAATCCTAGTGAGATAGTAACGAATCGCTTTCGTATAACTATGTTCCGGTATATAATTATATCCCTAGGGATATAACTATATTACGGCTTTATCTATCTTACTGCGACATATAGATAAGAATTGTAACGCGAGGTGAGACAGTGATTATTACGTAATTTCATTGTTTTATGCAAAATTCTGTTTATTATACTGATAATATGTTATGAGTGGATGTGGATAGTTAAAAATTATTATTCTTGAGCGATTCCTATGACAAAAGGCTGAATTCCAATATTATTAAATAACGTATCAGTAGAGATATTTAATTCCTTTGTGCGATTCCAAAGTTTAAAAATATTACTGACTGTATGACCTATCAAGCAATCAAATAACACTTAGTTAATCGAAGCAATAGCACTTTATGCTATTCTTTATTCTTTACCTTTATTACCTTTATTCTTTTACTACTTAAAATCTATAGTTAATATTATAAAGCTGAAGAGTTTGTTTGTTTGAACGCGCTAATCTCAGGAACTACTGGTCCGATGTGAAAAATTATTTCAGTGTTAGATAGACCATTTATCGAGGAAGGCTATAGGCTACTTTATTATTATCTGGGTGCGCCGAGTAGTTCCCACGGGAGGCGGGCGAAACCGCTGGCAGAAGCTAGTAAACAATATAAGCATAGCATAAAGCATTATTGACGCTGTAAGTTCAAAATCCAGCATCAGTCATCTTGAGACGATATTATAATTTCAGCAAGTCACGTCTAGTAATTTTGCTTACCCATGGATGGTCGGCGCCATTTTTCGACAGGTCTTGTATGCTCATGTGATTTATTGCATGCAAATAGTATCATGAGATGGATTTAGGATTTATGGAGGGGAAGTATCTACCATAGGGTAAGTCCGGGATATACGCCCAAGCGGGATAGACGCCTCGAAACGATTGCGTGAATACTAAAATGCACTGGTGTGATATTGTCTTATGATATGAACGCACTCCCCCCACACATCGGTCGGCCAAAAAGCTAAGCTCGTGCGGTTGTGCGTAGTGACAGAAATGGCGGCGACTAGATAAGCAGGCGTGATTTTACTTCGTGAGTGATTTTTGTTCCACTATAACTTTGGATGTAACAGGTAAGTTTGTTTTATTTTAACTTCTAAATAAGTAGTAGGATGTGTAAATTGTTGTCAGTTGCATTTTAATGATTAACTAATGGTATTTGTTTTACTTTTGTAGAGGGCATCTATCTCTGCGAGTCTGGATATGTGCCCCGAAAAATTTTGGGATATGTGGCCCTAAGGGCATATATCCCTTGCTATATTTTAATGTTTATTTTATGTTTCAGATTGAGAATGCCCCGAATATATAAGCTTAAGACTGGCGTCCAACCACGTGTAATTACTTCGACCGAGGAAACATTAGCTGCAGCTATCGCAGAAATGCAAGATAGAGAGGCAAATTAGCATTATTGTAACAAATGTGGGCGAATCAAGATTATAGCTGCAAAAATGACTAAATAATATTGATCTTTATCGAATCTTGATTTAATTTTGTACCTAAGATGATTGATCTCTTCTGAATTGTTACATAAATGGTAAATGTTATTATTATATTCCAATGATTGAACTTTTGCAAATTTGAATATGATAATGTTTATAATAATTAAGTTGATTGATCTCAAGCATGTTTTAATTGTAATGTTTAATATTGTTTCTGTTTAGTTACCTAAGTAGCTAGTTACTTCATCCAATGGATCTCTCTAACGTTTTACCTAATTAGAATGACTCTTTGGTAATGTGATTACCTAGATGAGGATTATGTTATTTATAATTAAGTACCTACCTGACTGAATGTGTTAACTTGTTTTGTTTTAAGTACCAACACCAAAACATTGCATTTCTGATCTTTGAAAATTGATAATAAATAATAACAAAGTAATAGTGTTGAATAAAATCATCTATCCTCCCCAAGGGCATATATCCCCTACTGAAAATATAGCCTGGGGCACATATACGGCATCCGAGGCGCATATCCCGGTATGCAGTTTTAATTTCTACTCCAAATATACAGTTTATTTATTAATTACTCTACAAAAAATGATAAAACCCGATTAGCTTAATGACCGAGGTCACCGCACATATGAAAATCATGTGCGTATTCCTTATGTGTTAGGAGATATATCTAGAATAAAAAGGCATATATCCCGGACTTACCCTAATTGAATTTGATGTATCGGGGTAGTAAAAGTTTTGGAGTATCTGTAGTAATGTGTTTTGAAATGGAACAAATGGATGGTAATGAGAGGGATGGGAGAATAAAATGACGTACAGCTGATTGTAAAGGAGGTGGTCAAGGAGATCAGGGTTTTAGAAAATGGTAATTCGGGTTATATTTCAGATTAGTGTGATTGTTTTCATTATATTTTAAAATTATTTCATCCGTAAAATTGTAATACAAAACCTGAAAACCAGAAAAATATTCTGCTTTAAAGAAGTTAATATCATCGTTCAATGCTTTTGCTGTATAGATATCTGATTTTAGCTCACTTTTTCACGTGATGGTAAACAGCGGTTACGTTTCTTGTGGAAAAAATATATTCAGGTTTTGGACTCTTTATATTCTCACGCGTAGACAGGTTAAAATTTTTCAAGCCGATTCTCTGTCGGCATGAAAAATTACCTCTCACTGCAACAATTTCTGAAGTACAGGCTTATTTAATTTGTTAATTACTTCTTGTGTTACTACGCATGTGATATGGCAATAGTGCAAGAGCTATATTTATTATCGTCTCATTTATTTATAGCGAATGCGGAAGCGTCGGTCGCCATGCTGAACATAACACGAGATGTCACATTTGTATAGAGTTAAAATGGTTTAAATACAAACTTTTTAATAAATAGCTTTTGACTGCTAGTCCCCTGAAAGTGGAACTGTAAAGTTAAGCTGCGGTTGATACGGTCAATTTAAGGATGGGTGAAGTAAAAATACCTAAAAGAAAATATTTTCAGACTGCAAGTTTGGTTAAAGTGAAAATAGGTAGATCTTTACAAAAAATTAACATTCACAAAGGTTCTATGTTTAGGAATGATACTGCCAAAATTGTTAGCGACATTGAGTTTCCCTTGAAGAAAATTTTTATTTACAGCAGTCCACGATTCTGGGTCTGATATACAGCGATAGCCTCGTCATCTCTCACATGGAACTGTACTAAGTAAGTGAAGAAGGTAAGTAGTAGGAGGTACAGTTCCAGTCATTTGACACCTCGCAGTGATGATTTTTCTTACCTTTTTGACTGTAGTGAAGTCACTAGCAGCAAATTAAGGAGCGGCGTTTGATGAGAACTGTTGGTACGATTTAACGAAAGACATACCTGCCTAAGCCTAACCCTATGATGTACGCTTAAATCTTAAAAACTGCGCAGCGGGTTTCGATGCAGTTTTTAAAGATAGTAATAGTGGAGAAATACCTACTGTTATTTTCGTCGCTAGTACATCACAAAAAAAACATGCGTGATATTATATCACACTAAACTTGTTCTAATTCCTCATAAATCCAAGGAAAACATTTAGTTTTGTCCGTCTGTAAATATCTCCGGCTATTCGCTGGAACAATGCCGAGAGGCGCTTCCGCGTTGCAATTATAAACGTGGCCGTGTGGAGAGGCCTTAATCAATTTAGTTTATTTATGTTTTAAATCATTTTGTTTTTCGTCAATTCGTAAATGTAGAATACTGGCTGCTTTTCGCAAGTTTTACTGCGTCGCGAGAGAACTTTTTCCGCACCTAGATTAAAAGTATATGATATTATATTTTCGCGCTGCGGGTATAAGACTTAACCGACTGAAATAAAATTTGGAAAATAACCTTTTTTACCCATGCGAAAATACACGTCATATACCTAACTACAAATTGATGGTCGAAGGGGCCTTTTAAATTTCCAAGTCCTTGTGAAAGTTAGCAGGGAAAAGGCTCTTTTTCTCAAAAGAAGGCTTTTACTAACCTTCACAACTTTACCACACTGAGGCTAAATTTGAAAGTGTAAGAAATCTTATCCCTCTAAATATGCCGATAGCACAGTATAATTATCTTATACAGTATTGCGACTCGGCCGTGGCCTTGAAATAAGTGCCTACAGCCGCGCGGTACGTAAGCATGAGATAGGGTTGTCGCTGTCGCCCACCTACAGCGTTTTAATTGCATCTGCCTACTTTGAGTTTCTATCTAGTTTTGAGATTGTAAATATATTACTTTTTATTTATTTATTAGCACAAATACTTAATAACAATATAAAATATTATTACATAATATGATTACATAAAATACTCTGTGAATAGAAAAGAATAGAAAGTGTTCAATAAAAATGCAAGTTGTTTTTTTTATTGATAGATTTAATTAAAAAAAAAACATGATTATGTATATGACTAAACAAATCGTTGTTATAAATTTGCGACCGAAAAATATTTGCGCCTTGATTGCGATGTTCGAAATTCTTTGTTATTATATTTGAGGGTATAAAAAATCCGGTTGCGAAAATCGCGGTTGCTGATCAAAAACCAGTACACCGTCCGTTCGTCACTACGGCACACCCGCGACTGTATCATACTAAGAACATACCAAGTTCCGAGCGCGTAGGTATAGCTCGCGCGTCGTCCGTTTATATGAAGTTAAACTACTGTATGTAATATTA
>NWSH02000437.1:10865522-10892233 GCA_002382865.2 Heliothis virescens | reverse complement strand
CCACCTGCTCCTCAACTCGCGGCCCGCCTCGCCCCTCCGCGCCTACGCGATTTTGAATTACACTCTAGGGGTAGGGCAGACAAGACTACGTGGAGTCGGATTTACAGCGATTCGTTTTTGCCATTAAAACCTAGTTTATGACGAACTTGTTATGGACAATGAATTTCGGAAATAAAAATTTAGGTGACGAAACGGGACTCCGTTTCTCGCTATGATCTGCTGAACTATTTATCGAACTGCTCATTCCGTCATTTTTACTGCTCATTCTATTATTGGACTGCTCAATTATTTTTAGAATTGACATTGTATGATAAAATAACCCAACTAATTGTTTTTTTTACTGTCCATGTTTTACTGTCACAATAATTAATCAACCGCCATTAAATTAAATAACTGCTCAATATGTTTTTCAACTGATCATAATAACATCTCGAATATTTAAATAACAGCTCAAAAAATTAGTTCCCATTTTAAATACTGATACCCAAGTACCTACATATTATGAATACGAAAATCAGTTTGTTTGATACGCTTCCATTCTAAAACGGCTAACCGATTAAAAGTTTTAGCAGTAATATATCTATAGATTAGGTACTTTTTCGGGTTCCGTACCCAATGGGTAAAACGGGACCCTATTACTAAGGCTTCGTTGTCTGTCTGTCTCCACGCTGTATCTCATTAACCGTGATAGCTAGAAAGCTGAAATTGACGTAGCCGCTATAACAACAAATACAAAGAAATATAAAAAACAAAAAAATGGTACGGAACCCTTCGTGCGCGAGTCCAACTCGCACTTGGCCGGTTTTTTATCCAGGTGCGACGTCGTTCTTTTAGGACGCTGCAGAAGTTATTTGCATAATTTAGTAATTGATAAAAGAGAAAGAGGGTTTGTCACGCCTTGACGTTAAAACGTCTGTAAAGTAAGAAAACATTGCAACAAACAGTGAACCCGTGGGAAATACCTCAGAAAACGAATAAATTGAAAAACTGCAACAAGATCAATGGCTTGTCCGCTATTTAATATTTTTCGATACAAATAGGTTCTCGTTTTATATCCTCATTTTATTTTATTTTCTATCAATTGTTTTCAACTTTGTGCCTTTTCAAATGGAGCATTCTTCACTTTGATAGCATTTGTTGTATTTTATTTCGCCCGAGTGCAATTGAAACTTCCAATGAAAGTGGAATGAGTTTTATGCGAAGATGGTTCTTATTGTAGCGATATTTACAAACACATTTTCATTTAGATTTTCTATAAGTACTAATATTATAAAGAGGAAAACTTTGTTTGTTTGGTTGTAATGAATAGGCTCAAAAACTACTGGACCGATTTTAAAAATTCTTTCACCATTCGAAAGCTACATTATCCACGAGTGACATAGGCTATATTTTATCCGGGTACGGGCAGTAATTCCCACGGGATGCGAGTGAAACCGCGGGAAAACGGCTGGTTTAAAATATAGTTGAGTACTTATGGCTTATTTTTTAAAGATTTCGTTTCGAATGGCTGATGCAGTTTTAAAGTAATTAGCTAAACTACTGCAATTTATCTTGAAAATTGTTCACCAGGTTAGAATGCGTAATGGTGATATTTTCTCATACTTACCTAAGTTATTTTTCCGGAGATATGAACTTTTCTATTTCGAAAATTTTCCAATATTCTTACTTTTCCTTCCTAACCAGTTTGTAACACAGGAATTTAATACGTCTGAAGAAAAATCTAGCTAAAAGGCAAAATTGGCTTTCTACAAATTGTAGGAGAAGTAATTTGATTAGCACAGGAGCACAGGTGCCTGCTATCGGTTTTAATGGAGAGCCAATCTATCCCTGTTAAGTGTGCATGTAGCCTTAAAAGAACACACAGAATTATTTAACTAAATACTCCTTTGTTGTTTTTTTGTTATTCCACATGTGAAGTGGACGTTCGTTGCTGCGGGTTGTTCGAAAGAGTTACCGCGGCCCAGGCACACAAAGGGCTCCCGAAGGAACACGGTGGGTTTTAGTCAATAAAAGTCTGACACTCCCTTCCGCTGTCACCCACTGCGGGGGGGGGGTCATACTGATGACTTCCCATCGATATAAAAAGAGGGGAAGTTCGTTCTTTTGTTTTTTTCTCGGTTTGTAATTGTTATTCGATTTTTAAAATTAGTATTCGTAATCAAGAAAATTCTAATTGATTTTAGAAAGAGGATGATTAAACATAACTTAGAAAAACTATGATGTGTTTGACAAAGATAGCAATGTAATGAAAATTAAAGGAAAGTAAGTAATTATTAACCGCGAGTTTACTGGCAATTACGAAATATCTATTTAGTAGGAACTAATGTATCAGATATCAAAAATCCCTATATTTTACAGATATCGTTAGCAATGCGTCAGTCTTCTAGTCTAGTATATTTTGCATGAAAACTTCGCAACTGAATAGGAATTCCATTAAAAATTGACCATCACAAGGTCACCCTAACCTCACAGATACGCTCTCATATAAAACAATGACGTATACAAACCATAATTTATGGAATATTTAGGCATAAAGTGACGAATTGATTGATGTTTCCCTAACGTGATGTCGTAAATTCTTATGAATTTATGAGCTGTGCGTCTGACATTTTATTTATTCTGCATATTTTAAATTATAGAATTTTTATGTAGGTATTTTATTTTAAAGAATAAAAATATGCCTAGGAGTTACACGGCAGACTTTTAGTCAGTCTGTAGATAGTTTGCTCGGCCTTATAAATCAGTGTGAAGATGAATGGTAGTAGTTATGTATGTACATCGCGATGATGAAATATCATGCCGTTATAGGATCAAACTAGCTTCTGCCAGCGGTTTCACCCGCGTCCTGTGGGAACTACTCGGCGTATCCGGATAAAAGTAGCTTATAGCCTTCCTCGATGAATGAAAATGAAAAAGAATTTTTCAAATCGGACCAGTAGTTCCTGAGATTAGCGCGTTCAAACAAACAAACAAACTCTTTAGCTTTATAATATTAGTTAGTATAGATAAAAGCTTTGATTCAATTCACGACTTTCTTTTAAAATCAATTTTTGCTTACCATCGGAGCAACAGTCGGCCGATTGTTTAAGACTACACAGTCGGTCAACAGTTGCTGTGTGCGTTAAAAGCTTGGCCATTATTATTAACCTCCCTCTCGTTCCTTCTTTTCCTCATAAAAGTCGATAAACGAGTGGTATTCATACTCCAGTAAAACTTTCAGAGGCTAAAGTCGACTAAACTCGTCTTCCTACTCAATAAATTAATCTCCGTAAATCTAATGCGACATCTGTCCGTCTGTGTATCTGTAAATAACTGTAGGTACTGACAACTGCAGGTCAACCTATCCGAATCTGTCAAATTTTACCAATCGAACATTAACTATCCACTATTGTAAACACTGGTTTGTGTAAGAAAACTATTGTAAACACTTGTTATTCTGAAAAGAGTGTCCATGGAGTATCTTGTCGGTTCTTCTCCATGAGGCCCATTTCTTGGAACCGTGCAACTAGCTTGACGTTTCGAAAGAGCTTTTATAATCCTTTTTGAAATTAAAAAAATACATTTGAGTAAGGTTGAAAATCTATTGAAAAAAAACTGGCCAAGTTCGAGTTGGACTCGTGCATGAAGGGTTCCATATCATTATCTATGAAAAATTAACGTATCTATTACCCACAATTAGCCAAAACACAAACATTTTTCGGGCAGCAAAAATTAACTTTGTTTTTCATACAAATATATGAATGACAAAGTAATAATTTGCGGTTTCACAGTTTATTGTATTGGGATCCCTCTCAATATTGTATTTTCTCATTTTTTGTATTTGTTGTTATAGCGGCCACGGAAATACATCATTTTCGAAAATTTCAGCTTTCTAGTTATCACGGTTTATGAGATACAGCGTGGAGACAGACAACGTAGTCTTAGTAATAGGGTTCCGTTTTATCCTTTGGGTACGGAACCCTCAAAAGACAGATCAGGTAGATTGAAATGCTGGCGTCTGTACCTTTGATGGGCACGTTTATATATAGATGTCTGGACTACGTATCCGGATTGGTACAATTTTAGCGCGGCCAGTCAAAACACAGACATAGAACATGTCACTTTAATGGAAGGGATAGACTTTTGACATTATGATGACGGTTTGCGAAGCTCGTATTTAGAACTGACTTAAGATAAAAAGGAGCCTGTGTTATAATTATACATCAGCAATATATATGTACTTGGTTTACCTAATATCATTAAGTACTTGAAATAAACAGCTTCTTTAAACATTGTTTCATACATTGTTTTATATAAGTCATTAATATGTCTTAATAGTTTCATTTGCATTCTATAACTTCCTCAGGGATAGCTTGTACCTTCTTTAAGAAAACTATTGTGAACACTTACTTTTTTTGAAAAAGAGTATCCATGGAGTTCTTACCGGTTCTTTTCCATAAGACCCACTTCTTGGAATCGGTGCAACTAACTTGACATTTCAAAAGAACAGGCCTATATGAAATAATAAAAACTGAGTTTGAGTTTATAGTACTGCTAAGTTTCATGAAAATCTATCCAGAAGTTTTAAATAAAATCATAAAAGACAAACAAATATTCATAAAGATAAACTTTACTTATTAGTAGTATGAGCCATATAAGGTATTTTAAACAAATATTTTGTTTTTGATACGAATTTCCTTAAACTTGTAGCACTTAACCACAATGTGTGCTGTAGATATTCGATTATATAGTCATGCGGTTTGAACTAAAAATCCACATTAAGGAAAAACGGATAGTTAACCTTCAAAAGACTTTCAACACTGGGGGTCCCCTTTAACGTACTTTTTACACAGAATTTTGCCTGAGTCTACTGATTCTAGGTTTATATTATATTGGAAGTTGGTGATTGATACACCCGTCGGATGCATCGGACAGCACGTTTATGTCGGTCCTGCGCCTGATCTCTCACCGGTCGTGTCGGATTGCCGTCCCATCGGGTTATGAGAGTGAGGGAATAGGGAGTGCACCTGTATCTGCGCAAATGCTTGTGCACTATAATATGTCCTGCGCAGCTGGCTGATCTCCTTACATGAGAACAGCCGCCGTGGCCGATAATCGGCTAGGAAGCCATCATCATCATCATATTATATTACCAGAATAGCGTAGGCTACTATTTACCCCGTGCCGTAAGTAGTACCTTGGAACTTGGGTGAACCCCGGGCGGAAGCTACTAGGTACAGACAACAGCACATCAAGCTTCCCCTAATCTGTCAAATTTCTGCAACAGATTTTCAACCTTATCGCAATGGCGGTAGGTTAATTTTTGATTGGTAAAATTTGACAGATTCGTATACGTTGACTTGCTGTCGTCTGTACCTTAATAAAATTAGCTATTTAGGTGAGCATGTTTGTTACAAAATCAGCAGCCGTTCTTATTATTTTATTATTGCTAAGATTTATAACCAGGAACAACGCGCGGCCATTACAAAGCTCTGAAAATAAACGAAGAAATAATCCAAACTATTCATAATTTGAACCAATTACTTGTAATATGAGTCATACAAAGATGTATTGTGTGTGGATATAATAATTTGTAAAGTATTATGCTATTTCTGTTTTGTAACATACATACATTCGAAAAAAGGTAGGTCCTTGCGCTTTGCCTGGCTAGTCTTGGCGGAGGCACTCCCGTTCCCCGAAATACACTTCGTCAATTATTCTTTGCATTTTATTGATCTTGGATTTAGGATGTTATCAAAGGTCGCACTCAAAAGCAAGTGTAAGTAAGTAAGCAAGTACCACGATCGCCATAGCTACCGATCAATGTCCTTCAATAGAGACAGATTGAAGACAAAAAAAGCTATTGATTTGTAAAAATGTTAAAAATACTTTTACATTGTCTAAACACAGATTATAAAGATGATCAAATTTGCAGAATTTCGAAAGTCTAAAATTTTTTTACTCTTTTCATTTTCACTGTTTCTGTCAGTCAAACTGTGTTTTAGCACTCAAAATAATGTGTGGTGCTGTCAAACTATAAGGATTTATTGTGACAATGATACATCTTGCCCAATTAATGGACAACACACGCTATTGTTCTAATTGTCAAAATGGAACGAAAGTGTGCGTGCGCAAGTATAATGTCCGAATGATCAGATGCATAAAGGATATCTGGAACACTAAGGTCCGTATTACAGAAGGTTACTCAAGTCAAACCGAGATCAGAGCTTGAGCAACGTTCTGTAATACGGGCCTAAGAATAAAATAAAGTTTTATAAGAAGTATTTTTTTTTACAATTGTCATCTTTATGTCAATTATTGAATGAGTTGTGGACGTCTCAACATAGCTTTTGTTTCACACTATACATTTATCAGCTTATCATTATCATTCACCGTTTTCTGTCTTTACTTATTTTTTTTTCTATACATCTATATCTATACTAAGTATATAAAACTGAATTGTTTGTTTGTTTGTTTGTTTGAACGCGCTAATCTCAGGAACTACTGGTCCGATTTGAAAAATTCTTTCAGTATTAATAGCCCATTTATAGAGAAAGGCTATAGGCTACTTTTTATCCGGGTGCGCCGAGTAGTTCCCACGGGACGCGGGTGAAACTGCTGGCAGAAGCTAGTTAATAATAAAAAAACACCACAGGTTCTTCGCTTCTCTCATAGCATGATCAGACCATAAACAAAACGTCATATAATTTGAATAATTCCTCCTAAAAATTCATCTGTTTTCGTAAAACAACAGTTCAACAGGAATATAAAAATAACGTTCGTTCTATTTTAGAATCACCTTTTTATTCAGTATTGTTCAAAACACAATACAGTTTGCGAATAAAATTTCGATTCTGTATCGATAACGCGATAAATTCGATTGCATGCACTGTTGTTCAAACTCGGTATACATTCGTCTATTCGTGTAATCGATACTGTCAAAATAAAAACAATTCGATACTTATGTCTACATGTGAGAGGAGGCCTGTGCCCAGAAGTGGGACGATTAAAAAAGGCTATTAAAACAAAAAAACTTTTGTCTAAACTAATACATATAAAGGTGAAAGATTTGTTTGTTTGTTTGTAACGAATCGGCTCCGGATCTACCGAACCGATTGGAATAATTATTTCCTTATTAGAGCTACATTATCTCCGAGTAACATGGGCTATATTTTATCCAGGTACGGGCAGTATTTCCCACGGGACGCGAGTAAAACCGCGGTAAAACGGCTAATTTATTATAAAATAAAAAGAGATCAATTTATTTTTTTGGGTATAAGTAATTTATTTGTTTACTCTATCAGCTAATTTAGTTTTTGCGGTAATTATTAAAATTAGTACAAGAAGTATGATGATGGTTTTTGCTAATCTAAAGTATTCTTTTGTAGATTATCGCTAATAAAGTTTTTGCGAACTTCAAAAGAACACTGTTAATTTTTCCTCATCATAATTCAATGAGGCTAATTTTAAGTTAAACTATAATTCTATTTTAATATGTCACTTCATTTATATTCTTCGTCTATTTTTAGCTACTAGCTTGTATGTATAGACGTTAGCAGGTTAACCTACCTGAATCTGTCAAATTTTACCAATCGAACTTTAACTTTTCACTATTGTGATAAGGTTTAAAATCTATTGAAGAAATTTGACAGATTGAGGTAGGTTTATGTGCCGTCGTCTGTACCTTCTATGTAGGTAAAGATATAGCTAAGAATTCAATCGACGCCATTATGATCCAGACCCATAAATTCATAGACATGTCACATAAATTGAGTAAAATTACAATTCGAAAGTAGTTCAACTGATGAACGGAATTGCATTCGCATTGAGCGAATGAATGAAGAATTAATGAGCGAATGAACTAATTACAGAAAATCATATTTATTGCGGACCCGACCGCGATTCATTGAACACAACAATCTCATTTACATTTAATTAGTACTTTCATTGAATTTATCTTATCCAATGTTCAAGTTAAATTAATAGTTTTACTGATAATTAAGTATTGATAAATGTAATGAATTATGAAAGTAGTTTTAATTTTGTTAATTGAGCGTACTGATTATCTTTAATTGGTAATGAAAATGTAATTGTCAAAAAGTAATTGAATGAACCACTGTGCTTGTAATATGAAGAGCAATAACTTTACTCAATTTCAAACAGACTTATTACATGATATTTTTACTTATTATAGGATATGGCAAAAGATGGAAAATTTTGTAAAAGTCGGTCTCATGGAGAAGAACCAGCAAGTAACTCCATGGACACTGTTTTATTTATACTAATATTATAAAGCTAAAGACTTTGTTTGTTTGTTTGAACGCGCTAATCTCAGGAACTACTGGTCCGATTTGTAAAATTCTTTCAGTGTTTGATAGCCCATTTATCGAGGAAGGCAATAGGCTACTTTTTATCCAGGTGCGCTCAGTAGTTCTCACGAGACGCGGGTGAAACCGCTGGCAGAAGCTAGTTATAAATAAGGAGATTCTTCATTTTAGGTAGCTTTTTCAGACCAATTGTCTGATTTTCAGAAGTTTAACCTACCCAATAACATTTTTGCTGTCTTCTGTCGTCGTATCTAAATACGCCAATCTGAAATCCCCATTACGTCCACGATATCCCTGTGACGTCATCTTATTTATTAACACATACATTTGACTATCACGCACTGGTTAAGGTAACGTCAGTAGAGATTTGATCACTCGTTATCGCGATATCGGTTAATCTGCGATTACAGCAATGTTCTACTCAAATTACACATCGCGTAGTATCGATAGCGTTACTTCACTAGCGGATAGTGGGGTAATTATTTTTTTGTTTTTATTCTTGATGTTTTTGTGGTTGTTATAAAAAATACAATAGGCGTGTTTTGTTATTACTTGGAAGAAGATACTTAATTTCATATGATTTCTCAGTCATCACAATGGACATAAATAAATTATACTTAGTCAAATAAGGCAGTAGAAAATATAAGCGTTACCATATGCGAGATTCCCTAAAAGAAACTTATATTATATGATATAACCCCAGAAGGTCAACCTTCTCGAATCTCTCAAATTTTACTAATCGAACATAGGCCTTACACTATTATAATAGGATTGCAAAATTTAAGAAATTTTACAGATTGTGGTAGGTTGATGATCGGTCGTCTACATCTTAAAAACTTGTATGTTTGCAAGTAAGATCTTGAATATCACAATCAAGACTAGGTTAAATATAGGCATAAGTATTACGTGGCACTATCCAACAGTTCTTTCAGGGTCATCACATCATCAGATCTGATAACAAGCTCGGTGTAAGCAAACTGTCTCGATATTACTGGGGAATGTGCCAACGTGTGTTAAAATGTGCACAAATATTTGGCAAACAATGTTCCTTTCTGTTTGCTCTGACGCAGATAAGATGTTTCTTTGTTATTTTATTAATTAGTGTTAGGTACGTCATTATGTGATTTTGAACATCTGAAAGTCTGGGGAGAATAATCAGCCTTTTCTTATAATCCAGGTTCATCCTAGTCCAGGTTCATCATAATCCAGGTTGCCTCGAGACGCTATCCTTCACCTTTAATCAGTCACTGTGTCCAAAGTTGCATTGTGTGACTTGCCTGATCTGGAATCGATGAGAAGAGACAATGAGAAGTTGGTCCTTTACCCACTAGGCCACCACGACGGAGGAGAATGAAAAGATTGTCTATGAAGAAGATGTTTCTAAACTGAACGAGTTGATTTTTATGTCAGTTTTTATTTTTAGAATAAACAATGTGTCTGAATAATTAATTAAAAAGGAAAAGTTCGTATATTTTTAGACAAAACAGTCATGTAGGTAAAATTAGACTTCGATGTTAAGTAACGAACCAGTTTTGGACTAGATACTATGCTAAAGACTAGTTATAATTATAAAGTTTCTAAAAGTGAGTGAGATAGCTATATACATATATTTTAATTAAGTTCTTTTTAGGAAATGGTTGTATTCTTCATGAAGATTTTTCTGTATTTCTTGTAAAGACACCCAAGATTATCTAATTCTATTTTACGTCCTGAAATTCAAGTTTTTCAAGACTTTAATATACAAAATAAAACATACATCAGGTAGATATTTTGAGGAACAAATCGATTAAGGTAACATAATCACATTAGCGTAGGTTGATGAACTAGAATAAAACCTATTATGTACCTACCCATAGAACCCATTAACCATTAAGGCTGGATAAACACCTAGGTGGTCTTGTATTTCAATTATAAAATTGACCTTTAATAGGTCAAACAAAAATAACTTTTATTATATGTCTTGTTTCTGTTTTGTTTGATTGTGATCTTTATGTACATTTGGTAAATTATGCAAAGGTTACGAACTCTCGCCCACTCGTTCTGTCGTCGGCAGAATATCATAATTCTTTTGCTTATTATAAGTTGATGTCTTGTCTGTGGATCTTTATCGAACTTTCTGGATGTTAGATTTTTATCGCGAATGGAGGTTGGTTATTATTGTTATGTAATAAAATGGTATCTATTTGTATTTGTTAAGTTAATGAGAATGGATTTTCTATTTTGATTTTTTTATAAGCAGCCAAGAGCATGGATTTTAACTCCAGTTTCAGCTGTCGATTATATTCTGCCGACTCCTTTGTGAAATATTAATATTGCATAATGCTCTTCTGTATTATGATGCAATTTAATTAATGACTGCTATCACTAAAGACACAAAAGTTCGCTATATTTTTAAATTACCCAACAACTTCTATTTTGTCTTTTATAAATATTTTATTTTCATTTTATTTTACAATATTTCGCGACTTTAGCTTCTATTAAGGTAAAATATACTATATAGGTACGATGTAGGTAATTTTCGTGCTGGTTACCTAAACGCCGAAAATCGTATTGAAAACCATTTAAATCTAGAAGTATCTAAGCTACTATACGATTTATTATGTAACTATCATCTGTACCTTCATATAGATGAAGTTTTATTCACACAAAGACAACTAATCCTTATCCGCTTTTTACGTAGAAGGAAAGTGGATTCCTTCATCCGCCTCTCAGCTGGGGATGGGAAATGTCGATAAAATATAATGGTTTTTCAATTCCCTGTGATTCAAAGATTAAGACGTAATTTTACTTTTATATTGAAGTAATGCTTGTGTTATCTTTTATTGAAATAATTCGCGAGAACATGTCTAAGAAAGATTGTTATGAATTGTTGTAAGCTGAAGGGTGATATTTTGGGGGTTATTTATTATGAAGATATTCAAAAAGTGTCGATTTATAGGTGTAAAATAAGGTGACCCTTCTCGACAGTCAGAACAGAAAATTATCCACAGATGTAGAGATAAAGTGACATTTGGTAAAGGCTAAAAATTAATTAAATTCAAAGTCTTCTAAATAAAAGTGATTGTATTTAGAAGTTCCATAATTTGTTACATAAAGTAGATAATACCTATTTCCATTTGTATATTTTTACATAACGTAGACAATATATATTTTTTATATAACTTCTTGCACTAATAGGAAACAAAACACACCTACTTCTCTCGATAAACAACAACGACATTATCGATATACCTAATTAAATCGTTTGATGTATAATTAACTAACGTTGCTAAGGAAACATGTAACTAACAGGAAACAATGGCACAGCTATACGTTTGTATAACATAATGGCAAAATGTTTGGTCACCATGTCCGCGCGAATGTTTGTACAGACGACATCAGGTCAACCTAACCGACTCTCTAAATTTCAATCGAACAATCGAACTTTAACCTTCCACTATTGTGATAAGGTTGAAAATCTATTGAAGAAATTTGATAGATTGTGGTAGGTTGTGCTGGCATTTGTACACTTGCTGGACCTAAAGTTGAACTAGTTTAATCATGAACACGTTATATGGAGCCAAAATATATTTTATTTTCAAAGTTTTATCACTTCGATGAGTGCCAAAATTCAGTTGGCTGTTACGCTATGTTTGTTCTTTTCTGTTGCAATACAACTAAGTTTTGGGACTTTGGTAATTTGTCATGTAACACAATGAAATATTGGGAGAAGATTCAGTCGACGCAATACATAAAATGAAGGATCAAGCTATCAGAAAATTCAACCAAGTGTGGTTTGAATTTGGACTTAGCAATTTCACACGACGTTTAATTTTATGGGAAAATGAGAAAACTTTGGTGAAATTTGTTGTTCTAAAACGTGACGAAGAAGCATTATCTGCTATCTGCATTATTGAAATCAAAATGTTTCAAGAAATAGGTTAAGGTTAAAAGTGAGGGTAATCTAAGGGTAAGACTAAATCCTAGTGGGTTTTAATCAATAAAAGTCTGACACTCTTTCACGCTGCATTCTGGGGATCCGTCTAATGATTTCCCACCAAAAAAAAGTAAATATGAAATAGGTAATCCTGTATTAAAAATACACGGGATGTTGATTTCAAAGCTACTCCTACCGGTTAATTTCTGAAATTTTCAAGTGAACCTTCTTCACCACACTTCTCCAACAAATAGTGTACAGTCCACAATACATTTCGAGTTCAACAGCCCTCACTTACGTCATTCACAACTTTGGCAGAAGTAAATAATATATTTTTGTTTACGAATCCGATATGTAGGCAAGCTGCACATTGTATGTTTTAACGAGCGTCTCATTTACCTTTGTTATTAGACGTCCCGTTATTGCATGTTATTGTAATAACGCGACAAATATGACAGTATGACTAAAGGATTGGAATGAAAATAAAGATGGTGAATAATTTTGGTATGTAATAAGTATGCGTCAATATACCTAGTGTTGGGTTTGTTTATAAAGGGATTTGTAGATGTGTGTGTTTTAGTAGTCATTTGTTTTTTTTCTCGCTGCATAAGGGACGTGCTGGTTGTCTTAGTATAAAATATGTTTAGAGTAAGGGCATCCCGCATCAGACTTTTTGTAGGACACATAATCGGGCCGATTTTAAGTAGGCCATTATTTTCAGAATTTTCTGACCGACTGTAGGACGCGTGCGTTTCTCCATCAGTGTGTACGTACTATTTTCCTCCTACGAAAAATCGGTAACCGATTATGGAACGTAGGCGGGCAGCTTTAACTGGTAGAGCCTATGGACTGGCAAATGCAGGGTATGACGGCTAGATACGTCTGGACTATTTGACAAATGAAGGAGATACTTTTGAAAATCATATGGGGGGCTTATATTCAGCAGCAGACGTTCTGTGGCCGAGATGATGATGATGATGAACAGACTTATAGCGCCACTGATTCTTTTGTCTCGTTGATAGCTGTCAGTTTTCTAGGGATGACTGACTTGTTTTTACTGACTGACAGCACCTGTCAAATGCACTAAAAATTGGTTAGACCATAGGGCTGTTTAAAGAGACTATGTGACGTAGGCTCTAAGATAATAATGTTACAGCCACTTACTAACCTCGTATTAATAAATGTTAACTGACAGATAAGATGCCATAACATGGATACAAAACATTTTTCTTTTGTAATCCTAAGCCAAAAATTAGGCCCTAATCATGAGTGTATATTCTTATTTTTGTCACTTACGTCAAAATACATATTTATCTGTTATTTACTCGAATATAGATCAACAAAATTTTCAGTGTCATGCTGACAGGTTTCTTTAATGTGTACGTGTGTGCGTGAACACACAAGGATAATTTCGTGTTGTTACATAAAAAGAGGGTGTGGTTACACGTGAATTAGAACATTAATATTGTGTGCGCGTGTTAATGTGGATTATAATTAGGTACATATTTATTATGAAATACTTTTAAAGGAAACAGGAAAATACATTATTTTGACAATTATTTATTGGTCGGATTAGAAAGCCGTGAGGAACACGTGGATGACCATAAATCTACTATACTTAACTTTAGAATTGTTTTGTTAATTACAATAAACCAAATTCTCAGTAAAAATACACGCTCGAATTTAGAACCTCCGTCTTTTTTGAAGCCAGTTTAAAAAGTATTGACACCAAGGTTTTTATGTATTTCCTCGAACCGTGAACTATCGGTCTGCCACTCGATACGTCTGCACACGACAAGAGCCACTTGTTAGAAAACGACCATCAAAGTCATTGATCCAATTTCCTGAAGAATGTTATATGCAGTTTTTTGTTTCAGAAAATGTACTGTAAACATTATCTTGTTTTGACTACTCTACTGTCCGTGCGGACACAATGTTTATCAAATATCAGTATGATATATGGGGCAAGGAAGTTATTGACACGAACTAAAAATCTGAAAGCCTCTATTAGGCAATTATTTATAGCCTGTATAATTTTAAACGAAATAAAATCATATTCTCTATGTATACTGATATTATAAAGCTGAAGATTTTCTTTGAGCGCGAAAATCTCCAAAACTGCTGAACCGATTTGATATTTTTTTACTGTGCGAGATAACCCATTTATCAATGAATTCTATTATCCTGGCTACTATTTATCCAGGTACGGCAAGTAGTAACTCGTATGTAGATAAGTTGCCGTCATTAAAGCTATTTCTGTGTTATTGAAACCAAAATCATGTTACTAGAACCACCAAAAAACAATCTTCAATAAAAAAATCTAATTGCAATTCAACTAAAGTTAACCAATTTGGACTGAAAAATGAAGCAAAGTATTGTTTATTTATTTAACACTCAGCAGTTTGACATTTTTGACATTCATAACGTAAAAGTTCATTTGCATCGTTGGCATGAAATTGCAATAATTTACACACGTAAAGGCCCGTTTACATATTGCGATTTCATTGCCCGTTGCTTGCCATTTTATTGCAGCAAGATGCTACTTGCACTGTGTAAACGTAATCGTGCATTGTAAATGAGCGGCTCACTATGGGATAATTTCACGAAAACTTACCCAAAAATATTTTGGCTGATATTAATGTCAGATAGTGTGTATACTACCGGAAAATAGGTTTAAATTTATTTATGGACCATCTTTTCTTTCATTTTGTGTCAATTTTATGAAAAAAAATAAATATTAAAAAAAAACAAGAAAATTAAGAAAGTTATGTGCATATATTTATATATTTTTAATTATTCATATTTTTGGAGTCCTGTTATTGTAATTGAAATAAAATAAAAACATTGTATACCTTATATAAATAAATCATAATCACATTCGCTATCGAAATTTTCTTTTCCTTGCTCTACTGGTCTGTTTTCTTTAATATCCAGTAACTTTATTGCCTATGTCGACAAAGGTGTACTTTTCCTAAGTTTAAATAAACGGGAACATGAATGGAAAAGATCGGAAGATATAAAGATATAATACTAAAAAAAAAGATAAAGACAAGTGTTTAAGTAAAAACGTGTTACAGTAAGTTTAAGTTAAAAAATTTGTATGGAGAATTTATTAAAATACGTGTTGAACGTGTGTTTATCTTTTTTGTAGCTTAAAAGTCCGCTCAATAAGTCTAAATTGCACTGTCGAAGTTTTTCGAATAAAATTTGATCTGAAATTCCTGGCCTCCGCTGCCTCCTCAGATAGTTGGCCAAATTCTGCCAGAATTGCATGTCTGATGACCGTAGGATCATGAATATTAAAATATTAAACAACTCTTGTTTCGAATAACTTTGTGTACTAATTGAAAATCAATAAAAAATATATATTTCATAATTAATTGAAAAATTAACCAAATTTGTTATTGCGTTCCCTACGAAACAATGAAATGCATATCTTTTAAAAGTGCAAATTTGTGCAACTTTTGTTTTCATATTCTGAATAACCAATAATAGCACTTCATTTGTATATCACAATGAATGCCCTACTTTGCCCTACTTTTGATATAAACCTTTTTCAATTTCAAGAAATCGTAGAAAAAGTCAAGTATGTTATATACACGTTTTACGTATGTATAATTTATTAAATATACAAGTTTTAAACCATTTACTAGTAAAATTAAATACTAGTTACTATCAACGACAGTATTCAATGCAAAAATATATATGTTTACTAACAAAAATTAAAAAAGAAACGATAGGAAAGTTCACCGAAATTTTTCAACAAAACGTACGCTACAAATCACTTCACAGAAAAGACAACTTTGCGCCTCGATCTCTCACTAATTTAACTCCTCAGTTGAAAAATAAGGGTAGTTTCTTATAGAAAATTTATCAGGCTATCGAATTATATTACTTCAATTGTAAGTAGATGAAATTTGCATTTTGCATTTATGGGCATGCACCTCCATACAAGCATCCCATAGTGCGGCTGTCAAATATTCCTGCAATAAAATGGCAAGCAACGGGCAATGAAATCGCAATGTGTAAACGGGCCTTAATTATATCTTTCAGTTTTACAGGTTTTTTTTACCCAATGTAAACTACGCCTTTGCATTTATTTACGCCATTTCAGTTTCATTGTCAGCTGAAAGATAAATAAGCTCTTCAAAGTAAAAACTGCTATTTTTATAAAAATTATAGATTTTCTTTTGAAGTTTTCTATTTTTAAGTGCACTATAAGATTTTATCACTTATTCGACTTTTATGTTATTTTGACCATTGATTTTTATGACTTATAAACATTATTTATTAATTTTATGCGATAAATTATTCTAATAATTTAATCCAGTTGACAATGGTAAGACCCACTGTGCAGTTCTACGAAGTTGGAAAAAAGTAACCTATAATTATACCTTAACAATATTTCTTATACCAGGTGTTTAGTTCCCAAAAGTAATATTATCGATCAAGAAACTATTAAAAAACTAAGGTCGTTGTAGGGAGAAATATTGTGACATCTACTGTTTTACAGGCGAACAACGCACCTGGTTGTTAGTAATTACGGTGCCCTACGAAATGATAAACGTTTTTTTTAGATTAATTTATTTCCATGTAGACATTATTTCATATAAAAGTTTATCAATTCACGTCTCAGAAACACAACGGTAAATATATCTGATTCTGCTTATTTTTTTTTCCCATTGTTCTAAATTCAAATGTTTATCTGTCCACAACGTTTCCAGCCAGTCACCTCGATGGTTATCTACCTAAATGCAACCCTTATTATGCCTATGGGGGGCGATCATACATGAGTGTTCAATAAGTGGGTAGTACAGACGACAGCACATCAAGTTACCACAATCTGTCAAATTTCTGCAATAGATTTCCAACCTTATCACAACGGAGGTACCTAGGTTAAAGTTCGGTTAGCAAAATTTTACAGATTCGTATACGTTGACCTGCTGTCGTCTGTACCTACTTATGTATACCTACTTATATATACTATCCTTTATAGGAAATACAGTATTTGAAAGCATGTTTATACCAAACGTTTGTCCGTTCTGCGCTGGCTATGGCCCCAAGCGTTGCCAATTTTAAACAAAGCCTCGGTCGGTTACGCCGTTTTGTTTTTCCAAAAACTCGACCATAAAGAGGTGTATTTTTAGCCAGTACTCGTATTTAATTTTATTCACCTGTATCTAAAAGGATTAAATGTTTTTCAAAATGTCCTTGAGAATTGGGTGGTCACGTGATTGCGATAGACTTAAGTAAGTCCCTACGTAATTACACCAAAAAATAAGTAATTTGTAAGCCTAGCTTGAGAAGTGACTAATCGTATTGTTCTGTTTTAGCCTAAAATCACCGCATACTTGGAAGTTACTTTCTTTTATTTATAAACACGATGTTTCAGCCGAAACGGGGGGCAACGAAGGTCGTACGTTCTTATCATACCTAATACTTTGCAATTAAGTCCCGCATGTTTATTAATATGGGTACTTTTGAAAAACTGACTCGCGCACGAAGGGTTCCGTACCATTATCTATGGAAAATGAACTATCTATTACCTACAACTAGCCAAAATAAAAACATTATTCGGCAACAAAAAATAACTTTGTTTTTCATACAAATATATCGATAACAAAGTTATAATTTGCGGTTTCACACGTTTATTGTATGGGGACCCCACTTAATATATTTTTTAATTATTTTTTTGTATTTATAGCGGCAACGGAAATACATCATTTGTGAAAATTTCAGCTTTCTAGCTATCACGGTTTTTGAGATACAGACAGACAGACAGAAAGCGCGGCAGTAGTAATAGGGTCCTGTTTTATCCTTTGGGTACGGAACCCTAAAGATTAGTAAGTAAACCCCGTAGTTACCAATACAATAAAAATTTAAGATTCTAGTACTTTCAAACACTCAAATTTCCATCATCGTCTCGTTCCTTCATCAAATTCCTTTGTGGCTGAAAAATATGCGGTTTCGTGGCGGCGTTGAATGCATAATGCATTGCAAGCTGGCATGCAAACGACTGCACTTATTAATGCATTTTCTTTACTGCAGTTTAGAAGGTATAAGCGAATTTTCATAAAAGTACGTGTTGTAAGCAAAATGGATTATCAAAATGAAGTTACTTTGTTGTGCCAAAATACTGGGATAAGGATACATGCCATATTGGTGTGATTGAGGAAAAACTTAAGTAATTAGCAACTTTAATTTTGTTTGTTAATTAACTCAGTCTAGACCAAATATTATCAATATAATTATCGATAGATGCTGTCGCATAAAAACTAATAATGATTGTCCATTTACCAAAACCTATAAATATTTGACATCAAAAACCATATTGTATAGTTGTAAACGGAATCAGAATTACATTACTTAGGTACAGACGCCAGCACATCAACCTATCACAAACTGTCTTTCTTCAATAGATTTTCAACCTTATCAAAATAGTGGAAGGTTAATGCTCGCTTGTTAGAATTTTACAGATTCTGGTTGACCTGCTGTCATCTATACATTACATTTGGTAGCACGCCAAGATATCAATTTCGTGGTTTTTCGGTAATAATAGTAAACCTCTAAGAGCTCTAATAAATGTAGGCAGAAAAATAGCGCTGTAAATTGGTTCTCGTAATTGGGTACTTATTCTATGATGTTTATTTTATGCTTCTGTGGTACAAAATGATTGGTTGTTAGACAAAATCTGTTGTGACGTCACTAACGGTCCTGCAAGAAAGTAATTGTTAAAAGGCAGAAATTGAATAGTGGTAAAAGTCTGTTATTTATTATTTTCTAGCTACTGCTAATGATTTGACTCTCTTCCCGCAGCCAGATTAAAGTAGCGTGTACTTATATTATTCTGATGTATATGTTTCTTGCTGCCTGCTAAATATCATTAAAATCCGTCCAGTAGTTTTTGCACGAAAGAGTAACAAACATATACATGCATATGTCTTCACAATCTTTCGCATTTATAATGTTAGGAGGATATAGGATAGGAAAGGAAGTAAGTAGGATTTTATGCTCTCATTGAAATGCTGACTTTCATGTAACCGTCTAGTGCACCTGCTCAACTATTTACATGATTTTTGAATTCTAGGTACAATTTCGATTCGCCGGTGGGGGCCTGGACGCTATGGACTCCCAGGCCCTCCCCACTCAGGCGAGGTCGGAGTGCCGCTGGGTATTTTTAGTGGGTATACCGGGGAGTCCCACATACCCCTCTCCCGTCCCCCAACGGGAAGGGGATGCGTAATTGTCATATTTTCACAGCGACAAAAAAAAAAGGTACAATTTCGATAGGATACAAAGTCCAGAAGTACCAAAATCGTAAAAAATCTTATCAATTAGTAGATAGTCTTAATTACAAAAGTGATGTGTAATGTTTGTTTTTAATACAAAACAACTCCACAATATCACGTTCACAGATAAATATTTCAAAATATTAAACTATTCAACTGAACACTGTAATATTTTGGCTGTGAACTTGACATAGATTAGAGTTTAAAGTTCTACGTGATTATTGTTGAATAATTTATTAATGATACCTGAGATTAAATTAAAGGTAGGTTTCAGGTAAATTCTAATTACCTTGTTAATTAAGTTTCTTATCTGTAAGGATCTCATACCTAGTTATTTTTTATTATTATATACTATGATCGTTTTCTATAGGTACACACAAGAAATGTACATGTATTGTTAGATAGGACACATATTAAAATATACCTTGTCATCGATGGAGCAAATAAACGAAAAAAACAAAAAACTTCGTTGTCTGTCTGTCCGTCTCCACGCTGTATCTCATAATCCGTGACAGCTAGAAAGCTGAAATTTTCACATGATGTATTTGATGATGTATGATGTATTTCCGTTGCCGCTATAACAACAAATTCTAAAAATAAAAAAGATGATATTAAGGGGGTCCCCATACAATAAACGTGTGAAACCGCAAATTATAACTTTGTTATTCATATATTTGTATGAAAAACAAAGTTATTTTTTGCTGCCCAAAAAATGATTGTATTTTAGCTAGTTGTAGGTAATAGACACGTAAATTTTTCATAGATAATGGTACGGAACCCTTCGTGTGCGAGTCCAACTCGCACTTGGCCGGTTATTTATTCGTTAACATTAAATAAATCACCAATTTATAAAAATATTGTAACGCACAGAATACCCCTATATTTTCAGTGGAAAAGCTGTTGAAAAGGCAATATTTTTGATACAAAGTTCTGTTTTTCGTTCCCAATATTTTCCGATATCATAAAAACGTATTGTTAGTGACGTATTTTACACAAAAACCTCAGCAGGTCACCAATTATCGAGTTATTGCTGACTCGATATGACACCGAATTTTTATATCGAACTTTTTTTATTGCTCAATAAAATAAAATGAAAGTGATATTAAAATACGAACGATGTTCACGTGTGTATATTAATCGATCCTTGATAAGTATTTAATCGATTGTAAATAAAGAAATTGTATTTTTGCTTTTGTATTTTCTTTAATGATGTTGTGGTAGTTTCTAATTTGTATTAAGTACTTGCATGTGCTTATATTTTATTTATTCCTTCCACAAAAATACTTTGTAGTTGAATATTTTTTCGTTCATAAGGTACAGACGACAGCAGGTCAACGTATACGAATCTGTAAAATTTTACCAAGCGAACATTAACCTTCCGCTATTGTGATAAGGTTGGAAATCTATTGCAGAAATTTGATAAATTGAAGTAACTTTATGTGCTGTCGCCTGTACAACGAACGGGCGTCAATCGCTCTCCAAAGTAATATCTTCTCTGATCCCAGATTTTAGTACGTACAAGTAACGTTTACAAACTACAGTGACAAAGTATTTTATAAGAAGATCACGAGTCGGCAAACATTATGACGTCGATAAGCAAATGATCTGACATGTTCCCATCACTATAGCATCGCGGTTTGTTGTCACACTCATACACATATTTGCTGTTGATAGTGGTGTTAATTATGTGACAATAAGAGCCAGTTTCAGAGGTTCCTGATAAACTACTTGATAGCTATCTGACAGATTATAGCCTAGCCTAGTCAAATTTAAAATATTTTTAGGCATAGAACTGCCTCATTGGTCTAGTGGTCGCATAGTGCGACCGCCGTTCACAGGTCTCGGGTTCGATTCGCTGAAATCACTTTGTGGCTTTAGAATTTTTTACAAAGCAGCCTGGAGTTTGGAAGTTGGCGGTGTTACACCGTCGTGCCTGGGAGGACGAAAGCCGGCGTCCTCGAATGCTACTCTGTAACATTCGTACTTAATTCCATGTCAGAGGCCGTCAGGCGGATTTGAGCAAACTCTGACACTATGGCTTGTTAGGTGATTAAACATGTAGCTCACTCCATAAGAAGAAGAATCTAGAACTTTATCTGGAACCTGAAAGTGGTCTTTAATGTAACATTATTTATATCTCGGGAGATTGATTAGAACATGCTGTGATGTAGGTGTACTGACATAGCTTTGATACATGCTAGAACAAATATTTGTTTAGCTTACAGAGCTGTTCCGGGTTCAGGCATAGTTTGTGTATTTGAAATGTTGTGTTTGTGTGTTTCTGAACTAATGTACTTGTATAGTTAAGGTGAAAATAGCAGTGAATATTTTTCACTGAAAGAATGACAGTAATGTTAGTGAAAAATACACTCTAGGTGTATGATATAAGAGATGGAGTTTCCTTATAAAGATTGCGAAAACTAGACTTACTAAATCAAGATATGATTACACTCCGATTTCAAACCTTCTTACGTGGTTTTCTCCTTATTTTACAATTCATATTATATTAGAGCGCTTTTATCGGAAATAACACGAAATTGCATTGGAAAATGGTTTTTACAATGGTCGCATTTAAAAGTCTCAGTGGGTACTTGAATGGGTGCACATAAAACCCACGCTTAGCGTTTAGGCAGACTGTAGACTAAACAGTCGGCCGACAGTTGGTCCGATGGTAAGCAAAAAATATTTTTAAAAGAAAATCGTGAATTTAATCAAAATTTTAAGTCGTTCATATACTTGCAAAGTACCAGATCATTGTAATGTGCGTGTACCATTCATTTTCATACTGATTTTTGAGCCCAGAAGACCTCGTGGCTAAGTCAAAGCCGCGCGGATCGATCGATCATAAAGTTAAGCAATCGGTCGGCCCGTGGATGGGAAATCATCTTGTCATATCTCGAGATCTTCTGTGTTTCGAAAGGCATGATAAACTGGTGGGTCCCGGCTGTCGTTTGACCAACTTTGGCAGACGTTACGGGTAGTCAGAAGGCAGAAAATCTGGCAACCAATTTTACCAATGGGTATCGGGTTGCCTGGTTAACTGGGTTGTGGAGGTCAGACAGGCTTTCGCTTCACGTAAAAAACTGGTTCTCAGCTTAGTTAGACTGGAAGCCGACCTCAAGATAGTTGGAAAAAGGCTAGGCAGATGACTGATTCTTGAGCCCGAAACTATCGGCCCACTAAAAGTCTACAGTGCACGCTAAAGAACCTTGGATTCGTAGACGGTAGCTACCAGACATTGCTGAATCATCTTACATACTCGCTCGTAGACACGAGGAACACAGATGCGATTTTGTTCTTTATTTTCTAATCGAACAAAGTCAGTTTAAACTGAGAATGACCTGAGAAATTGCTGTTTAGGCAAGTGATAGGAAGCAAAACATAGTTTTGTCTGAAGTGGCGATAGTAACTAAACGAGTTAGTTGCTCGTAGATTTGAAGTTGCTAAATTCTTATGTTAACTAGAAATTGTCACTTAAGGCTAGATCATTANGGCCCGTGTCGGCGGCGCGCGTTGTTCCACGCGCTCCTCAGAGAGTGTCAGCAAACCCCTGCGGGGCCCACTAGGGCCAGAGCCCGTCGGGGCTGCGGGTTGTTCGAAAGAGTTACCGCGGCCCTGGCACACAAAGGGCTCCCGAAGGAACACGGTGGGTTTTAGTCAGTAAAAGTCTGACACTCCCTTCCGCTGTCACCCACAGCGGGAGGGGTCATACTGATGATTTCCCATCGATATAAAAAAAAAAGGCTAGATCATTACAAGGCAGACTAACAATAGGTACAGAAGCCAACATATATGAACCTACCTCAATCTCTCAAATTTCTTCAATAGATATTCAACCTTATCACAATAGTCTAAGGTTAACGTTCGATTGGCGAAATTTTACAGATCGGTATATTGTCAATCTGTAGGTTGATCTGTTAGCGTTTGCACCTTCATAGGAAAAACGACACATGATCTGCATAGGAACTGATCCCTTACAAAAATTGTCAAGTCATGCATCACCATAAAAACAATAACATTATTACCAATTAACAATAGATAGTTAGGCGACCTAAAACAAATGACAACGATCGATTCGTGACATCATACTAACAAACCATGATTCATGCTGATAGCTTGTCAATTTTCAGTAATCTGTACATCAGATCTTGAGATTATGCTTTTGTAGTATGTTTTGTGGCGCCAAGGAGGTAATCTAGCCTTAACTATCAGCTAGGTTCGAAGGAATGTCTAACTAAAGAGAGTCAAAAATGAAAGCTTTTAACAATAGGTTATAATAGTACTAATTTGTCAAAGCTGAAATTAGTACTATTGGTACTAAGCTATTATCTATATTTGCCTACTTTTACGTTTATAACACTTTTAGTCATCCCTAATTACAAAATCGGCCAAGTGCGAGCTACAAAAGCTTACAAAAATTATAGATCTGAAACGTCTCGAATCATCTCCCGCATCCCGTTGTTTCCCCGAGGTATTAAAATTTGACATCAGACGTTTCAGATATTTGATTATGACGACCCGTTGTCGCTGGCATAAGCGACATGGTCCGCGAACGAACTCGCTGGCAGAAGCTAGTAAACCATATATTTTTACTACTATGCCTTCTTCTTCTTAGCGAACTCAATGGCAAACCAATGAAAATTTAATTGTGGAGGCCTAATATTTCGCCACGGCATAGCTAATTAATATGGCATAGTAGCAAAAGTGGTTAGGGTCCTACGGGCTGTGTTTGAAATTCTTCTAAAACCGTGTCATCATTATTTTTCAATGAGTCTTGGCATTTTTTGACAATTGTTTTCCAGGATTTGCCTACCATTATTTTCCTCATTTCTACCAGTCCATAAACTACTTAAGATTAAATTCCTACTTCATGATCACTATTGAAGGACTTGTGATGAATCAGAATTCGATTGTTTGTTTCAGTAGCGCTGACCTATCTAGAAAGCAATGAATTCGGCTTAGTTTCGAAACTAAAAATTTTGTCTTTAAGACGATTACTTTTATTTACAAAGTTTTTAAATACTTTTCCGTTTTGATGTGTAAAAAGTCTTTGTTTGATTGATGTGTAAAAAGTCTTTTTCTAGATTTGAATGGATTTTTTACTAACGCATGGATTTATCGTCGAAGTGTAGGCTATTTAACAATGAAATATTTTTTGAAATCGGCACAGTAGTTCCTGGCATCAGCGCGTTTAAACGAAGAATCTTTTCAGCTTTACAGTACTAGCAGTAACTATGAAGTAATCTATAGTATTAGTAAAGACTATTCTTGTAAGAAATACTACTCTTTCTCAACGAAATTAACGAACCCTAGTTCTATAAAGTCCTAAATAATAAACTGCTTTTCTAAACATTTTAACCACAATATAATTTACTAACTCTTTCTATTCTGAGCACCATCCAGTCGTTTGCATGCCATATCCTGTCTAGACAGCTTTTATATCGTTGTTACCTCACAAAGAATGGGCAACCAGAGTAGTCTATTGTTGGTTACTGCATTTTGGAAGCTATATTCCAGTTTACAGAGAATTTCAGTTACCCGTTGATTGTTTTAACTGGTCGTTTCTAGAGTGAAAAGGTGTGTTTTTGAGTGAGAATTGCGAAAATGTGCAGCGTATTTGCATCTCATTGTATCTTTTGTATGTATTTCCTAACTGCGGAAATCAATATTCTGTCTATCTCTGGATTTGCTTACTAGTGATAGGATTTTGACATTAGCCCCATACAAGTAATGTCAAATTTCTATCTCTCGTAAGCAAATCCAGAGTTAGATAGGTTATTGGGAACGGCCGTAAGTAGGTATATCTTACACCAGTGACTGATTAAAGTTGAAGGAAAATATCTCGTATTCGTATATTTTTTACTCATGTTTATTATTTTTTGTTTCATAGCGAAATAATTTGTGTTAAAATAAATAAAAACTCGCTATTGCGTGACAGAGATATGAATAAATACCTACATGTTTGCCTGTTAAAAATGATATATTGGTATACTTATAAATAGTACAAGGAAAATCATTCCTTAATTAATAGATTATGGTTTAAAGGATTCATGAGATCCTTTGTGCCAAAATACCTATTTCTTGAAAAGAAACCTATGACAATTTAATTTGGTACTTCTGTTGGGTTTTGAAAAGTCAATTTATTGCTTTATAAATGTTTTTAAACAGTTTGATAATATTAATCCTCTGATTCATACATCACAACTACCTATTATACAAGATTACCTGATTATTTATTTTAAATTATATGTGTTACGGTAAATATAAGCAATCGGTAATTATCTATAATTACCGGTAATTATAGATAACTAGCTTCTGCCCGCGACTTCGTACGCGGAACATGTCGCTTATGCCAGCGATAACGGGTCGTCAAAATGAAAGGTCTTAAACGTCTGATGTCGAATTCTAAGAGCCCGGAGAAACGACGGGTTGCGCGAGACAATTCGAGATGTTTCAGGCTCATCATACCATACCATTTTATTGCATTGACTGCCTTTTTAGAATGTATGGACAACGCCATCTATCGGTAAAAGTAAACACTTATCGGAGCTAGTTACGCGCTAGAAAGCTACATAAAGCAGTCCGTGTGAAAAACAGCGACACCGTCACACAACGAAGGGCAGAAACAGCTTTAATCTTCATCGATTTAGCTTAAAAACTGACGGAGTTTCATAGACACTTACCCCCCCTTTTTCACCCCCGTTAAGGCAGAATTTCCAAAAATAATTATTGCGTCATTCTTAATTTCTAACCAAAAGGCCAAATATTAATTTTAATCGAATTAGCTTCAAAACTGACGGAGTTTCATACAAATTTACCCCCTCCTTTTTACCCCCTTAAAGAGCAAATTTGTGGTGAAAGAAAAGTCCTAAAATATTAGCTGAAAGTTAGGTTTTAATGACAGAAACGAATTGCTGTAAATTCGACTCCACGCAGTCTTGTCTGCCCTACCCCTAGAGTGTAATTCAAAATCGCGTAGGCGCGGGGTTCGAGGCGGCCCGCGAGTTGAGGAGCAGGTGGTTGTAACACTCGCCACCGCGGCTGAGGCTGGCCGGCACCGCCGGCCAGCAAGCCGAAGCTGCGGTGGTGAGCGTTAGACCTATCTGCGACGATAAACTCGCGTGGACCGCCGGAGCCCCGCAGCGCCGGAGCCGTGACAGAAAACATCCTGCTGCAAAAAAATTACAAGTTCAGAATCAA
>NWSH02000437.1:10831508-10865497 GCA_002382865.2 Heliothis virescens | reverse complement strand
GATTACTTTTATTTACAAAGTTTTTAAATACTTTTCCGTTTTGATGTGTAAAAAGTCTTTTGTTTGATTGATGTGTAAAAAGTCTTTTTCTAGATTTGAATGGATTTTTTACTAACGCATGGATTTATCGTCGAAGTGTAGGCTATTTAACAATGAATATTTTTTTGAAATCGGCACAGTAGTTCCTGGCATCAGCGCGTTTTAAACGAAGAATCTTTTCAGCTTTACAGTACTAAGCAGTAACTATGAAGTAATCTATAGTATTAGTAAAGACTATCTTGTAAGAAATACTACTCTTCTCAACGAAATTAACGAACCCTAGTTCTATAAAGTCCTAAATAATAAACTGTTTTCTAAACATTTTAACCACAATATAATTTACTAACTCTTTTCTATTCTGAGCACCATCCAGTCGTTTGCATGCCATATCCTGTCTAGACAGCTTTTATATCGTTGTTACCTCACAAAGAATGGGCAACCAGAGTAGTCTATTGTTGGTTACTGCATTTGGAAGCTATATTCCAGTTTACAGAGAATTTTCAGTTACCCGTTGATTGTTTTAACTGGTCGTTTCTAGAGTGAAAAGGTGTGTTTTGAGTGAGAAATTGCGAAAATGTGCAGCGTATTTGCATCTCATTTTATCTTTTGTATGTATTTCCTAACTGCGGAAATCAATATTCTGTCTATCTCTGGATTTGCTTACTAGTGATAGGATTTTGACATTAGCCCCATACAAGTAATGTCAAAATTTCTATCTCTCGTAAGCAAATCCAGAGTTAGATAGGTTATTGGGAACGGCCGTAAGTAGGTATATCTTACACCAGTGACTGATTAAAGTTGAAGGAAAATATCTCGTATTCGTATATTTTTTACTCATGTTTATTATTTTTTGTTTCATAGCGAAAATAATTTGTTAAAATAAATAAAAACTCGCTATTGCGTGACAGAGATATGAATAAATACCTACATGTTTGCCTGTTAAAAATGATATATTGGTATACTTATAAATAGTACAAGGAAATCATTCCTTAATTAATAGATTATGGTTTTAAAGGATTCATGAGATCCTTTGTGCCAAAATACCATTTTCTTGAAAAGAAACCTATGACAATTTAATTTGGTATTCTGTTGGTTTTGAAAAGTCATTTATTGCTTTATAAATGTTTTTAAACAGTTTGATAATATTAATCCTCTGATTCATACATCACAACTACCTATTATACAAGATTACCTGATTATTTATTTTAAATTATATGTGTTACGGTAAATATAAAGCATCGTAATCTATCTATAATTACCGGTAATTATAGATAACTAGCTTCTGCCCGCGACTTCGTACGCGAACATGTCGCTTATGCCAGCGATAACGGGTCGTCAAAATGAAAGGTCTTAAACGTCTGATGTCGAATTCTACGAGCCCGGAGAAACGACGGGTTGCGCGAGACAATTCGAGGATGTTTCAGGCTCATCATACCATACCATTTTATGCATTTGACTGCCTTTTTAGAATGTATGGACAACGCCATCTATCGGTAAAAAGTAAAACACTTATCGGAGCTAGTTACGCGCTAGAAGCTACATAAAGCAGTCCGTGTAAAAAACAGCGACACCGTCACACAACGAAGGGCAGAAACAGCTTTAATCTTCATCGATTTAGCTTAAAAACTGACGGAGTTTCATAGACACTTACCCCCCTTTTTCACCCCCGTTAAGGCAGAATTTCAAAAATAATTATTGCGTCATTCTTAATTTCTAACCAAAAGGCCAAATTATAATTTTAATCGAATTAGCTTCAAAACTGACGGAGTTTCATACAAATTTTACCCCCTCCTTTTTTACCCCTTAAAGAGCAAATTTAAAAAAAAAATAGCCTAAATGTATTCTGATATATAAGCTATATGTTCTGCCAAGTTTCATCTAAATCCGTCCAGTGGATCCTGAGATTTAGCGTGTGCAAACAGACAAACAAACAAACAAACAAACATTCAAACATACAAACATACAAACAGACAAAATTTTTTTTCGAATTCTTACTCTTCTTTCAATTTTCTAATAACCCTACATATTTTGTTTTTGTAAAAATATTAAATGTACAGACACGATTTTTTTACTGTTTTATTATATGTATGTATAGATTACCAACGCACATGGTAAATGTAGTTAATTATTCACAATTACCGGTAATTATATAAAACTCCCGCACGACCGTGGTAAATGTTGAGAGAATACTCTCGTTAAGGATTGAAATCTAAGTGGTTTTTATAGTAAGACCCAATATGTCCTAAATCCGTTTGTCATAAATATAACATTCAATAATAGACGTAAGACATAAAAACCGTTTTTCAATAAAAGTCTTAAATTTAAGTGATTCTGAACTTGTAATTTTTTTGCAGCAGGATGTTTTCTGTCACGGCTCCGGCGCTGCGGGGCTCCGCGGTCCACGGCGAGTTTATCGTTCGCAGATAGGTCTAACGCTCACCACCGCAGCTTCGGCTTGCTGGCCGGCGGTGCCGGCCAGCCTCAGCCGCGGTGGCGAGTGTTACAACCACCTGCTCCTCAACTCGCGGGCCGCCTCGACCCTCCGCGCCTACGCGATTTTGAATTACACTCTAGGGGTAGGGCAGACAAGACTGCGTGGAGTCGAATTTACAGCAATTCGTTTCTGTCATTAAAACCTAACTTTCAGCTAATATTTTAGGACTTTTCTTTCACCACAAAAACTTTCGGAATAATACGCATTATTTAACACAATATTAGGACATTTGAATTTATATTGATTTCATTTGAACTGTTTTTATTTTAGATTCCGATGTTTGATTTCATTATTGACTATATCTACCAAAGGGGTGCGGTAACTTTTATATAATTGCCGGTAAATGTGATTAATTGAAAAAGTTTTATCACACTTTACCAAGAGCACAGGTAAATTATGCATAGTTCCCGGTTATTATACATAACTTACCGCAATATCCGCATTTACCGTGACATATGCAATTGTTGCTACCGGTATAGTATGAGTTATCACTGGTAGGTAGAAGCCTGAAAATCTGAAAGATGTTTTTCACTTATAGCCTAATCCTACTTATAATATAATGCGAACAGTTGTGAGGATGCATGTGTGTATATTGTTTCTCTTCCACGCAAAAGCTACTAAACGGATTTGAAGAAACTTAGCAGTACCTAATATAGCTTTAAATCAGAATACCTATTGGCTAATTTTGTCCGGGTACGGGAAATAATAGTTCCCTAGGAAGCTGGTGAAACCGTTGAATTGGAAAATATTGGAGTACCTTCTGTATACTTCATATGTGAATAAACAGGGCCTTGATGAACTCACCGTCTAAAATGAAATCGAAATAATGCTTAGCACCTATAAGAACCAATAGGCACATAACCCCGTCATCTACAAGATAAAGACCATAGCACAACGATCTATTAAAGTCGCATTCAAACGCGCTTTCAAGAAACACTATTCGTTCATATAAAAGCATTTCCACAATAAAGAGCAATTCCGTCTTATCTCGCTTTCAGCCTTCGCAGCGACAACACATTCATCTGAGACTCCCTAAGGATTACGTCGCGTATGAAATTTTAACTAGAGCTGCCATATTTCGTCGCATTAGACATGGGTCTACGTTAGGTAAAATTTTCGAGCCAGTCGCTGTTCGCGCCTAGCTGTCGTTAGCTACTTGCGGGTGATGATCGTTGTCTGATAGTTCATAGAATATGAGAATTTATCGTAACGTTTCCAATAAGACAGTTGCAAGCGGCTGACGTTTGACTTTTAGCCATATATTCCCACTAGCTGCAGAGCCGATTAACCTTAAGGCAGATTAGGCAACTGCCTAGGGGCCCAGCACCGACAGGGGCCCCGCCCACAGCAATGCAGTCCGCAAAAAAGTTTTATGGATCGAACGAAAATGATAATCAACAAACTATTCTTTTTTTTCAAACGCATGTAACACTTTATACATAGGTACAAAACCATCTAATAATTATATTAAAACTAATATAATCCTTCGGAACGCAATTGGACTTCATTCACGGTTGGGGAATTCCCGATTCGTTGGTGCTTTCTGTAAGCTTTCGTTAGCGTTATATGTAATAAATCTTTGATTACAGAAAGCACCCAACGAATCGGGATTCCCCCAACGTGAATGAAGTCCAATTGCGTTCCGAAGGATTATATTAGTTCTAATATTAGATATTAGATGGTTTTGTACCTATGTATAAAGTGTTACATGCGTTGGAAAAAAAAAGAATAGTTTTGTTGATTATCATTTTCGTTCGATCCATAAAACTTTTTTTGCGGACTGCATTGCTGTGGGCGGGGCCCCTGTCGGTGCTGGGCCCCTAGGCAGTTGCCTAATCTGCCTTAAGGTTAATCCGGCTCTGCAGCTAGTGGGAATATATGGCTAAAGATCAACGTCAGCCGCTTGCAACTGTCTTATTGGAAACGTTACGATAAATTCTCATATTCATATGACTATCAGACAACGATCATCACCCGCAAGTAGCTAACGACAGCTAGGCGCGACAGGCGACTGCTCGAAATTTACCTTAACGTAGACCCATGTCTAATGCGACGAATATGGCAGCTCTAGTTAAAATTTCATACGCGACGTAATCCTTAGGGAGTCTCAGATGAATGTGTGTCGCTGCGAAGCGCTGAAAGCGAGATAAGACGGAATTGCTCCTTTATTGTGGAAATGCTTTATATGAACGAATAGTGTTTCTTGAAAGCGCGTTTGAATGCGACTTTAATAGATGTTGTGCTATGGTCTTTATCTTGTAGATGACGGGGTTATGTGCCTATTGGTCTTATAGGTGCTAAGCATTATTTCGATTTCATTTTAGACGGTGAGTTCATCAAGGCCCTGTTAATATTCACATATGAAGTAATACAGAAGGTACTCCATATTTCCAATTCAACGGTTTCACCAGCTTCCCTAGGGAACTATTTCCCGTACCCGGACAAAAATAGCCAATAGGTATCTGATTTAAAGCTATATTAGGTACTGCTAAGTTTCTTCAAAATCCGTTTAGTAGCTTTGCGTGGAAGAGAAACAAATATACACACATGCATCCTCACAAACTGTCGCATTTATATTATAAGTAGGATTAGGCTATAAGTGAAAACATCTTTCAGATTTTCAGGCTTCTACCTACCAGTGATAACTCATACTATACCGGTAGCAACAATTGCATATGTCACGGTAAATGCGGATATTGCGGTAATTATGTATAATAACCGGGAACTATGCATAATTACCTGTGCTCTTGGTAAAGTGATAAAAACTTTCAAATTAATCACATTTACGGCAATTATATAAAATTACCGCACCCCTTTGGTAGATATAGTCAATAATGAAATCAAACATCGGAATCTAAAATAAAAACAGTTCAAATGAAATCAATATAAAATTCAAATGTCCTAAATATTGTTTTAAATAATGCGTATTATCCGAAAGTTTATTTGTGGTGAAAGAAAAGTCCTAAAATATTAGCTGAAAGTAGGTTTTAATGACAGAAACGAATTGCTGTAAATTCGAATCCACGCAGTCTTGTCTGCCCTACCCCTAGAGTGTAATTCAAAATCGCGTAGGCGCGGAGGGTCGAGGCGGCCCGCGAGTTGAGGAGCAGGTTGGTTGTAACACTCGCCACCGCGGCTGAGGCTGGCCGGCACCGCCCCAGCAAGCCGAAGTGCGGTGGTGAGCGTTAGACCTATCTGGCGACGATAAACTCGCGTGGGACGCCGGAGCCCCGCAGCGCCGGAGCCGTGACAGAAAACATCCTGCTGCAAAAAAATTACAAGTTCAGAATCAACTTAAATTTAAGACTTTTATTTTGAAAACGGTTTT
This sequence comes from Heliothis virescens, assembly GCA_002382865.2. Classification (NCBI taxonomy): domain Eukaryota; kingdom Metazoa; phylum Arthropoda; class Insecta; order Lepidoptera; family Noctuidae; genus Heliothis; species Heliothis virescens. Next base: position 10,859,636 of record NWSH02000437.1, on the reverse strand, counting down.
ATTGTCTTACGTCTATTATTGAATGTTATATTATGACAAACGGATTTAGACATTATTGGGTCTTACTATAAAAAAACACTTAGATTTCAATCCTTAAACGAGAGTATTCTCTCAACACTTTACCACGGTTCGGCGGGAGTTTTATATAATTACCGGTAATTGTAATAATTAAACTACATTTACCCATGGCGTTGGTAATCTATACATACATATAATAAAACAGAAAAAAAATCGTGGTTCTTTACATTTATATTTTTACCAAAACAATAATGTAAGGTTATTAGGAAATATGAAAGAAGGTAAGAAATTCGAAAAAAAAAATTATTGTCTGAATTTGTATGTTTGTATGTTATTGAATGTTTGTTTGTATGTTTGTTTGTCTTTTGCAACACGCTAATCTCAGGGATCCACTGGACGGGATTAGTGAACTGGCGGCCATATAGCTATATATCAGAATAACATAATATAGGCTAATTTTTTTTTTTTAAATACCATAAATAAACTTTCGGAATAATACGCATTATTTAACACAATACTTAGGACATTTGAATTTATATTGATTTCATTTGAACTGTTTTTATTTTAGATTCCGATGTTTGATTTCATTATTGACTATATCTACCAAAGGGGTGCGGTAATTTTATATAATTGCCGGTAAATGTGATTAATTTGAAAGTTTTTATCACCTTTACCAAGAGCACAGGTAATTATGCATAGTTCCCGGTTATTATACATAATTACCGCAATATCCGCATTTACCGTGACATATGCAATTGTTGCTACCGGTATAGTATGAGTTATCACTGGTAGGTAGAAGCCTGAAAATCTGAAAGATGTTTTCACTTATAGCCTAATCCTACTTATAATATAAATGCGACAGTTTGTGAGGATGCATGTGTGTATATTTGTTTCTCTTCCACGCAAAAGCTACTAAACGGATTTTGAAGAAACTTAGCAGTACCTAATATAGCTTTAAATCAGAATACCTATTGGCTAATTTTGTCCGGGTACGGGAAATAGTTCCCTAGGGAAGCTGGTGAAACCGTTGAATTGGAAATATGGAGTACCTTCTGTATTACTTCATATGTGAATATTAACAGGGCCTTGATGAACTCACCGTCTAAAATGAAATCGAAATAATGCTTAGCACCTATAAGAACCAATAGGCACATAACCCCGTCATCTACAAGATAAAGACCATAGCACAACATCTATTAAAGTCGCATTCAAACGCGCTTTCAAGAAACACTATTCGTTCATATAAAGCATTTCCACAATAAAGAGCAATTCCGTCTTATCTCGCTTTCAGCGCTTCGCAGCGACACACATTCATCTGAGACTCCCTAAGGATTACGTCGCGTATGAAATTTTAACTAGAGCTGCCATATTCGTCGCATTAGACATGGGTCTACGTTAAGGTAAATTTTCGAGCCAGTCGCCTGTCGCGCCTAGCTGTCGTTAGCTACTTGCGGGTGATGATCGTTGTCTGATAGTCATATGAATATGAGAATTTATCGTAACGTTTCCAATAAGACAGTTGCAAGCGGCTGACGTTGATCTTTAGCCATATATTCCCACTAGCTGCAGAGCCGGATTAACCTTAAGGCAGATTAGGCAACTGCCTAGGGGCCCAGCACCGACAGGGGCCCCGCCCACAGCAATGCAGTCCGCAAAAAAAGTTTTATGGATCGAACGAAAATGATAATCAACAAAACTATTCTTTTTTTTCAACGCATGTAACACTTTATACATAGGTACAAAACCATCTAATATCTAATATTAGAACTAATATAATCCTTCGGAACGCAATTGGACTTCATTCACGTTGGGGGAATTCCCGATTCGTTGGGTGCTTTCTGTAAGCTTTCGTAGCGTTATATGTAATAATCTTTGATTACAATATGTAATATGAGTTTTGCGATTGTAAGTTAAATTAAAAAAAGTTTTAGTGTGCTCTGTGTTTGAAGACTTACGATTTTCACATACACCCAGTGGCTTAGCTACGAAGGGGCTAGCCGGGGCAGTGCCCCGGGGCCCCTGAATCATTACCAGAAAATTACAATCGCACTGAACTTTTCAAAATTACTCTCATTTTTACATTATATAAAGACAGGTTGCAACCCGATTTTTGCAAAAATTCCGCGCTCGCTTCGCTCGCGTCCTCTATTTACTACCTGTTCATTTTTTTGGCCATTCAAATAAAAAAATCGCGCTCGCTTCGCTCGCATCCTCCAATTACATCCTACTGTTTTTCTATGTTTAGTCCTTTGATACTCTGAGAACAACTTGAGAGCATTTTTCAAAAAAGTGGCACAATCGTTTAAAAAATCACGCTTTTTTCACTTGCTACACGATGTATATGTATTTTTTGGGATTTGCTAAAAACCAATGCAGTCTTACTAAAAAAAGTTGTTTATTTTAAAATTTTAATCCTGAAACTGGAAAAATTTTACTATCGCTTCGCTCGCAACTTTTCTATGATGCACTTCTTTTACAGTGTTTACCTTTTTATCTTAAAACTAAAAATAATTCGCGCTAGCTTCGCTCCCAAACTTTTTCTTTTCATTTGTGATGTGCCAACCCAAAGTTTTTCTTCTCATTTGTGATGTAAAAACGTTGTGGGCCGTTTTTAAAGGCTGAATACAATTCTGCACTTACATATACTACATCTAAAGTCGAGGGAGGCAAATTTGTCTCCCGTCCCCGGTGGCAGATAGCCACGCTACGCCACTGTATGAGACGCAGACTGAACAGCTATGTAGACATTTTGTGATTTGGACTTACTGCGACCTGGTCAATTTGCGATCTATTAGTCTATCCTTTAGTTAACTAGTTAAAATTGTTTCATTGTTTTTCTACTGAAAGGCATTTCCCAAACTTTTGCAACTCTTTATAAGCGTTCAAAAACACTGTTTTAAATACTTTTGATTTGGTGTATATGAAAATCGTTAGTCATCAAACACAGGGGGGTCGCGAAATATATCTTCATAGAAAGGGGGTCTCGCCATGAAAAAGGTTTAAAAAACACGGATTTAAAAAATTTGGAACGCGTTTGGACGGTTTATCTCGTTTTACATTGAGGAAATCCCCGATTTGTTGGATGCTATTAGGCAGGAGCGTTTTACGACAGCGAATTGGAAAAAACTTTGGGCTTCGTGTGTGTTTAAACTCTTAATAGAAGTAGAATAGACTGACTAGACAAACGTACGCGTATTCTACGCGTGGACTGCGCGGGTGACTCTGTTCTGTACTAACACGGAGCCAACCCGCGTTAGGACGTCATGTCATCCATGCCTAGATCAGGAATTGTATTAAGGAATGTGGGAAGAAGGCAAAAAAATACATCACATGATTTATTTAGTCAGTCAGAGTAGGTAAGAAAAGGGGCCCGAAAATTGTATTGCCTACAGGCCTATGACAGGTTAATCCGGCACTGACTAGCTGTTTTCTCACGGTTTTATCCCCGTCCCTTGGGAACTACTGCGCGCACCTGATAAAGAGTAGCACACAGCCTTCCTCGATAAATGGACTATCTAACACTGAAATAACTTTTCAAATCGATCCAGTAGTTCCTTAATTACCGCGTTTAGCGCGACAAAATCTTCAGTTTCATATTATTAGTAGTATAAATAGGTCCTCTTCTTTACCCACATACGGCCAATATTTGCCACGTGCGTGAGACGCGCAGCTCGGAAGTGTACCATTACCAACCGGCTACGTAAAAGGAGTCTGCGGCTGATACGTTCATTTTAAACTCGAAGTGGTTCGAGCTGGATTGAACCGCTTTTTCGGGCTTTGTGTATTGTTATTGTCATACTCGTTAGTTCACTTCTTTTGAGCGGTTTTCTGTTATACTTATTTTTTTGTTTTGGCGAACAGAACTGTAGCTGTGAACATCGTGATGGGTCTATTCTTGCTTTTGGTTTTGAGGTGATTATTGTAGTTCCGTGAATTTTGTGCTGATAAATCAGAGAGTTTTTGTTAGTAACACAGCGTTACACTCATTGCATAGCTACCTATAATATGTATAAGAAAACTTTGGTTATATTACAAGTTCTTCTAACTTTCAGACTGACATGTGTTGCTGGGGAGTTTGTTGCGCTGCTTTTTCTTCCTAGCAAAAAGACGTTGGAAGTGGTGAAGGGCGGGCGTTTTGGAGGCTGTCTTTTGTAAATTTGGATGTTTAAAAAGTGCTGTTTTGCAGCCGAGTTTGAATAATACCTAACTGTTTTATACCTTCTTAAGGTTTTACACTGCATTTATTTATTGATCTAAATATTGAACTAAGTCACCAAGCTACAATATTAAGGTGTTATAAGGAACAGTAAACTGAGCAAGGATTGTTCTGAAACTTTATATAAATTATGGTAGTCAACTAGTTTATGATTTACGATGACTTATTCAAGCTGATAACGCGGAGAGGTTCAAGACTTCTGACCTCAAATTTCGGGCAATTTTGAGCCATTAATTTAAGTCACAAATTAGATATCAGGAGGATTTTTCCTTATTTTTATTGCATGTATAGACGCTACCACATCAAGCGATTACAATCTGTCAAATGTCTTCAATAGAATTTCAACCTTATCACAACAGTGGAAGGTTAATGTTCGATTGGTTAAATTGGACGGGTTTGGGTAGGTTGATCTGCTGTCGTCTATACCTACTACTTGTGTTACTGCGTAATATAGGTCGTTCTGAACATTCATCAGAATACTTAGGCACTGTTTCATCATCATAAGTCCATGTTTTTTAACCGACTTCCCAAAAAGGAGGAGGTTCTCAATTCGACCGTATTTTTTTTTTCTTAAGTAAGGTAAGTGTTCTTCACTTGAAGTGATTGCTTATCTGATCTAAACTTACCTACTTACAAAGTCTTGCGGTTGTAATTTAGCCATGAGCTCTTCAAAACTCAGAAACTTAGACAGTTACGTTTCAAAATGCTTGGCAGTTACCACAGCAGGGTTAGAAGATAACAACGGGAAGAGTGGACCGTCAGAAATGTCAACGATCTTAAAATGCACCTAGCAAAATTCGGCGATGTCAATATCTGCCTAGCCTTTTCTTAACTATGTTGGGGTCGGCTTCTAGTCTCGAATGCAACTTACAACCAGAGTTTTACATGGACCGATTGCCTATCTGACCCAGTTTCTTTGGCAACGCACACAAGTGCAGTATTTCTTTTCTTTGAAGTCGGGCTTTGTTTTCACAAAAAAGGCACACTTTATTACTTTTGTTTCTTAACCCAGGGGTTCCCAATCTTTTGTAACCCGCGGCGCAGTTACAAATCTAATATTTTTTCACGGCGCCCTCTCCTAGTTAACTATTTGAGGAAATTGTCGAAAGAAATAGGTACCTACAATAATGGTTAGCAAGAAAGCGCGGGCGGGAAAAGACGTGATAGGGGTATGGTATCAACAGTTTTCAAGCGAGTAGGCACTTTTTGGCGAGTGAACGACGGCCTAGGCAACGGCGAAAAAATATTTCCACGACGCTATGTTCGTTTCCGATGCGAACACTCAAAAAGGTACCCGCCAATATTTGTGGTGTCCAATAATAAGAGGATCGACTCACGGCGCCCCTCTTTGCTTTCTACGGCGCACCAGGGCGCCGCGGCGCACACTTTGGGAACCCCTGTCTTAACCCATTACTATCATTTATCCTTAACTTATGCCTACACAAGTTCATTGCTACAATATTTATCTATTGTTTGAGCTGACTCATTAAATCGGGTATTAATCTGATTACAAATGCTTTGTTTTTCCTGTAGGTTACTTCGTATTAAGGAAAACTGCTGACTGTGAAGGAAAGTTACAAAGGACAATAAGGAAAGAAAGGACAGGAAAGGACACTTATGTATGTCCGTTGGGAAATTTAAGATCCTTAAAGTAGATAAGTACGGCGTTGAAGATTGTTGGCGTAGTAGATATTTGTGTAAGTGTATCCTTATTTGTAACTGTGTGGGTATTAGTGCATTGATATTAGGAGAATATCTTTCTAATATGTCAGTCGAGTAAAAAGGAACTTTGTCAGTTTGTTTATCTCGATGAAACTACTTATCGGCCGATTCGAAGTATGCAGTGTACAGAGGCATTAAAAAGTATTATTTGTTAATTTATTTATACATTAAAATAAAGTTCCATCCTATTTGTTAACTTTGCATTTTTTCAGAAGTATTTACATCCATACAATTTCACAGTCTAATTTCTAGATTTTTCTATACATATAATCAAATATAACTCAACCTCGCAGAAAGTCATCTCCGTCGAACAGCTTATCCCTTCACCAATCAGATCATTGGAGATTCAAAGAAATCCTTCGCGTGTAATACTACGGTATCTATATTTTATGCCTAGATCCAAGATGGCGCTTCAATTTAGCGCTAAATTATTCGCCTTGCTCCAGTTTCGTTGGCGTTCATTAGCAATTCTACTGCATAATAGGCACTGAACTTATAGTTTGTGCTGATCTTGTGAAAAATCATGAATATTTTAATTACAGGACGTGAAACGCGTAGTAACGGTTACATCGATCATAAGGTTAAGCAACGCTTGGTGCAGTTGGTCCGTGGATGGGTGACCACAGACGACGACGTGTTTTGGAAGGCACGTTAATTGGTGGGTTCTGGCTGTCATTTAAACATCTTTGGCAGTCGTTACCGGTAGTAAAAGAACAGAAAGTCTGACAACCGTCTTATGAAGGCGTGAATGGAATTATTGATAAAAATCTCTAACTTTACACTGTCCTTACAGCAAGAGCTAGGCAATGAAGTACCAAATCAAATTCACCACAAAGATAAACCCAGTCGTTTAGCGCAGTAGATTTAAATTATCGTCCAATGGGCTTAGCACTTCCGAGCGAGTCTTCGGTAAAGCTGCTCTAATTAATTTAATAACGAATACTAAGATAATTGTATTTTTACAAGACTAGTCGAGATTTTGTGTAAATTGTATACATACATTTGTTTGTGTGCATTTATTTTGATCACATGTTTTTTTTGCCGTTGGGAAATCATCAGATGACCCCTCCGCTGTGGGCCTTCATCAAGCCTTTATCAAGGGATGAAACTTTCATTAAAAAAAATATCTGGAAGATATGAATTTTGGACAGTGTACTTACTAAAGCTTATGAAGTTATAAAATCACCCACAAAATTATCTAGATAGGTAAAGTGGCAGGATGAAACATCAGCAAAAATTTTTGGGCAATCCGAAGTTACACACTTGTTCTGTAGTATTTATTACTGCCACAACAAATAAATACTACTCAGTAATAACAAACATTTTGCAACATCGGTCTGTCCTCAAAACGTTATCGATATACCTCGTTCTAGTTTCAACAGATAATTAGCCACACTTATTATGTAATTGAAATTACACATAATGTGATCATAATCATGATTATTATAGAAAAATGTTAAGTTTTACGTTACTGTGTGTAATATACCTATAAATTGTTTGAACTAATTTTCAAAGATCTAAACAAGTCGACGTAGTATATAAAATTTATTTGTTTGGGCATTTAGACATATAAACCTGATCTGACCTCAAAAAACAGTAATGAGGAAAAAACTTAAGAAAAATAAAAAAAATAGTATTTTGCCACCGATATAAAATATAAACCTTCTATAAACACACGGTGTATTTCCTAAATTATCCATAATTGTTTAAAAAAAAACGTTAAACCTCTAAGATTCGTTTACGTTTAGTTCGAACACACCAATTTGCCACCATCAATTACAACAACGCAATTTTTTAGACTTTCAAGAAACTCGGTGTAAATCCCTCGCCTTAAATTTTAAGCACAAAACATATTTTTCCAGACACTAAAATGAGTTTCCCCACTTGAAAAGTTTATTCTTAGCAAAATATTCTATGCTGGACAAGATCTATGGTCTTAGCGACTTGAGTGAGAAACTTTTGCTTAACTATGAAGTTTTATATTGTTTATATCAGCGATAAAATCGTGGTGTGAGAATGCCAAGGGTCTGGATATTTTTTTGTTGGCAACACAATATATTCTTGCAAGAATATTTGTTTTTGATCGTGATTTATTTTTATATTTAGAACGTAAAAGTTGGCCATAACGGCTTTTAGGGCTCCAAAAAAGTTTTTATGTTGAAAAAAGTGTTTTATTTGTTTTCTCCATGAATATGACCGTAGTTTTGAACAAGAGTGTATATTGTCATAAAAATCCTACAAATTGTTGGCTTAAATACACACTGAACCTTTGGTTTTTGGTGGCAAAGCATAACGTGAACATTTAATTAAATAATTAATTGAATTATAAGCGAGCTGGTTGCATTACATTTCTGTTGTTTATTCAGCAAACTGCAACTGTTTACATTAATTACAAATATAATGAACAATCTAATATTAGACGCCCTCTATTGACCTTCTAGTGAGATTTATGCTATCCGACCTCATGAGATGCGATCTATTTGCATTCGTAATTACTTTGGCAGAATGCTGGATTCCTTGGTCAAATTAAATGTTTAGTCATGGCGGGAAACATTTGATAGATTGAGAAAATATTTTCGAAAAATGACCGCTTTTTTATCGAAACTAGCATGAATCATAGCACTTACGAGACTTGGTTAGGTCAAAAATGGGATGCTAGTACTAAATTGTGTAAGAAACTAAAGACTATTAGAGAAGGGCTTAGCATTACCATTAGTCCTATGAAGAAACTAGACTTCAAATGTCAGATCGTTATCATCAATACACAAGTAAAAGGCAATGTATTTCTATAGGAAGTTTTTCTCACTATTCGCCAATAAATACATTAGTATTTACTGTGTAATCTTGATATATATATTCCCCGAACGTAGATAAATCAGGCAAAGGTCATTTGTCGCGTAAATACTTTTTATCAACGAAGCTAATTGTTCCCCTGTGATCTGTGCTGGTGTTTTTGCTCCCCTGGTAGTCTGAGGTTGGCTTCCAGTATTTGGAAGGTTTATTTAAAAATACTGGCTTCCACCCCCGTCCCGAGAGAATTACTTTACGCACATTAATAAAAAATAGCCTATATATTTTTCTAATGTATAAGCAATAGTGCTAAACATCTATACTAATATTATAAAGCTGAAGAGTTTGTTTGTTTGAACGTGTTAATTTCAAGAACTACTGGTCCGATTTGCAAAATTCTTATATCTGGGTGCTTACATATATATACAATACTTTTTATCTGGGTGCGCCGAGTAGTTCCCACGGGACGCGGGTGAAACTGCTGGCAGAAGCTAGTAAGCAATATTACTGCCAAACATACATATACACATTCATCATACTTCATCCTCACAAACTTCACATTTCTAATATTAGTAGGACTAGCTGGTTCATTACTAATGTTTACCTAAATATTACGAAAGAAAAAAGACAAAACATAAATCTTATTGCCAGTCGGTTAATTAGTAATTTTAACTGGGCAACCGCGAATATTTTCAAAAAACCACTGTCGATTGTCGATGTTTTACGATGTCCCATAGTCTTCTGTATTTATTTCATTTTCATTTACTCATGCCTGCCTATGAACAAGTATGTTTATGAAACAACCTCACGAGAAAATTCTCTAATAATAAAATACGGCGTCTGCCATATTATTAATTTAATTCCGGCTATATTTTATGTTATATGAAAATATTTACGCAACGGCTGTTTTCGTAATAAACGTGTGTAATATGAGTTTATAACTGTTATTAAATAGCGTCAACTGTTTATTTTTGTAATGTTTTAGTTTTGCGCGCCATTTTGCGTCGAACTTTCTGGAATTATTACGGGTGACGTTAATGCCAGTGATGTTGTATTTTACGTGTATGTTAATAATTACTTGATTGCGAAAAACATAAGGGTTTCATGTGTAGCCGGAATCAAGTATCAAATCGTCTGATTCTTTTCTCTTGATTGCGGCATAAATTGTAGGGCTATACATTTTTTTCGTTGGGTTCAATCACCAGTTGAATGTCAGATTTTACTGTCTAAAACCCACCGTGTTCCTTCGTGAGCCCTTCGTGTACCTAAAGAAAAAAGGTCCAATTAAATTTTCGAATTATTCTAATCTTTATAGGATTAAAATGTAGCCATATCGTTATAATTAGGTGTGACAATAATCTTTCTTCGTTCCGTTTTCAATAGGTATTTTTAGACCTAATCTTAATGCGGATATTATCTATACTTATTATAAAACAAAGTCCCCCGTCGCGTCTGTCTGTCTGTCTGTTCGCGATTTACTCGAAAAGTACTGAACGGATTTTCATTCGGTTTTCAACAATAGATAGAACAATTCTTGAGGAAGGTTTTAGTGTATAGTATGTTTATGTTTTGTACAAACCAACGCCGATCGGGAGCTTTTCACGAAGCGAAGCGAGGGCGGGCAGCTAGTGAAATTATAAATTGAAAAGGAAATCATTATATCAAATAATGCTTGGCTGGCACTGAAATGAAACAAAAACTCATCGAAATGTGTGGGTACGTGAGAAAATAACACTTTTACATGACGGCAATAAAATAAATAATCTTTAGAGATAAAATGCTTAAGACTCATTTCTTTTTCAAGATTATTTCGTATCAATATTCAAAACTTTAAGCCTTTATACATTTTCAGTAGATCAAAGTGCAAACTGTGAATCATCTTTATGGAATGAACGCATTCTTTTGAAGCAGTAATTTGTATTTTTGTTTTGCATTACTTATGTATTTTAGTCTGTCTGGAAATTCCGTGTAGTTATGCAGCAGTTAGTTTATCTAAAAATAGCCTTGGGAAACCCACAAGGCTAGCAATGTATAAAAATGGCAGATTTTATATGACTTCTGATCAATTCATCATTCCCATAAGGAGGTTACTTAGCAAGAACTAAAAACAGGCCGAAAATAAATCTCTATGGTCTGTAATGTTTTAAAATTTTTGAATAAGCGTTCTCGAATTTGCACGCTCACGTTGGCAGTATTGTAATATTGTTATAATGTATGCAAATAAGTTCGGAGCGTTTATGTTTCTCTTTGAGATCAAGAGGCCGGCTATTGTAATGTAATTGCTGATTTCACGGGTGGCCGTGGTTAGCTAGTTACAATATGTGGATGAGGCCTAGTTTCATGGGCTAGGTTATTTGTTTGTTGCTAGCTAGCTAGATATTAGTAAATAGAATTTAAATTATTTAAAAAAATATATTTTTTATTCTTTATTTATTTTTCAAAGTCATATATGGAGAATTACTCGTCTCCTTACTGAGATATTAAGGACTACTCAAATAAATAATTCAGATAATTTTGAGACTCATTGGATGTACCTATTGCATTATAATTTATGCTACGGTTCTCGAAAAACTCGTTATCTATGTTCAGTGACGACAAAAAGTTTGAAGAGAACTGTACCTACGTAGCATCCGAATTAAATTCGGTTTTCGGAATGACAATCGTACGATTGTGACAGATTTTTTTCTAAGAAATTAAATTATTATAATTATGCCGAAGTGATTTAGTCTTTAGTGACCACATTGATTTTCGTTGGCCTGCCTAAAGCTTTTNTAATCTATACTAATATTATAAAGCTGAAGAGTTTGTTTGTTTGAACGTGTTAATTTCAAGAACTACTGGTCCGATTTGCAAAATTCTTATATCTGGGTGCTTACATATATATACAATACTTTTTATCTGGGTGCGCCGAGTAGTTCCCACGGGACGCGGGTGAAACTGCTGGCAGAAGCTAGTAAGCAATATTACTGCCAAACATACATATACACATTCATCATACTTCATCCTCACAAACTTCACATTTCTAATATTAGTAGGACTAGCTGGTTCATTACTAATGTTTACCTAAATATTACGAAAGAAAAAAGACAAAACATAAATCTTATTGCCAGTCGGTTAATTAGTAATTTTAACTGGGCAACCGCGAATATTTTCAAAAAACCACTGTCGATTGTCGATGTTTTACGATGTCCCATAGTCTTCTGTATTTATTTCATTTTCATTTACTCATGCCTGCCTATGAACAAGTATGTTTATGAAACAACCTCACGAGAAAATTCTCTAATAATAAAATACGGCGTCTGCCATATTATTAATTTAATTCCGGCTATATTTTATGTTATATGAAAATATTTACGCAACGGCTGTTTTCGTAATAAACGTGTGTAATATGAGTTTATAACTGTTATTAAATAGCGTCAACTGTTTATTTTTGTAATGTTTTAGTTTTGCGCGCCATTTTGCGTCGAACTTTCTGGAATTATTACGGGTGACGTTAATGCCAGTGATGTTGTATTTTACGTGTATGTTAATAATTACTTGATTGCGAAAAACATAAGGGTTTCATGTGTAGCCGGAATCAAGTATCAAATCGTCTGATTCTTTTCTCTTGATTGCGGCATAAATTGTAGGGCTATACATTTTTTTCGTTGGGTTCAATCACCAGTTGAATGTCAGATTTTACTGTCTAAAACCCACCGTGTTCCTTCGTGAGCCCTTCGTGTACCTAAAGAAAAAAGGTCCAATTAAATTTTCGAATTATTCTAATCTTTATAGGATTAAAATGTAGCCATATCGTTATAATTAGGTGTGACAATAATCTTTCTTCGTTCCGTTTTCAATAGGTATTTTTAGACCTAATCTTAATGCGGATATTATCTATACTTATTATAAAACAAAGTCCCCCGTCGCGTCTGTCTGTCTGTCTGTTCGCGATTTACTCGAAAAGTACTGAACGGATTTTCATTCGGTTTTCAACAATAGATAGAACAATTCTTGAGGAAGGTTTTAGTGTATAGTATGTTTATGTTTTGTACAAACCAACGCCGATCGGGAGCTTTTCACGAAGCGAAGCGAGGGCGGGCAGCTAGTGAAATTATAAATTGAAAAGGAAATCATTATATCAAATAATGCTTGGCTGGCACTGAAATGAAACAAAAACTCATCGAAATGTGTGGGTACGTGAGAAAATAACACTTTTACATGACGGCAATAAAATAAATAATCTTTAGAGATAAAATGCTTAAGACTCATTTCTTTTTCAAGATTATTTCGTATCAATATTCAAAACTTTAAGCCTTTATACATTTTCAGTAGATCAAAGTGCAAACTGTGAATCATCTTTATGGAATGAACGCATTCTTTTGAAGCAGTAATTTGTATTTTTGTTTTGCATTACTTATGTATTTTAGTCTGTCTGGAAATTCCGTGTAGTTATGCAGCAGTTAGTTTATCTAAAAATAGCCTTGGGAAACCCACAAGGCTAGCAATGTATAAAAATGGCAGATTTTATATGACTTCTGATCAATTCATCATTCCCATAAGGAGGTTACTTAGCAAGAACTAAAAACAGGCCGAAAATAAATCTCTATGGTCTGTAATGTTTTAAAATTTTTGAATAAGCGTTCTCGAATTTGCACGCTCACGTTGGCAGTATTGTAATATTGTTATAATGTATGCAAATAAGTTCGGAGCGTTTATGTTTCTCTTTGAGATCAAGAGGCCGGCTATTGTAATGTAATTGCTGATTTCACGGGTGGCCGTGGTTAGCTAGTTACAATATGTGGATGAGGCCTAGTTTCATGGGCTAGGTTATTTGTTTGTTGCTAGCTAGCTAGATATTAGTAAATAGAATTTAAATTATTTAAAAAAATATATTTTTTATTCTTTATTTATTTTTCAAAGTCATATATGGAGAATTACTCGTCTCCTTACTGAGATATTAAGGACTACTCAAATAAATAATTCAGATAATTTTGAGACTCATTGGATGTACCTATTGCATTATAATTTATGCTACGGTTCTCGAAAAACTCGTTATCTATGTTCAGTGACGACAAAAAGTTTGAAGAGAACTGTACCTACGTAGCATCCGAATTAAATTCGGTTGTTGGAATGACAATCGTACGATTGTGACAGATTTTTTTCTAAGAAATTAAATTATTATAATTATGCCGAAGTGATTTAGTCTTTAGTGACCACATTGATTTTATTTGGCCTGCCTAAAGCTTTTAAAAGTAACAGAAATATCAATTGCCCTGTCGGCTTCCGGATCGAGGAGTGTTGGTGGTATAAGTTTTCTCGCCTCCATCGTCATTTCGAGCCTGAAAACATCGAGCGAAGGAAATCAATTACCAAGAAGACTATCGACACCTCCACGGCGCGGCGCCGGCTCGCGGGTGCTGGCCGGTGAGGCCTGCGCCGTCATGCGGCGGCGCGGCACCCACCTGAGCGACAGCGTCATTTTGACTTTTTGTGTTTTTTAAGTTTTTAGCTTTTGATATTGTAAATATTAATTATACAGTTAGTGTTAAGAATATTTATATAGCGGGGCTCCCAGATGTATACTGATGGCGTGGGTAGTGATGTGAGTGCATGTCAATCTTCTGCGTCGCTGGATGCCCTAGAGAGATGTCCGCTGTGCCCCCAAGCACGATTTTTTAAAGGTAAGCGGGGTTTGAACGTGCACATTGGGAAAATCCACAAATCCCAGTGTGCAGTTCCACTAACCCCGACTCCTACAACTTCAATTTCCGACCCATCCACTCTCGAACCATTTTGGAAAAGACTTTCAAAATTCAAAAATACAATCCCAATACTGAAGCGGGTTCCCCGTGGCGCCCGGCCTTTGGTAGCCCAACATTTGGCAGGTTGTGTCCGCCTGGCGGTACGGGAGAACTCGCAACGTGCTTGGGAGCAGCTACTCACCTTCCCTTACAAAATTTTACACGTTCAAAAGAATTTGGCACTCAAAAAGTCGTTAACGACCCAAATTAAAGATAACTGTAATGTTTTGGCCAAAGATGATTTCGACACAAAATTACCGACTTCAAGATCTACCCTCTCGAGGACCATCCCTCACTTGGTAGAATCAAAGTTAAGCGAAGGTGACATTAGTGGTGCAGCGAGGATTCTCTTTAGCAGTGATGTGGTGGCACCTTGTTCTCCAGAGACGCTTTCTGCTCTGGAGAGTAAACACCCTGCCCCATCCGATGACCTTTCCTTTCCCGACCCTCCTGATTCAGACCAACATATCCTCACAATTACAGGTCGACACCTGGTCACAGCAATAGGCTCCTTCAGGAGTGGCTCCGCAAGCGGCCTCGACGGCTTGAGTCCGCAACACCTTAAGGATCTTACCTGCCCGAGCGCCGGGGAAGCTGGTGAGTCGCTCTTGAAGGAGCTTACGGCCCTGACCAACCTCATGCTCTCCGGCAAGGTGGACGAAACCGTCATCGATATCTTGTACGGAGCCAACTTATGTGCTTTGCGCAAGAAGGATGGCGGTATTCGTCCAATTGCCGTGGGGACTACCTATCGTCGTATGGCAGCCAAAATTTGCTGTAAATTTTTTAGTGAGGAAGTTTCGAACAAATTTCAGCCCCTGCAGCTAGGTTACGGCTCTAAAGGGGGCTGCGAGGCTGCCGTACACGCCCTGTCGACCTACCTAAATTATGGGAAAGGAGAAGTCATCTTGAAGGTTGACATAAAGAATGCCTTCAACTCGGTTAACAGGGACACTTTGCTGTCAGAAGTTAAAAAAGAATTACCTCAAATTTACAGTTTCATTTGGCAGTGCTACAGACATCCATCGAAATTATTATATCAAGGCAATCTTCTAGAATCTTCCGTTGGCTGTCAGCAAGGTGACCCACTCGGGCCTGTGATTTTCAGTCTAGCTATAAACCCAATAATTCGGCAGCTAAATTCTGAATTTAACGTTTGGTACCTTGATGACGGAACCTTGGGAGGCAAAGTAGACACAGTCTTAAGTGATTTGGCCTTTCTTCAAAATAAATTTGCAGAAATAGGCCTAAGTCTTAATCACTCCAAATGTGAACTTTTTACACAGGACAGTACTGACAGACTAGACACTCTTTCAAAATTCAATACAATAGCCCCGAATATTAAATTGATTGATAAAAGTTCGCTTTGCCTCCTCGGTTCCCCAGTATATGAAAATTCATTTTCCAATTTTATCGAGGACAAAATACAAAATTTTAATCATATTTCGGAAAGGCTGTTTAAAATTAAAATGCACTCAGCCATCACCATCATTAGATTCTGTTGTTTTGGCCCGAAATTAATTTACTTTTTGCGTGCTTCCAGCTTATGGAAGCACACAAATCTTTTGGAAAAACTAGACAAAATTATCAGAAATACATTGACATCAATTTTAAATGTGGCCATGGACGACCGAGCCTGGATGCAGGCTACCCTTCCCATCCGCATGGGAGGACTTGGCGTCCGCAAAATCTCCAGTATAAGTTTACCGGCCTTCATATCCTCCGTCCATGGTACTGAGAAGTTGACCAGGAAAATCTTACCTACCACACTGGTCAATTTTAACGTACCATGCTTGATGGATGCTATGGACGCCTGGAAAATCACCTGCCCGAATACCGATCCACCCGCCAACCCGTCCTCCCAGAGACAGTGGGATGAGCCCCTCTGCAGTCTAACCCGGAAAAACCTGATCGAGACGTCAAGTTCTTCTGCAGAGCGAGCGCGCCTGCTGGCTGTGGGCGAATGGGAGTCGGGTCTCTGGCTTCAGGCACTTCCGTCATCCAATATCGGCACCATGTTTGATGACACTACTTTTAGGCTTGCTGTCTGTCTGCGTCTGGGCGCCTCATGCTGCTCTCCTCATCGCTGCCACTGTGGTGAAGCTGTCAACAGCCTCGGCCACCACGGCCTGTCCTGCAGCCGGAGTGCGGGCCGCATACCACGTCATGCGAATATCAATGACATAATCCGTCGCGCTCTTGTCGCCGTCGGCGTTCCAGCTGTGTTAGAACCAAACGGCTTGGCACGCGACGATGGCAAGAGACCAGATGGTATGTCGTTATTTCCGTGGAAGATGGGTAGGACTTTAGTGTGGGACGCAACATGCGTCGACACTCTTGCGCCATCCCACCTTCCTAGAACTGCGTGTTGTGCTGGCTCCGCTGCTGCTGAAGCAGAGAACCTCAAGCGGCGGAAATATAGTAGCCTTATCGGCAACTATATTTTTGAGCCGTTTGGGGTTGAAACTCTCGGGTCGTGGGGACCGAGTGCACGCCTCCTCTTCAAGGACATCGCAAAGCGATTGGTTGACACTTCCCGTGACCCAAAGGCTGGCTTCTATTTCGGTCAACGAATAAGCATTGCAATCCAACGAGGCAATGCCGCCAGCCTTTTGGGTACACTCCCGGTTGGCAGCGATCAGGAGGAATTTTTCGACGCAATTTTTTAGTTTTAAGTTTGTAAATATTATAAAATAGATAAGTACTTTGTAAATATTATGTAAATAAATTCTCGTAGCATCCCAGTTCTCAAAACCTGAAACTTTTTCAGCAATTCTGCATTGAAAATAATCTTTACTACTTATAGCTAACGAAACTATAATAAGACGACTACAAGAAGTTCTTACGTAATATCTTGAGTAGAATTAACCTTAAAATAGTTCATTACAAAGATAGCATGACATTGTATTTTATGAAATTGTTGAGATAACACGCTATTTAAAGACATTCCAGATTAGGTGTCGACGCTGATAAATTATGTAGGTATGCGACTTACCTTTGTTTTACATTGCATCATAATTACGAAATCACATAAAATCCTAATTGCTAAACGTCAAAAATATTTTAATTTTTCCGAGTTCTACGGCCGGTTCTCTGGCAGGTAGTGCCATCTGAATTTTTGGTTTTGATTACTTTTCTATAGCATGGTATTTCACATAGCTATCTAGAATTCTATCTGAACGGCAGAAGCTGCCTGATAGTATTTTATGTGACCAAATGGTGTGAAACTTGTATTCCGTTTATATCTATCTTTATATTTTATTGTGAGTTATGTAAGTTCTGCGGGGCCCACTAGGGCCAGAGCCCGTCGGGGCTGCGGGTTGTTCGAAAGAGTTACCGCGGCCCTGGCACACAGAGGGCTCCCGAAGGAACACGGTGGGTTTTAGTCAGTAAAAGTCTGACACTCCCTTCCGCTGTCACCCACAGCGGGAGGGGTCATACTGATGATTTCCCATCGATATAAAAAAAGTGTTATGTATGTGTAATTTTGCAATGTTCAGTCTATCTTTTTTCGGTGGGAAATAATCAAATGACCCCTCACGTTGTGGGTGCAGCGCGAGGGACCGTCAGACTTTTATGGACTAAAACCCACTGTGTTCCTTCTCAAGCCCTTTGTGTGCCTTTATCGTCCTATCGTCACAATAGTTCATCTATTTTATATGCTTCTGCTAACGATTTAAAATTGCAATTCCCCTTCAGATCAAAATTATCCTATCTCAGTGCAAATTGAACTGTTTTTACCTTCAGTCAGCTATTTCAATCAGTTAGTGGTACATACCTATATGATAAATTTGTCAGCTGTATATTTGTACCGCTCACTGTCCTGCTTACCTACTAATGTATAAAGCGTGAATGCTACGTTAGTCAAATTACGTATCAACCATCGTGTTATTATTTCATTGACGGACATATGAGTGCTTGTTATGATCCGCTGTTATTAATGAGCTTGTGTATTATTAGGTAAGAATTGTTTGATTCTGTTTCGCATGGTTTATGACAGTGGTATATTGTTACTTATACGGTAAATATATTTGCACATGAGTACAGTTTGCACCAAAAAGAGTAGAAAAACAAAAGTGTTAACTAGGCAGTAAATCTATTGATTTTATGAATAAACAAATACCTGTCAAACAATCGTGAAATTGTTTAAAAATATGCATTTTATTTGTGCTAATATACTCCTTTAATAAGGTTTGATAGCCAGTGATCATAAAAAAAAGAAGAAAAAGAAAGCTAACACGTTATATATCTGAGTTTTTTGTGCGGTTACACCTGTCAATTTTTAAGGGAAGACGGACATATTTGTACCTACTGATTGACGCAACTGTCAATTGCACCAAAACGGTCAGACTCTAAGAATAAGATAACAATTTATAGGCCATGTTTCAACTGTATTTTGGACTAGTCTTATGCAGTTTAAATTAGTTCAATCATATTCCTATGTTCATTGCTGCACCTAAATGTCATATAGGCGGTCAGTAACCGTTCTGCATAGCGCAATGATCTAATGTCTAATGCGTGCGCGCAGTCGCGTGACCCAACGATAGCGAAGTGACGTTTATAAACAAACGTTCAAATGCGAAACAAACATGACGGACGCCATCTTAGATTTTGATCGACGTACGCGGTGACGTCACGAGATTTTATTGACGTTTTTTATGTTCTTTTTTCAAATGTTAAACGGTGACAGTTGTTTTATGATTTGTTTGATATTATTGTTTATGTTTTTTTGGTATGGAAGGTTAGAGGTTTAATTGCGATAAGTTGCAGTAGTTTCTCGATTTATTATCTTCGATTTAATTGTTGTGTAAATATTATTATGTATAACTATTGTTAAATTGGTTATTATTTTGTAAAACATAAAGTCCCTCAAAATACACCTAGACAGAATACATTTATATGCGCAAAATATTGGCAAAAAAATGCGTAGAAACCAACGTACATAAATAAAATACTAGTAAATTGTTCCAGGCGCAAAATAACACTTTATTTTGTTTCAAAATTATTTTGTATGGAATAAAACTGTATACCAATAAACACATTGGCACATTCTAGATAGCATCTATTCGAGTGCCAAATAAATTCGACCTAGGTAAGCGTTTCGAAGCCAAATGGTTAGCGTAGAACGATAAATATACTTGCTCTGGGACTTAGAAATAAATTCCTTTTAGGTTTCTTGTGTTATGTGCGGTTTGGAACCTCTGTTTTATATTGTTTTCTAGACCAAATATCTGTTACGTAGTCCATTTTCAATGGAGTCCATATATTCTGCGGGATTGTTCGATAGAGTTACTGCGACCCTGGTACAGACATCAGCACATCAAGTTCCCACAATCTGTCAAATTTCTGCAATAGATTTTCAACCTTATCACAATAGCGGTATGTCAATGTTTGATTGGTAAAATTTGACAGATTTGGGTACAGTCTGTACACAAAGGGCTTAAGTTGGAAAACGGTAGTTTCAGTCAGTAAGAGTCTGGCACTCCCTCACGCTGCCCCCCCACATCGGAAGGGTCTTTTGAAGATTTCCAACCAAAGAAAAAGGTCATATTTTTGTGTCTATTTTGTATGGATAACTTATGCATAAGAGTCCTCTTTTTCGAGCTCTTACTTATAATTTGGTTATTTTCATATTATCAATGTTCATGTCGATGGCGCCCACGCAGAAGGTCGGAACATAGTTTTTAACGAAAATCGGTTTTATCATTTCATTTCATTAATATTTGACATTTTGACAACAATTTTGAATAGACGACTATTCAAAATTGTTGTTAAAATGTCAAAGATTACTATTCAAAAGACTACTATTCAAAATTGTTGTCAAAATGTCAAATATTAATGAAATGAAATGATAAAACCGATTTTCGTTAAAAACTATGTTCCGACCTTCTGCGTGGGCGCCATCGATGTGTGTCTTTAAAGAAGTACGAATCATTTTCTGAAAACAAATTATCCTTTACTAGCTTCCACCAGCGGTTTCACCCGCATTCCCGTAGCAACTACTGCGCGCACCCGGATAAAAAGTAGCCTATAGCCTTTTTGATAAATGGGCTATCTAGCACTGAAAGACTTTTTTAAATCGGACCAGTAGCTCCTGGGATTAGCGCGTTCAAACGAACAAACTCCTCAGCTTTATAATATTAGTATAGATTCCTCGTTCTCATTCAAGAATTTCTTTCAAATATAAATTTTACCTGACCACCTGCACGAAAAGTCATTTTGTGTTTTTTTTTTCCAATACAGGGCTATCATGATCTACGTAATCAGTGATTATATCATAGATACTATAATATCTGAATGCTTTGTAATGAATGCCATAAACGTGAGAAAAGGAAAACCTGCGGTAAGACAGTGGAATATTTATCGTTTTACATGGGAGACTGATAAGTAATTTATTTTCACTTCGTAAACGTGAGAATTAGATGTGTATAATGCAATATTTTTTTATTGTTTTAAATCTAAGCTAATATCACAACGCTGAAGGTATCATTTGTTGGCTTGAATGCTAATATTAGGAACTAGTAAAACAATTTGAAAAACTGCTCAAGTGTAAGATAATCCATTTCTTGAGGAAGGCTATAATGTTTGTTACTCTTTCACGCAAAAACTACTAGACGGATGTTGATGAAACTTGGCAGAAATATTGCTTATATATCAAAATAACATATAGGCTACTTTTTATTTCGGTGCGTGAAGTACAGACGACAGCAGGTCAACGTAAACGAATCTGTCAAATTTTACCAATCAAACATTAACCTACCTCCATTGTGATAAGGTTGAAAATCGATTGCAGAAATTCGACAGATTATGGTAACTTGATGTGCTGTCATCTGTATTTTCCAAGGTATGTGAGTGGAACCGCTGAAGAAAGTTAGTAGTTTCATAAATACAAACCAAGAGCCTTAATCCACACTCGTAACAGGATAATACCAACGTGTATGAAATTGCTGCATCAAAGTTTCCCGTTAATTTCTCACAGAATTCTGGTGCAAGATTTTCCAAGAGGAAACTAACCAATCTGTGGTCTAATAGAGAATGGAACAAAAAGGTTCCGACGACCGACACTCTTTAATTTCAGAACGAACAAAGGAGAAAGAATTCAAAGATTCCGTGCGGTTGAATTAAAAGAATTTGCGTTAGCTCCTTTATACATTTGCTTTGTTTTACTTTGAAAATTTCCACTTTGGCTGTTAAGGCCCATTGCCCGTTGCTTGCCATTTTATTGCAGCAAGATGCTACTTGCACTGTGTAAACGTAATCGTGCGGTAGGTAAATGGTCGCCTGTCAAATATTCCTGCAATAAAATGGCAGGCAACGGGCAAAGAAATCGCAATGTGTAAACGCGCCTTTATTCTTTTGCCAATGCGAATTCTGATTGAAAAATAACGTTTATTCTTTAGCTATGTCTTTTATTTGTGTATCTGATTTGTTTTTTTACATCGATGTCGTATGTATGTAGGTACAGATGTCAGCGCATCAACTTAGCTCAATTTGTCAATTTTAACAATTGAACATTAACCTTCCACTATTGTGATAAGGTTGAAGATCTATTCTATATCTAAGGTTGATGTGCTGACGTCTGTACATTGTTTTTGTCTATAGGTAATCCAATCAATTTCTTTCATAAGATCATCTTTTGTTTCGGTCGCAAGTTGTATTTTATTATGTTAAACGCAGTATAAGATATCTTCATAATATATCTATATTCTATATCTCGCATCTCGAATTACGAAATAAACGTATTATTTACCACGATAAAACTTTAATGTTGCCATTACGGTGGATCGTTTGTTTTACTTTTTTTAAGGTTCCTTACTCGAAGGGTAAAACGGGACCCTGTTACTAAAACTTCGCTTTCCTTCTGTCCGTCCGTCTTACAACAGGCTGTCTCGTGAACCATGGTAGCTAGTAAGTTGAAATTTTCATAGGTTATGTATTTCTGTTGCCACTGTAGCATAAAATATTGAAAACTAGAATAAAATACATGTTTTATCGGAGGTTCCCATACAACAAACTTGATTCTTTATACGGAACCCTTCCTGCGCGAGTCCGACTCGCACTTGGCCGGTTTTTTATCGTGAAAACAATTTTACGATGTCAGTCGTCCTAATAGTCGATATAAAATTGATTGTCTCCACCGTGACGGTTTCGCGTGCCCCAAGGTGAGCCCTGACACTCCAATTATGTTTATTGGCGTTATTGTAATGGATAATTTAATATTATTTAACTTCGACCTTCTCGTGCAATATTTTATGCATTTGTTGTAAGAATAAACACGTTTTTTTGTTTGTTTTTATTTTATCATAGCTTTCCCCAGCGGTTTCACCCGCGTCCCGTGGCAAATACTGCCCTTACCCGGATAAAATATTGAACAACACTCACGAATAATGTAGCTTTCTAGCAGTGAAACAATTTTAAAAATTGGTTCATTACTTCCAGAGATTACCCCCTACAAACAAACTTATAAATTTACTATCAATTTTACCTCTTTATAATATTAGTATAGATTTGATTCCGAAATAAAGTTAAAGCATTTATTTCATTTAGGCCTTTATAGGCACTTATGAATGTAAAAAATATTACTAGGTTTGATTTTAATGCCTTGTTCAAAAGTGGCTTCCTAAGAGAAGACGAGCAAGAAACTCTATGGTCCAATATTTTTGTCCTAGTAATGGGTCATCTAGGGATGAATTATGAGTGACATTTTATCATTTAGCTCATGGTGTACTATGCAGACCTGTATGCAGACAATAGCAAAACAATCCCAGCGTGTTTTAAATTCTTCATGGGACAGGTAACTATTAAAATAGGCCTCCATTTATTTTTATTTGTTTCATAATCCTTGGATATGAATTGGATCCCTCCCGATGCACATCGTAGCGTAAATCAATCGATCTTGATACTTGTAGAAGTAATAACACAACATGAACAGACAAATAGCTTTCATATTCTTAGTTTAACGTTCAAGAAATAAAACTGAATACTTGAAGCATGTCCCTACTTGCTAGTACATAATACGAGCTCTGTAATTTATGACAATAATACGACTAACTTTATGTCTCGCCATTTTCTTTGAGCATACAAGACGGAGGTTGTTGGCCGAATGAAAATTGATGAGTCTTTCAACGGAACTTTGTAGAAGTTTATGTATTTGTATTGTTTTATGTTGGTTAAGCAGCTTCTTAAGATCACGAAGCTAAAGTGTATTTGTATTTGGTTGAGAAATAACCCGTCAGCGTATAATAACACTGCCTTAAGATATTTTCAAGTAAATAACAATTAATAATACATACCCAAACATTTCCAAAAAAGTTGACCTAAATGCATTTTATCAAAATTAACAATACTTCTACAGCAGAATGCGGTATCTCACTAGTTCAAGGCGTTTTGAAATGGGTGTTTAAAACACAATTAACCTCTCGTATTTTATTCTGACATTTAGATGCTTACGTTATGGCTATCAAGAGTTATGACCGGGAGGGTCAGAGCAGAGCACTCACAATGCCTTCCTCCCAGTAATTTTCCAGCTGAAACACCTTCAATGAAAAATAAAAATGTAAAAATAGCGAATAGATGGAGTGTGTCGTGTGCATTCTAGCTAAGAATACTCCGATCCCTCTTTACGTGGGAGGAGTGAAATGCCATGAAAATTGACGTCATTTAATCGGACAGGAGGATTAATAAATGACAGTGGCTATTTTTATAAAATAGATTAAGTTCTGATACAGAACTTCTGTACTAGAGGCTGGATAAAATATTTCCTTTTTATTATTATTAGTATAGATTAAGATTCAATTCAATACTAAGGTTTATAGTTTGTTCTTTTTCTACAATATTACAGCATTTATTTTATATCCGTGGGAGAGCTGCCACTACCATTGTTTTAACTTGAAGCCAATATTGTGCGAGATTGACAGATAAATTAGTAACAAGTTAATTAAAGTACCCAGTACCTTTGCCGTGAATAATACCTACGCATTTTCTTCCGGATACTATTTTTATTTAACACATAAATATATTGGAAAATAGAGGGGTTAAAATGTAACTCCTCGTCTCTTCTATCGACATTACAAGTTTGTATTTATTGACAACTCTTTGGTATCATAATAATTACCTACGAAACTGCTGTCAATATCTACAATACTTTAGCTAGCTACTCTTATATCTAACGATTTGGAAAATGTTACCTATATTTTCGGTACATTTCAGACATTTTAAGTTCACTCTTGCTAACGGAACAAACTTACCTCTTTCAGCCAAATACGCAATTTCCAAACTTTCGTCTTCGAACACAACACGTGTCGCTGGTACAGTCATTACAGGCTTTTCCCTGCTATTAAAATGTTGAATGGTGAGAGTATAGAGTACAGCTACGTATACATTGGAGGTAACAATATAATTGTTGAGGTACAGACGCCAGCCAGTAAATCAACCTATCTTAATGTGTTAAATTTCTTCAATAGATTCTCAACCTTATTATAGTGGAAGCTTAACGTTCGATTGGTAAAATTTGACAAATTTGGGTAGGTTAACGAGCTGGGAACGAGCGAACATCTCGAGCTGTGCTCGGACGATCGTCATTTTTTACAGAATGGAAAAACCTGTCGCGTGTTTCAGAATCATTTTCATACATTCCTAAACGTTGACTATATTTATGTTGTCGTCAGTTATGCGGCTGTGGCTAGCCACACCCATCGAAATTTCAGCTTTAAAAATACGCTAATATAAGAATAATATATATCTATAAAGATTTTTGTGTTAAACTACGCTTCTCTAAGTGTTTGATTAAGATTGCATTTTGTTTTAGATTAGAACGCTGCTCATTTCATTAACGATAGGCGACTGATGCACTAAGGCCCTGTCCGCACAGCGAATTTTATTCGCGCGAATTTTATTCGCGCGGATTTGCGCGGTTTTTATTCCGCAACCACATTAGGTCCTGTCCGCACAGCGAATTAAATTCCGCGCGATATTTGTCATAGTCATACTACTTCATACCGTACAAAACATTCGCGGAAATAAATCCGCGCCGCATCGCGTGAAATTTGCATCAAAAAACAGAGATTTTTATTTCGCGCGAATTTTATTCCGCCAGTGCGGATACTTCTATTGTATTCAATGTGTTACAGAATTGCGAGAAAAAATTCGCGCGGTTAATATTCGCTGTGCGGACTGGGCCTAACAGTCAACAGATAACAATAACATTCATTCATAATTAATTTATATTTCCTGGAAGCAACTCACTCATTGACGAGCTAGCATGTAATGCATTACATATATGGACGAACATATTTGAATCGTTTATTGCATTCTATAATGTACAGAAAACAGCAGGTCACGGTACCCGAATCTGTCAAATTTTACCAGTTAAACTAACCTACCTCTATTGTGATAAGGTTGAAAATCTATTGCAGAAATTTTCAATTTGCGTTTTTCTACTGTGTTTGTACATAAGGTGATAATATAAAATAGTTGTCACTAATGTGGACCCTGATGGGTGCAGCAAGCTAGTTAGCAGATAGAACTTATCTAGTTTATACATATGTAGGTGAGGTATGCAATATTTATTTAAAATTATTTGAATATGAAACATATTATATACTAACCGTAACAATTTTTTACGTCTCATGTTACTTTTATGAACGTTCACCGTTGTGCATGCACTCTTACAAATGAAATTCCCATTAGTAAACAGACGCCATGACAATGACGTCTAATCGTTATGACGTCATCACTATGATGACAGCCGTTGTTTTTTTTAATTAAGATTCAACAAACAATTTGTTTCGCAGAACAAATTGTGTGGGAAAGAGCGTGTTTTGTTTTGTTTTAAAGAAAATCCTGTTGGATTGATGGGATGCACATATTTTGTAATATTGTGCACGTAATACCTATGTCAGGAACAGACTGTATTATCTAGTGTTATAAAGTTTCCTCTTAAACATTATTATAATATATTATTTTAGTAAGTTTACCCGCGTCCTGTGGGAACTACTCCGAGCACGAGGATAAAAAGAAGCCTATATAAAGCCTTCATCGATAAATGGGCTATCTATTACTGAAATATTTTTTCAAATCGGACTAATAGTTTCTGAGATTAGTTCGTTCAAACAAACAAACTCTTCAGCTATATATTATAAATAGAAAATGTAAACAAAAAAAAACTCTTCAGCTTTCTATTACTAATAGAAAAGGTATAGATACAAGTACATTTCGGGCATACCATTAGTTTAACTCGAGTTCTAAGGTTCTATTCTCCGAAAAGGAGGAGTTCGGAGAGTACTTAACAAATATAGAGTAGTATAACTTAATTACATTAAATTCCTGGTAGTTGTTGGAAGTAAATCTAAGAGTCAGTCTATTTATATGAGTTTCTAAACTGTTTACAACTTGTATTTTTCTAGTCTTCACATTGTAGTGTTCAAGTTAGACAATGTGTTTAAAAGTGCATTACAAAAATAAATTTAATTTAATTAACCCATTTTACTGTACAGATGCTAACACATCAACCTACCACATTCTGTCAGTTTAATTCACTAGATTTTCAACCTTATTACAATAGTGGAAGGTTAATGTTTGATTGGTAACATTTTACAGGTTTGTGTAGGTTGGCTGCTGTCGCCTGTATTAGGCATATATTAGTTAGATGCCGTAAATTCATGTTGAGAAATAAAAACAATAATCTATTTTTTATAAAATAAAAGATAATAATATTTATTCCGTTCTTCATCGTATCATTAAATGGTAAGGGCTAACGTTATCTCCCGTCTTTAATATGACATCAGATACGGACATAGCAGGGTTGGGCAGTGTGGGCAGAGACACCCACAATAGCTTCATGAAATACAATACGAAGTTACTTCTTCTATTTTTATGATCTCCTGGTACTAACGTGCGTGGTTGCAGTTCCATCTGGTGGGTGGATGCGTTTTATCTACCTAGATATAAAAGTCAAAGTCCTGACTCATTCACTGAGTCGTCAACGCAGGGCCCGAACCCGTGAACCTATAAAGCTAAAATTTTGCACAGAGGAGTTCCCTGTACGCCAAGGCAAAGTCATTGGCTGTCATGTTACAAATGCTTGCTATTTCACCTGGCAAGCCGTGGAAAAGAGATAGCGCCAGTGATGAGCAGATGAGAGCTAGTACGTGATGTACACGTCAATTTCAAACTGACAAATTTTTTTTTCTATGCCCAACAACAAACTTTTTGGTGCCTCTACCAAAAAGTTTGTACCTATTTAGTATTTTTCATAATTCGTAATTCGTAGTGTCTTATGAGGACACATTTGGTTTCACCAGAGAATACGTCAGTGTTGAATAATTACTTTGTGCCGCATAACACTACCTGTCTAGGTATATATTTAGGGTACCTATCTGCATAATTTTATCCTATTATTTATCCAACATAATAAAGAATATGCCCATATTATAGTCTTACCATGGAGAGTCTTACTATCCACCCGAAGATTCGCCAGAGCTTTCAACTAAGCAAACTTTAGTTTTATAACATTTTGTAGACTAGCTTCCGCCAGTAGATTCTCCCGCTTCCTGAGAGTATTATCTTCTAATATACTATGAGCTATATTCCTACGAAATT
>NWSH02000437.1:10805138-10815956 GCA_002382865.2 Heliothis virescens | reverse complement strand
ATTATGGCTTAATTATTGGTTACGACTGCCACAGTGGGTATTAAAATATTATAGTTTTAGACCCAAAAACTGAATGAAATTAAAATCTGTTTATAAAAAAAAAAATAACCAACTTCACAAAACACTGAAAGGAACCAAATAAAATAACAAAACAAGGGAGAAAAGGGGACAAAATAACACTTTTAACATGGCTCTAGAAGTCGCTGGCAAAATAAACACAATCAACAGTAACTGACCTGCAGACACCTACTTCTAGAGCCATGTGAAAAGTGTTATTTTGTCCCCTTTTCTCCCTCTATTTCTTACGAAGTCATTAATTTTTAAGTATTTCTTCATATGTAATCTGTGTCCTTTTACTTTTGACTCTCCGATAACCTTCTTTTTCTTGAGGATTTGACTTACTAGTACCTTTTTCAATGTATTTTTCGCGATTTAGAGTTTAACCGGATCCGGCACCGGATCCGGTGCGTTGGTGCCGGATCCGGTAGGTCTAGAAACACGCCGGATCCGCCGGATTACCGGATCCGCCGGACCGGATTGCAATCCCTAGTTAGAGTGTTTTTATAGCAATTTTGCTTGTTTTTCAACGTCATATTTCGTCGGACGTGGACGTTATATTTACGCTATAAGGCGGACAATGTGATATAAGGGTTATAAGAAGACAATAAATTACTTTAACAAAATAAAATGGCAATTTTGGGATGCTTATTTAAATCTGTAATTATCATTCCTTTGTTTATTATACATTTTAATTTTAGACATAAAATATATCTTGGTTTTGAATAAATCCAAAGACACCTACGGCCACTTTCATAGTAAAATGTATTTTTCTTTATTCTGTTTTCTTTTCTATGGCATGACCTGTCAGGTAGCTATCTACAACCCTATCTTGAACCTATAAAACAGGCCGCTATACTAACAATTTAAATACAATACAACATGCATCTTCTATTTATATCTCACACCAATAAAACGTGCTTTCAAGATACCGTATCAAAGTCAGTTACCCATTCACAAGTCAGTCCGACTAAGGTCGGCCATTCACTGAGGTCGATAGAGCCAATGAACTTGGTACATTTCCTATACATTTGAGAATCATAGCCAATCACCACTGCGGAATTCAATAACCGATCTATCTATCGATTTGGTTACTAGAGTTTGAAGTTACTTGTATGGAGCTAATGTTAAAATTCAATCTCTAGTAAGCAAATCGGCAGATAGATAGGTTATTGGGAGCGATCGTAAATTTGGTCCCCTAGATGTGGGTCTTTTATTTGATGGTCAATTTTGCAATTGTCGATCCCCATTTAATTTTTTGGCCAGAGCATGTATGGTGGGTATAGATATTTCGTCGCGATAGTCAAAATGTATGAAAATAATAATATTAAGCATGCGTGAGCCGTCAAATTGTTGTTTTCTAAGGGCAAAGTTATTTGGCGTCAGAATTGAGTTGATTTTAGACTGATTTTTTTAGGTAAGTAAATAATTGTTTTTGTACCTAGTTACCATGCCAGAGGCTTCTTATAGTATAGAGGAAGAATAAAGCCCTTTATTACAGAAAATATCCTTATTTTTTTTTACCGTGTCTTTAGGAGATTGTACCGTATGAGGATGAAAACGTTTAAAATCAGTCCCACATCTTCTTCTTCTTTTCTTTGTCTTGTTCCATTATTTGGGGTCGGCTCTCCTTGTCTGCCTTGTCCATGTTGGTCTGTCTTGCACGATTGTAGCATTTACATTCATTTCCTTTAGATCTTTCTGGACTGTTGTTAGTCAGGTGGCAGGGGGTCCTCTGCGGCGGCGCTTTGTCCTCTAAATCAGTCCTTCATCTATAAATAAATAGATTATATAGTTTAGAAAGTGACCACGATGCATGTGACTTGAAGGTCGGAATCCACAACTAGTGTTGTTTACTAATATAGTGTTGTCTAATTGCATATTCATATGTTACCCTTATGACCTTTATTGAGCTATGCAAGGTTAGCAAAAGTGACTATAAATTATTACTATGGAAATTTTTGTCTTTGATCAATTTTAAGCTGTTGTTGTTACTTTAAGAACCCATTTGAGTAAAATTTGACAGCAAAAACAATGTCTTTGATGTAGTGACTCATATGTAAATTTAGACACATTCTTAAATCCATAGTTCATCATCATTATCATCAGCCTATTATCATTCCACTGCTTCGCAAAGGCCTCAGAGCCTCAGGCCTGTGAGAGGTCACAGAGAGGGATTGAGCTTGCGCAATACGGGTTGATGATTTCAGACTTTATCGGCCAGGTTTCCTCAAGATGTTTTCCTTCACCTATATATACCACTAGCTTCTGCCGGCGGCTTCGCCCGCTTCCCGAGGGAACTATTTCCCGTACCCGGATAAAAATGTATGCCTATGTCGTTCCTCAGGGTCTATTCTATCTCTGTACCAAATTTCATCAAAATCGGCTCACTGGTTTAGGCGTGAAAGCGTAACAGACAGAGAGACAGAGTTACTTTTGCATTTATAATATTAGTATGGATAAAAGCTCCATCTTGGCTGAAATAGTGGTACAGAAGAACCGTTCAGGATTAAGACACGCTAGCTAGGTTATTACATTGAGCTTTAATTTTAGGGAGTCATTTTGACAGTCAAAATAATTATTTAGCTGACCAGCCGACCACCAAAACAGGCGATCCATTCATAAATGGCGAACGCACTATAATAATTATCAAACCGATTATTTCATTCGATGTTACTCATCAAATGTAAGGAGTTGTTTGGTTATGTCATTCATTTGTTTTTGCCGTCACTTTAAATAGTGTTATGTAATACTATGATTGATTATAGTGTAGTGTTGTGTTGCGCAAGATTGGTCACTTGGGACTTTGTTGGGATAGCTCCATTTGTTGCTGGGGAATTTGTTGCGCCACTTCTCCTTCTCAGCAAAAACACATAGAAAGTGGTGAAGAGCGGGCGCTTTAGGGGCTATCTCATGTAAATTTGACGTTCAATAAGTGATGTTTTCAGCTTACTTTGAATACATGCTTTTTGATTTTGTTTAACATGAGAACATGAATAGGTACTGAAAAAGCGTATTTTTTTGTCCAGATGTGTGCTAATCGCTACGATATCAGTGAAACTGCGAAAACTGAGCTAAACAAAGACTGACCCTTTACATAAATAACAAGGAACCTTAAATCTCCTTTTCACAAAACGTGTTCGAAAAAAGAAAAAAAAATATGTATCTAGAACCCATCACACTTACCCCGAAAGAAAAACCAATTTACACTGGCAACACTGACACTGAGTAATTACGCTCCGGCCCAAAACATGTAATACTTCTAGCACAATTCTACTAATTAAAAAGTACATACAAACACACAAACATAGCTGTAACTAGTTAATGCCTGTATATTTTCGTTTCTTCCTATTCTGTTTGAGTTGAAATGGGGTCACCCTAATTTGAGGGACATAGCGAGTTGAATATGAAATAGGACATTTTGCAAATTGTTTATGCAGTTTCGTTATGTATTTGGACAGAGCAGGATTGATATTTGGCTTTGTTATTTCTTTGAACGTATCCATGGTCTAAAGATGATCTCGAAAAGTTCTTCTTCTTCCAACGGACGTCTACAAGCATTTATATACTTTTTTCTAGTAGTTTTTAACTGCCATGTGGATTTGCTTTTCTTTCTGAATTGGCGAAACAATTTTCCATGCTCGGATAAAAAGTAGCTCACGGCTGTTCTCCATAAGTGGTCTATCTGGCCCCAAAATCAGACAAATAAAAGAAAACTCTTCAGCTTTATAAACATAATATTATTAGTATAGATAAGTAGTCAATACTTGCACGTACAATATTACAGGTAGAACAGAAATAGCTTTAAATTATCTCTATAACTTACGTCAAAATTAAACACAAATTACATTTCAACGAATTGAAAATCTACATCGAACAGGTAAATCGGTAATCGAATTAATTTAATTAATCGTGCGAACTTCACAGGAACGTTTTAAAGCGAGTTCTTAGTTCGCAATGTTCTCGTTCACACGTTCATTCAATTACATCCTCTCTAATTGATGAATATTAATATCTACAGGCTGTGATGAACACCACGCGATCGTAAATGGCAGGTACTCGCTATTCTGTAGGGTGACTATCATTTTACGTACGTGTTAAACTTCCCAAAAAAAGTTACAAGAAAAAAATTGCCAAACAACAGCATTATTATTACACTAAAGCTCGATATTTTAAAAATATGGAGTCTATCTAGGATTTTTTTTCTTTGAAAACAATTTGACGTCGGAAACGTGAGATTCCTCGCACGGGTGATCAATCACAACATGCTTGGCAAAGGTAAAATGGGTAACACCCTAGCTAGAAGTAGTATTTTTCTTGAACAGATCAATGTTTTCAGTATAGGTATGTCTAGATTTTGTTTTATTTCTCCTTTTATGACTCGTTATATTTTTATTACTTTTAATTTACCAAAATCAATGCATTGTCAGGTCTTTCATAATATAACTTCACAAGAATCACTCCAAAAGCTATTAAAATGGCCTTAGGAATATTCCCGTCACATTAAACGCATGGTGACACTACTCTTTACATTAGTCGATATGAAGGGTAGCCCAAATTACGTATGGATTCAATTTGGTGGGTGACGTAAACGGCCCTCGCAATGACCGGCATTGTGGTTGCGGGTTGCCCTAGGTTTCCATAATTGTGATACCAATCTCCTTGAAAATAGTTTCTTGGATGTCTAGTATTGGTCTAGTTTTGATAAATTGCTCTTTAATCAGTAGGAATTTTATGTTAGGTGGCAAGAGTCCAGAATTACGAAACTGTTAGACACAAATCTTGATCGCCGTTCTTGATAAATTCAATCCCTACTTGATATAAAAAAATTATGACTTCTTGATTAAATGTTTTGTATTGCCGTCTTTTTAGTTGTTTGTTATTACTCAACTGCTTCTCTTTTTTTTTTTGGAATTAAATCAATTTGACAGAATGAATTGAAGTGTCAATAAATAGGTTATCTTCAATTTAGATCAAGCTGTGTCACGCCTTTTCATCATGACTAGCCATTATTTTAAATGTAATTACTCTTTTACATAGTGCAATATGTAATTATGCGGTTTTTTATTGTTACCTGCAATCTTATAGGGCACATTGTGCAATACCTACTTGTCATGATTTTAATTTTGAAAGACGCGTTGAAGATTTTAGTGGGATTAATCAGTAGATTATTAGATTTGATGTTTGGTGAAATTATTCTGGATCTGACGTAAAATAACACCACAGTTTTATTTCCATTACGCATTTTATTTGTCTGTTTGCAAATACGAGTTTTTCAATACATTCGCAACTTACTCATTTCCAGTGACGTCAATTTTAAGAAATGTACAAAACTGTCATTAACCCTTTCCAATTCTGACCAATTTGGTTACTTATGTTATGGTAGTTAGAATAGTTCTTAGTTATAGATTAAAACATGCACTTGCAAATATGCCAGACTAGCCAAAAGCCTCTAAAGATGTAGGCAGTGTCAAAACTAAACAACATAGTAATACTAATAAAATACCTTCAACATTTAAAAATAAACACCTCGGTTGGTACTTTGTCTAGAGCCTAGACTTTGTATCACTACGGTGGCTTATGAGAAGGGTACACGCTAAAATAGAGCGGCCCGTATATGGGACACATCTCGCCTGAGGTGTGGGTGGAGATCGGTAGGGTGACAAGGCTTTGTAGTGAATGAGGGATTTTTTAGTACAAAAAAATGTTTTTTTTTGTGAGTTTATATGATATTTTGTATATTTATAATGACGATAAAATTAAAGTTGATTTATTACGGTGTCATACGTGATTCTATGTGCAGGCATGCTCATTGAAATAACTTATGCTGATGCTCTTCTTCTTCTTTTCCTTTGCCACTTCCCATCATTTGGGGTCGGCTCTCCTCGTTAATCTGCGCCAGGATGCTCTGTCCTGGGTTGTCTGTGGATTTATTTGAGAGGCTTTTAGGTCACGGGTCACGGTGGACAACCACGTTGCAGGCGGTCGACCCCTGCCCTTCTTCTTTTCGGGGATTGCTATGGCTCTGTTTACGGCATGCTCATGTCCTCTTCTCATTATATGCCCGTACCATCTTAGGCGACTTTCCACCAGTTTTTCGCCAATGGGAACGACTTTGAAACTTCCTCTGATGTACTCGTTTCTTACTTTATGAAATAACTTATGCTGATGCAAGAGTATGTAAATATCGTTTGCAATTTGAAGAAACAATATTTCACATACCCAATTTATGTATTTTTAAGCCACAATTCATTTTCACCGCTAATGTAATTGCCTCCAACGCTTTTTAACAAAATAGCTTAAATTTATTACACAAACGTCAAAAAAATAAACTTTATTTCAAAAGCCTGCAATTGTGTTTTGAAATAGAATTTAAAAGCTTAAAGAATAATTTCAGCAGTTATTATTTATTTGCATGTTTTATCTTCCTACGAGTCTCGTGAACTCGCTGGGGCGTTTACATTGAAAAGCTTTATGACCTTGACCTGCAACTATAAGAGGCGTCTAGTAGCTACTTGTTTTTTGTTTGAATACGAAGATGTTGTAAATAAAAGTTAAAACTAAACAAGCTTCTTAAAATGACATTACAAAGAGTACTTACTCAAACAGGTACTTCCCCAAACATGAACTGAACGATACGTTATTATGTCATCTTAAATACATATCTATGCTTGTTGGTTACTCCAAATAGGTTGAAATTAAAATCTATACTAATATTACCAAGCTGAAGAGTTTGTTTGTTTGAACGCGCTAATCTCAGGAACTACTGGTCCGATTGGAAAAATTCTTTCAGTGTTAGATAGCCCATTTATCAAGGAAGGCTATAGGCTACTTTCTATCCGGGTGCGCTGAATAGTTCCCATGGGACGCGGGTGAAACCGCTGGCAGAAGTAAGTAAATGATAAATTACCGTTACTTCATCTTAATTTACTACAAAATACACAGATATAGAAATTACGTCATGATTACTGAGTAAAAAAAAACAAAACACATCTTTCCTTGATTCATGATAAACCTAATGATCTCACTCAAGGGTCGACCATACAATCATTATAAAGATAAGATACTCAATCACACACCAATCTTTGCATTCAATGATTCAATATACTTACAGAACATATACTTGATTGATATAACATCGATGCAAGCTACGATTGATACGGTAATTACTGCGGCCATTACCGTGATAGCTTCCATTATAAGGTGAGGCGGAGTGCCATGGAATAATGATGGCGGTTAGTGCTCTGTCACTCTTGTGGTATGGTTTGTGTGAAGATTGGTTTGCAGGTTCTGATGAAAATGGTTCTATAATATCTTTGTGTCTTTACCGTTCTTAATATATTTTTTACTGGAACATAATGCAGAAGAATTCTTGAGCTTTTACTAAATAAAATGCTTTTAAAATATGTCTGCAATAATTTTAATTCGCCAGTTTTAGAAATAAATAAAAAAAAAATCTTGATTCCCAAAGCTGACTTACTTTATTTATTACTGATTAATGCTAATGGTAAAGTGAAACTTAGTTATATCATACAATTCCAGTACTTACTTCAATTTTGCTATTGGAATTATTCGTAAAGTACTCAGTGTTTTCCACGAAATTTAAAATTATTATCTAGTAGACAAATGTAATTAAATTCTTTAGCTTCGAGTGTCAGTAGTTATTAGAACACTTCTCCTTCAAGGGCTCTACTAACATTTAGTTCAAGTACACGAAGATAATAACAGTTATTACTCAGTAATTGTATTTACCTATTATAGTAATTCAATAATATTAAAAAAAAATTAGTAGTAGAAAAAAAAGTATTTATATTTTTTTACTCATACAAGTCAATTTTTTTCTTGAAATCTGGAATTCATTTATTCTAATATATAAACATAAAGGTACCATAAAATATATTAAAAACTAAAACTAAGCCTCTATTTACATAATAAAAAATACAAAACTTAAAACTGTATTAATAAAAAGCGCGTCAAAAAGTCTCATTTTAAAATTTTGAAGTTGGTCATGGTCACCCTACATAAGTGAGATGGTGCAAAGCTTTTGTGTGCCTGTTACGTGTCCCGTGCTTTTGTTCTTCTATTGGATTTTCTTTTATCTTTTCCTTTATAAAAGAAATATCCTTGTAATAACTGAGAAACGAGAAATCTCGCAGATAAATAATTACTTAGAGAATGTTGCAGATATGGAGGCAATTAAAAGAAAAATGTGTGCCCTCTTTTATATTCTAAGACTTAATGAAATATCTAGCTTATCATAATTTGAGATGAAATGTTTTTTTTTTTCATAGTTTAATGAGTAATCTTGATCTTTCATCTTTGGATACATTTCGATATAAAGAAATTCTTAGAGATATTAAAACTAATTGTATCTTTATAATTTCTTTGACTATGATTGAAGTCTTTAAATCATTGGGCTTTCTGATAACTTATTTTTGTTAAAAGCTTGCTTCTAGCTTTTAAATCCAAGGGTTAGGTTTCAAACTACCAATTGGTATCTAACTTTTAGTAATCAACTCTTCTTCTTATTACTTAACCCAGATATCCATCAACAGTACGTGCCAAAGAAAACCCAAAGTCATTGTTATTTAGTAAAAATGACCCCTTAGCGTTTCCCCTATCTTTTCTAATTAAGGGCAGTGACAGGCTAGCGACGGCTGGCGCGGTAGCGGGTGACATGTGTCCAGCCCTTAATCCTGTTTTATCTTTTGTTTTCTGTCCTTCTGACGCCATGTTGTGCTGGTAAGATAAGATTGGATGTAGTGAAGTAAGTGGAGTAAGCGTATGGGGTGTGTATTAGCGTTATTACCATTTATTACAGTAAAAATTATTAAATGAATTTGTAGAACTAAAGATGGAAAACCCACCTTATTATAAAACGTGGTCATAAAAAATAACATCTTTCATGGTTTAAAACACGGTCTAATACTAGTGTTAAAGCCGGCTTACTATCGTAAGTTTAACCAATATTAAATAGTTGTGTGGTTACAAAATTTTATAAAGTTATTTTTTTACTGCCCAGTCTGTCTTTTACTTTCCAGTACCTAAATAAACTGCTAAATATATTTATTTTAGTACAAAGTTCACTTTTCAAAGGCTTGTTAGAACGTGAGCGATTACTTATGAAGGTCTCCTAACAGTCTACCAAACAACATAATAATTAAGTAACATTGAATAAATATGCATACAAAACAGGTTTTTTTATAAAGTTGATGCAACTCTGTGTCGGAATGCAACACATAGGTATATATCTAATTATACACATTTATAATAAGTAGGTATTTAAAGGAGGTAATTATTATTTGTAGCCTTAGTTGACTTCCTTACTGCTTTGTGTAGTCTTGAGATTAAATCGTGGTTCTGGGTTCTTTCAGGTCAGCAGAGTTCTATTTGGTTTGTCATCTAAGGATTATTTTTTTGTATCAGATTTTTAATAGCATATTACGTTATTTGACTTAAGCCAACAAGATATTTGGGTATTTGTGTGATGAGTTGTTCATAAGTGATCTAAGTACTTATTCCAGCGCATCCGATTCTAATTGAAGATGCTGTTAGTCCTCGGTTTTGGTAAATAATTGACAAATTATAAAATGGTTTAACTTTATCTTAAAGACACGGCGTACGTGATAGTAAATTACTTGATTTAAAGCAGGCACTCTGTGGTATTGTATGGGCACGAGTATACTGACGTATTTAGGTTGCGGTTTAGAATCTATACGCAGATTTTTCTGTCATATTAAGGAATAACTAGGTGCCTACAGCTGATTACGGGGCTAATATCTTAGACTAGGATGATGGTATCACTTAGGCTCTAGTCAATAAAATATATTTATTTTTAACTCGTTTAGGTATATGTAATTTAATAACCTGTAAAATGCCTTTCCAGTAAATAAATGCAGGATTATGTAGAAAATAAATCACGTAAATCAAGCTGCCTTAACGAAGTCACAAGACTTAAGGATTAAACCGAGAATAAAGAAATTTAATAAAATATATAAAGAGAACCCTCGTAATTCAGTTAGGAGTAGAATTAATAGTTCAATCTTGAACCAAAGGATCGATCGCTGTTAAAATCTTAGTTCAATCTGTGCCGTAAGCGATGTCTAGACGAACGTAGACGGTGCTTATATAAATCTCCCTTCATTTGTTTTAGAAGACCTTTAAGTTTCTATTCGCTCTTTAATAAGGGGTTATATTTTGTTTGGTAATGAGTTCTATATAAGAACAATGGGATTGGATGAGTAAATTGATTCATATGAGACCAATATTAAATTTTGTTATAATTAAGAAAGATGAAGCCTCTTCTGCTTACTTAAGTGGTAAAAGTCACATTTTTTTATTCATTAAAGGGTTCTGGACTTCTGAAAGAACATGTAAACCTCTATAGGTTGTATTTGAAATAACATCACCTACATTTTCTTTCTGCCCTTATCCCAATTTATTTGCGGTTGGCGTTGCATGTTTTTTTCTTCCAAAGTCTTCTTACAAGTAAAATAACATAAACACAACATAAAGATGGTTAACTGACCATTAAACAAAAATTTTCACACCAAATGCAACACAACTTAAATGTTGCAGAAACAATTTCCCAACAATATACCGTAATAATTAATAGTGTAAATAAGTGTGTCAACACGATGGATACAATGTAGCAACACCGCTTACGGCCGTTCCCAATAACCTATCTATCTCCGGATATGCTTACTAAAGATAGAATTTTGAC
This sequence comes from Heliothis virescens, assembly GCA_002382865.2. Lineage (NCBI taxonomy): Eukaryota > Metazoa > Arthropoda > Insecta > Lepidoptera > Noctuidae > Heliothis > Heliothis virescens. The sequence goes on along the minus strand of NWSH02000437.1, from coordinate 10,805,176 downwards.
ATTAGCCCCATACAAGTAACGTCAAATTCCTATCTCTA
>NWSH02000437.1:10789610-10805038 GCA_002382865.2 Heliothis virescens | reverse complement strand
GCCAAACGTCATTTAGCCATTAGGTATTGGCTAGCTAATTCAACCAGTTGGCTGCGACATGTATATGTCTCAGTCGAATGGTATAATCCGCCGTATTACATTACGGCCAGCANTTGGACGCCTAGGCGGTTAATAAAACGCCGACATCCAACGAAATAGCGGAAAATCAACTAGGCAAGTGACTGAAGACAACGTTTAACTAGATGGCCAAACGTCATTTAGCCATTAGGTATTGGCTAGCTAATTCAACCAGTTGGCTGCGACATGTATATGTCTCAGTCGAATGGTATAATCCGCCGTATTACATTACGGCCAGCAGTTATTAAAAGCAAGGCCGTTATGTATTACGGAGTTATTAGTCCTAAATTGTAGATTGTGAACTTGTAGTTTTTTGCAGCAGGCATCATTTCTATCATATATAACATCATTAATCTTAAGTTATGTAATAGGCAGTGACAATCCCAATAAATTATTTCAATAACATTGTATGATATTGGTAATTACAGCTGACCCCTGTAAAATTATTCTAAGCATTACATTATGAGTCTATATCAAAACTTCACAAACCCTTCTAAGTTGCCCTACAATTCCTATAAGTTTGTTCCATAGTATCACGATAACTGCCCGAATAATTCGAACGTGTTGTCCCACTAACATTTACAGTCTAACAACAAAACAAGTTTATATCCAGTAGACCCATCTTCACTTAATAGAAGCCGTTAGGACAGTCGTAACAATAATTTAATCTGGGACATAAACTTTATGGCATATATCTAGACAAGAGATTGATGTGAACTATTTAAATAAACGCGTGGTTGTCACTCTCTAGGGATGGGACACATGATTGATGCGGTATTTAATTGATACCGGTTTCATTGGATTAATTGATTGATGATTATTTATGTGGCGTGTTGTATTGATTTAGAATTGGTTTTTGGTGGTGTCGTTGTATTTGTTTAGGTAACAGTTGTACTTTTATTTAAAGATTAGAAATAAAATCGTGGGAATGGGAAATACGCAATTATACAGTAAATTATTAATGTTATTATGAACTTTAATGTAGTATATTGTAGTACTGAGTAGTAGTTGCCTAAAGTCAATTACAGACCCTAAGACTTCAAAATTAACGTTAAATTAATGAAGGAAGGATAAATAATTACTTGACTTATAAAGGAAAATATAAGCTGTACAAAACTGAATCAACACTAATTACAAGCAGAAACCAACACAAATTATTTCAGTACTAGCTTCTGCCCGCGACTTCGTACGCGGATCATGTCGCTTATGCCAGCGACAACGGGGTCGTCAAAATCAAAGATCTGAAATCTGATGTCGTATTCTAAGAGCCCGGTAGCGACTGAATATTCAGAACTTTCATTTTTGTAAGTCAACCCACCAGACTAAACAACTTTTGCTAAGACATCATTCCTACACGTGTTATAGTATAGCTGGGCTCTTGAAGTTCCACATAAGGTGTTCTAGATCTTCAAATTAAATATCTCAGCAGAAAAATTTCATCACGTGGATAAATTTTTACAATGGCACCATTCTTGTATCTCTTATAGTTTAGCTCGTCTGTTGCGGTTCTGCATCAGGTAAACACATCAAAAACATAGGACTTTCATACAAACTACCAACCCCCGTTTTACTCCCCTAGGAATATATTTTTGTAAAATGCGATGCGATGTCTACACCCTAAGAGAAACCTATCTTCCACATTTCATGTCACTTTCTTCAAAAATCATAAGCCTTCTATACAAATGACCAAACTTAACTTTAAAATGAATTTCAAAAAAATGGTGAAACACGTGTTTACTTATTTATTTCAAGGAGTAACTTCACGAAGTTTTATGTCGAAATTCGTAATTAATATTGGTTCGCCATATAAATATCACACCATATTTCAACCCCTGAGGAAACGAATAAAAAAAATCTTATCCCGCGTGAAACTCTTAAGATGAATCTCTGTGCAAAATTTCAGCTTTATTGGTTTATGGGTTTGGGTCTTGCGTTGATTAGTTCACCATACAAATTGTCAACCCCATTTTAACCGGAAACTCCTTTTTAACCCTTTAATGGATTTATTTAAAAAAAAATTGAAACACGTGTTTACTTATTTATTTCAAGGAGTAACTTCACCAAGTTACATCTCTAAATTCGTAATTAATAATCATTCGCCATACAAAGTTTCAACCCCTATTTCAACCCCTTAGGACACGAATTTCAAAAAATCCTTTCTTAACACGCGTCAGAGTCTTAAGATGAATCTCTGTGAAAAAATCAGCTTTATAGGTTCACGGATTTGGGCCGTGCGATGTTGTGTCAGTGAATCAGTCAGGACTTTGAGTTTTATTTATATAGAAGAAGAAGAAGATAGAAGAAGAAGATAGAAGACTACTCGACGCATCCGGATAAAAAGAAACCTATAGGCTTCCTCGATAAATGAGCTATCCAATACTGAAAGAATTTTTCAAATCGGACCAGTAGTTCCTGAGATTAGCGCGTTCAAACAAACAAACAAACTCTTCAGCTTTATAATATTAGTATAGATTAAATACTCTTAATCAACAACATTATTTACTATTTATTTGAATAAAGATTAATATTATTACGTTGATACAACTCTTAACAAATAATGCATTCATTTTCACATTACAAAGATTACCATAAAAACGGTTCTAGAGAGTTAATCTTATAAGATAGACATATACTGTCGCGGACATTTTTTTAGCTCATTTTAAGAGGAATAATTCTTTCCTACATATATTTTTGGTATCTTGAACCGTTTTCGCAGCGCACGCAACAAAAGCCCTCAAGGATGAATATTTTTTCCCGTTTTTTCCACATTTTCCTTTATTTCTTCGCTCCTTATAGTCGCAGCGTGATGTTATATAGCCTATAGCCTTCCTCGATAAATGGGTTATCTAACACTGAAAGAATTTTTCAAATCGGACCAGTAGTTCCTGAGATTAGCGCGTTCAAACAAACAAACAAACAAACAAACAAACAAACAAACAAACAAACAAACTCTTCAGCTTTATAATATTAGTATAGATTTGTATTTCCTCTAAAATAGCTCTTACATTTGTACAGGCGACAGCACATTAAGTTACCACAATCTGTTTAATTTCTGCAATAGATTTTCAACCTTAGCACAATAGGTTAATGTTTGATTGGTAAAATTTGACAGATTCGCGTACCGTGACCTGCCGTTGTCTGGCCTTTTCATGTCATATATCTTCGATGCTGTGATTTTGATTCCATAGAACCAACAATTTTCTACTTTTTAGTAACATTATACTATTTCGTCAGCTATCTACATTTCATTTGTGTTCGTGTCGATCTAGGCACGAAAACATAATAGAATATTTCAGTTTATTGTTACGTACGTACAAATAGAAGTTGAGTGAAGGCAATGGAATTACTTTTGGGCACGTATGTGATAAATAGGGCTTGGCAACGGAAAGAAAATAACAATACCTATGTGCTTTTTACATTGAAAAAAAAAAAGGCTCAAGTAGAAAAACAAGGTGTGTTGTATGATTGACGAAGATATAAAATATACTTATAACGTGTGTTTAATTTATTAATATGTCCTTTCCCAACAAGAATAGGTAATTCGTAATATACCACAATGATCCCATTAAATGTAATGAGTGTATTCATATTTTATAACACAGAACTTGATGAATAATTAATTCTCTTTGTCTTCCTAAATAGAAAGGAGCATATATTACGATGTTACTAAGAGGAAATTGTTTTATATTAAAATTAGAAGGAACTGAGAATATTTGTGTAGTCACTGTTTCTATTTTTAGCTGTTATATTGGCTTACCTACATTGGAAGGTTTAATTTTTTTTGCAATGTCTTAAAAAGTAATACAAAGTCATATAAGTTGGCATTATGTGCTGTTTAAAGTGTTGGAAATAACTAAATTAAACCACTCATTGCTATTAACCACGTGTTTTAAGGTTTCATCAACAATGCCCTATAATCCGAATAAAGAAACCTTATCAAATAAATTAATTGTACACACAAATCAAACAATTAAATTCCAAATTTCACCAAATTCAATACAAAATATACNTGCTCAATAATTTTGCTTTCTTTTTCTATTTTACGAAAGCTAAATAGATGAGGTTTTCAGGAAAATGTGCAAAGTCAGGCCTTTGTTTTAGAAACTATAAAAAAAATTGCACTAAACCTTAAGGTGGCCATATTCGACACGGGTACCTTAGGTAGTAAATATACGTAGTAATAATTAATACGGACCAAAGTTATTCGATGTCAAGGCCTTTCACATTTCCCATTAGTTTCCGAGTGACCTTCAAACAACACTTATTTCACTAGCAAGGACAACAATGGTTATTAATTTTGACCTTAACTTATTGTTACAAATCTTGTTTTTGGGCCCACAAAAGATTATGGCGCGATCTACTTATTGATACGCTTAGGCGGAGAAAGTAACCTGTGGTACTTATTTGTAAAATGTCAAAGTATTGTAATAATGTAAAGCCTACTTGATATTTTTTTCTTCTCTAATTAGATGAGTTGACGCTCTTTTTAGGTGTCACCTATTTAAATTGAAAGAGATAAAGGTATTACACTAGTCTCTTTTCTAGAAAAGTTTTTTTTTTTGGTAGTTCTTACATATTGATTTAGTTTGTTCATCGAGGCCTTGATAGTTTGGGTTTTTTGTATTTGGCAAACAGGAATACCCTGGCCTAGATTCGTATATAGGATACTCATAACATAATCAAGTTAATAATTAATTCAAGTTTGGTTGCAATTTAATTAGACATAAAAGGAGGAAACGACGTTTACAAAAGCATTAATATACTAATCATCAGAAGAGAAAGCAAGTCCAATTATTGTACTTGACTCTTTCATAAGCCTACTAGTCAAATTCTCGGGCAGCTGAATACCCTGACTGTCTGTCAAAGACGAATGACAGTCGTGACCAACGCCTTAGTTAGTTGTCAAAACCAGTTTACCATTTACCAACCATGATTTATATTATTTTTTAACCGACTTACTAAAAAGAAAGACGTCCTCAATTCGGATGTTTATATTTTTTTATTTTTGTCGTATTCAATTACGTAATGAAATGCATTCCTTACTTCTTTCTTTCATATCTCTGTCGTTTACCAACGGATTTGCTTAAATTAATTATTTTAATTAAAAAGAGTATACTTTCGAGTTGGTGCCATTGTTGATTTATTATATGCATTTTGAAACAGATTCTCTCAAATAATTATGTGCTAAAGTGTGATCTTAGGATTAATTTAATATCTAGACAAAAACAGTCAGCTTGTAATTAAACAAGTAATTTATTTAATTAATGCCTCTGTATGTAATTGGCAAATATTTATGTGCGAAATAAAGAAGGTTGTACTAAAATAGAATGTCTTTGTGCAAGCTGTATTATCTTATTAATTAGAATTATTTACAGTAAATAAAGCAAGAGTGTATGTGAGTTATCGTAGTTTGTTTGTTATGAGAATTACGAAATAGAAAGTCAGTTGAGTATTATTATGAATTAATTAATTTAGGAACCGTTACATTGATATATAAAGATGAATATGTATGCAAATGAAGGTTATTAATAACGCTTGTATGTCTAAATTGAATCAGATTGGGATCAGGCTTTAGAAATAAAAGGTATTATCAAAAGGTGTTATTAAATGGTGAGTTTTCTAGATTGTTACGGGTTATGGGCAATATATGATAACTGCGTAAACAGATTCAACAATTTATTGCTAGCCAATGCTCAACAAGTCACGAAAATATTACATTATTGATTAATGTTTTATTTAAAATAAAACTTCTTTTTATCTAGATAAACTATAAGAGGCATTTTTAATTTTCCCTTCCATACTATTTAGCAAAATGTTGACTGCCTTGACAGAAACCGTATAATCTATTTTTGGTATCGACCCAATAAATACTAATTTCGTCATGATAAATCTAATTTGCAAAAAACTTAGGATTGATAGAATTTGTTAATTTATAGTTTACTGCCAGAGGAAGGATGTTTATAATACTAAAGTATATTATTAGATGTTGAATGAAACACATTTTATGTTGTGATGCAATCGTTACTTTGAGCGAGCACCTATAAATATAAAATTCCTTGCAAACTACATATTTCCTATGTGTAACGAAGTCAGCGACAATTGGTAAAATACTTTGAATATATTTTTCTAAAATAAAAGCTTCTGATTGTTAACAATATTTCAGAAAATTTATTCATCTGTCATGCATTGACATTACGGTACATTGACGCTTAATAAATCATTTGCGAGAGACGCCACAGTAACAATGTAGTTAATATCCAAATCTAAATTAATTAATTAATTATTATAAAGAATGTCTAAAAATATTAATTCGATACAATTCTGGTTTCGGTATCAATTAATTCAATCTATATTGCAAACGTTTGCACATCACTACAAGGTCTGAATGCAATAGAATTGTTAATTTGTCGGCCGTAGGCGACAGTCGGGCGATGTATCTGTGATCGTACGACTGTCTGTAATAGACGCACATTGCACGAAATCGGTTGCTATTAAAACTAGGTATTGGGGAAAATAGGTTATCTAATAGAATTGAAGCGTTATATATTTAGGTTAGTATTTTAGACTGCCAATTAAACAGTTGGGCGTGGAGGGACATAGGGAACATAAGGACATAGGGAAATGATTTTTCGGACAAATGAACCATGATAGCTAGAGAGTTGAAATTATAATATAATATAAGGTATTTTGGGGGGCTTCCATGCAACAAACGTGATATTTTTTGTATGGACGTTAAAATATTTATTAAATTTGTACTTACTGAACCTGAGCTTCCACTTCATTACAATTTGTATTACATGCATCATCATCATCATCATATCGACTAACTGCCTCCACATTTGCATGCATAGGTAGGTATATCAAAATGTCTCACATAGTACACCGTCCAAACCACTTCTTAAAATATTACAGAAAGCACAGCTAAGTCTTCGCGTCGCATAAAATTCTAACTTCAACTAACACTAAACTAGGTTGGCAGACGGTGCTTACACGTGGCTCCACTCTATAAGCCTATATAGTATGCAGTGCAGTATATGCTTAGCCGCATCAGGTTCTCCAAACATAAGGGGCTCATAGATTCTCCACGGAGTTGTAGTAACCATTTGAAATTATGTATGGTAATGGGTCATTTTGACGACCTTGGAGGTGGTCTATCTATTACATGTTGTATTTGGGGTTTCTTTAATAGTCATGGTGTATGGGTTTGTTTTAATTAATGATATTTAAACGTTTATGGCTAAACGCTTTTATATCATAATCCACATTTTGGCTGAAGAAAAACATACAAAGAAAATTCTTCAAAATTCACAGTAAAGTTGAGTTTAAGGCTCCACATTTTAAATTTATTTTTTAGTTTTACATTCAATATAACATATCAGTAATGCTCAACTGCCATCTTAGTTCTTTACCCAGCTATCAATTAAAGTAATTCAGACACCAAACCAAACCTCTCACATTCATTAAATCGATCACTCACCTTGTTATTGAATCGAGTCGCGAATTTAAAATCGGGAATCACAATGTTAGAATGCTAATGCGAATAATTCGAGTTCGTTTATTATTCTGACGATCATCGTTTTAAGTAATTGACGTGCAAGGTTATAAATAAAGTGTTTTGAGACTTTGAGTGGCTAAACGACCCACGATTGAAGTCTAAGAGGTCAAAATGAATAGAATCGAATGCTATATAGTGTAGAATTGAAAGTGGTAGTTCGATTCACAAAGACTGCATTTTGTGCGATTTATTTCAACAAAGATGATCTAAAGTATCTTAGAACGATGCTAGAGAATGGACTCGATTGAGCCAATGAAATGGCTTCGAATCGATAAGAGGAATTGAGTAGAGATAATATATCTATTCGTATATTAGGTTCTAGAATAGCGAAATTCAGTTCAAAGGGAAAGCGATTGACTTTTTCTCTATTAAAAAAATGTGTGATACATTAATACAAAGAGTACTTATTGGAAGGTACATGCTATTATTTAGATGTAGATGCACTAAGCAACTGTTATTTGTTTAATAGGGGTCTTAGTAGAGATATAGGAACTAATGAATTGTAATCATCAAGACCTGAAAACTTTTGCAAAAAAATAATTATATAAGCTAGAAATGATTTACGTCGCAGTTTAATTACACTTTAAATAGCAAATGCAATATTTTTGTCCTATTCTTAGATATATCTTAGATTACTTCATTTACCCAAAAGACATCCCTAATTCACTTAACATATTACATTCTCTAATACTATGATAGGTACCTATATTGTCCGTAAAACACACATTCGTATTCAGTACATATAAAAACAAAAGTGTTAAGAATAAATAAAAGGAACGATGGACGTAGAAAGTACTAACGTGTGACCTAGGACATTTTGGCAGGCGGTGTCTGAATTATGATGAGCTAAGATTATAAATGGCATTATTAACGTTATTTTGTGTGCCACAAATGAAGTGGCCATGGTATTGTGAATACGGGAATTGATATACAGTTGAGTTTGGCTTTAGGTAGTTACAAAAGCACAGCTCTGCTACATACACCACCGCTGTGGTTTCCAGATATTTCTAAGTGTCGTTTTTTAGGGTTCCGTACCCAAAGGGTAAAACGGGACCCTATTACTAAGACTTCGTTGTCTGTCTGTCTGTCTGTCTCCACGCTGTATCTCACTAACTGTGATAGCTAGAAAGCTTAAATTTTCACAAATGATGTAGGTATTTCTGTTGCCGCTATAACAACAAATACTAAAAATGAAAAAAAATAAAATATGGGGAATGGGGTATGGAACCCTTCATGCGCGAGTCCAACTCGCACTTGGCCGGTTTTTTATCTCCAATGTAAAATAGTCAGAATACAAAAAGAAAACCATTTTCAAGAATTACAACTCTGCGGTCTTTCTAGTTTAACAATATGGTCCTTACCCGTTCAGTCCCTCTCATTACGAAAAAACACGAAATCATCACAATACATTATGTAGAACCAACACATTTCTTAAAGCAATATTCTTCTGACAATAGCCCAAACACTCTTCAAAGGGAAAAAGCTACGACCCTATGAGCACGCACTCACACATACACACGTGACCCAAATAAAACTGAGTGACTTGCGAATACGGAACACACATACTAACACACCCTCACACACACACGCAACTTCATACATAAGTCATTACTTGTGTTTCAATCTGCAGCTCGCATACTACGCCTACGGAACAATTTTAGCTTCAGGCGGCTTCAATTACGAACTAAATTAAATGTACGGAATTTGACGTGTGGTTTCCATTAGTCTTCACAACTAGCGCCACTCTGAACGGCAAACAAATGTACGATCCCTTATCATTTGAACAAACACAGATTGTTTATGTATTTAAGTTTAGTAAATTAAAACAACCAGCCGTGATAGGCGTTGGCAACTCAAGCAGAAACTTCTTAATTTAAGCGGTTGACACTAACAAACTTGATGAAACATTTAGCATTTTAGAACATTCAACGAAATTCAACTCTATTTTCTTGTCATAAGGTTCATTTTCAGTTGTGAAGTGACGTATACATATTAGAACTGTACTAGTTCACCACATTATGATTCTCGTGCCCTGCTTTTTTACGTTTGACATGATGTAAGCGACGTTTATTATGTTTGTACAAGCAAGTTATGAGTTCACGAGTTATAGTTTTCTTTTGTTTTATATTTCCACCATGTGTGATGGAGAAATATGCTGTAAAATAGCTGTTACATATACTCGTATTTATGAGACTTCGAAATACTTGTAGGACTTTAGCTGTAATAGTCGTGGTGGCGTAGGCAGTAAAGCACCAACCGCTCAAGTATGAGTGGGTGAGTTCAGGTTCAAGTAGATACCAATGCACCTTTTCAAAGTTTGTATGTGATGGCGTCCTAGCCAATTGTCAGCCACGGCGGCTATTCTCATATAAGGAGATCAGCCAGCTGCGCAAGACATATTACAGTGCACAAGCATTTGCGCAGACCCAGGTGTACTCTCATAACCCGATGGGACGGCAATCCGACACCACCGGAGAGAGATCAGGCGCAGGACCGACATAAACGTGCTCTCCGATGCACGGGTGTATCAATCCCCAACTCCGGACTGCTTTGTGATTGTATGTACTCTAAAGGTGAAGGAAAACATGGACAGTAAAGATTGAAATCCTCAACCCACATTGAGCAAGCGTGGAGATTATAGATCATTTCTCTCTGTGTCAGAGGAGGCCTGTGCCCAGTGGGACGTTAAAAAGACTGATGACGACGAGAACTTTAGCAGACATTTAAGCAACGTCTGAAACAAGAATCCATGTAGTAAGAATATCGTCTATTTCGAACTAATGAAATAGCACGAAATTCGGCAAGAATTTACAAAAAATCCTATCATAAGAAAGTTACGTTTATTAAGCACTATTTGACCCTTAAGTTCTTTTAAAATTGTGTTTTAACTAAATTAACGAGCCTCTCTTTTTTAAAGACCACAGATGAAACTCAAAGGAATAGTAGGTACAGACAACAGCACATCAGGTTACCACAATCTGTCAAACTTCTGCAATGGATTTTCAACCTTATCACAACAGTGGGTAGGTTAATATTTGATTGGTAAAATTTGACAGATTCGTACACGTTGACCTGCTGTCGTCTGTACCTAATAGTAGTTTGAAAGCACACTTCTTAAAGTTTTAAAAGCAGTTCTATGTAACATGGGTCAATGCCCTCTCATAGAGATTCAACTAGTGCGAAACAAAAGCTAGTTATATACTAAAGTTCACTAATTAGACCAGGCGGAGGGCTCGGGGACTTTAAAATAATAGAGTTTTAGTTTTTAACTTGTTTTGAAAGGTTAGTTTAATTTTTAACAGCAGTAAATTCGGGTGGCTGGGTAAAAGTGACTTTTTAATTACTGTTTAATAAAATGTTCATTTAGCGTTGCTGTATCGGTTTAAAAATTATGTAAAAAAAATTAGCCAACTGCGAGTCGGAATCCCGGATGAAGGGTTTGGTACAAAAAATCACGTATGTTATATGGCCCCCTATTTTTTGTAGTTTTTAGTATTTGTTGTTAAAGCAGCAATAGAAATATATCTTCTGTGAAAATGTCCGCTTTCTAGCTATCATGGTTCTCGAGATACACCCTGGTGTCAGACGGACGGATGGACACATGGACAGCGAAGTCTAAGTAATAGGGTTCGGTTTACCCTTTGGGTACGGAACCTTCGAAATATATTGTTACCCCACCAAACACTACATCATGACAGAAAGTAAAAAAATGGGAACATGTGTTTTTCTTTATTTTATTATAATACTATATAAAAATATAAATATATATGACACGAAAAAGCCATTTATTTTTGTTTCATTTATTTGTGAATTAGGCAGGGTAAAGATTGGTGATGTTTGTCAACCGAGTATGTTTTATTTTCCTCATGAGAAATTGATAAGGCTTGAAGCGGTATTTCCACATTTTATTTTAGTATATTTTTTACTATAATTTATTTAGTCTGGCTGCAAAAGTATTGTTTGTAACTCATATGAAAAGGTTGTGTTTTGATTTATTTATTTAAGTGCAAGAATTTATCAAGTTTCAGATACTTCTATGTGATAGATAATGCCATAGAAATATTTTTAATTTTGACTGCGTCCCTATGGCAGTATCTTTTAGATAGCTATCTAGTTCTTTATCTGGAACTTATGAAACGAGCCCCCATAATCCAAAACAAAAGATCTTGATAGTGTTTTGTTCATATAGTGGGATCGGATTTTATAACTCACTAGCTTCTGCCAGCAGTTTCACCCGCGTCCCGTTGGAACTACTCGGCGCACCTGGATAAAAATTAGCTTATAGCCTCGATAAATGGGCTATCTAAAACTGAAAGAATTTTTCAAATCTCACCAGTAGTTCCTGAGATTAGCGCGTTCAAACAAACAAACTCTTAAGGTTTATAATATTAGTATTGATGTCTGTAATCGCCATGCGTGCTTACTTTCTTATCAGAATAAGTAGAGCAGTAATCAATTCGCTAAATGAAAATTTACAAAGTAGAGCAACTTATCGTTCGTCGCGTTTAGTTGAACACAGTAGGTAAGTCTAAGTAATTACATGTGTAATGTTCAAGTTATTTCATGCGAGCAAAGTTTAAGTTTTATTAGGTTAATAGAATGGTACGACACATTTTTTTTAAACTTTTATAAAATCTAGCACATTACCATACCTATGATGTTGAAATAAAAGCTGTAATTTGGGGGCACGGCAGTGCCCCCGCCAAGTCGAGCGCAACGCAAACACTGCCGTACCATCCTTTACTGGAACCATTTCGACGCATTTTCAGGCCTCTGTTTGAGAACCTCTGGATAATACCAGAACGCCGAAATTTTCATCATCCAGAAAGCTATAATCACATACGTAAAACCCAAAATTTCAAGTCTGTAGGTCATTTAATTTCGAAGTTAAGCGAAAGCAAAGTTTCGTATTTTCGACACTCACTCACTCATGATCATCAAAATAGAACTAGTACTTCCAATAAAGTCAGAGAGCTGAAATTTGGAACAGAGTTAGGATTTAATGACCACATATAAGGAAAACTATAAAAACTAGGATAATCGAAGATCTGGAGTACCTGGTGACCCTGATTAGAAAACACAAAAGCCCAACCAAACTATTAGAGGAATCAACATAACGCCTTAGGTAGATATCAATAAGCTCACGTTTCTACAAAAAGAAGTGAAATCCCACCAAAAACATTCTGTAAAAAACTAGCCAATTCTCGCTGAAGCTGCTTGTTTATCTCTAAAAAGTAATGAAATCTAGACAAAGTCGTGCTGAGTCTAAGGATTCTTACGGCGATTTCTTTACTATTATAATTAATGCTATGTGACTGGCCGTTGACTTGTACTCACTAACGTTTAAAGAATGATCAACGGCCAGTCATATAGCATTAACTATAATAATAGTAAAGAAATCGCAGTAAGAATCCTTAGACTCAGCACGACTTTGTCTAGATTTCATTACTTTTTAGAGATAAACAAGCAGCTTCAGCGAGAATTGGCTAGTTTTTTACAGAATGTTTTTGGTGGGATAACTATTACAGTTTTCCATATTTTTCAATACATTCCGAGGGAAATACTTGAATTAACTATATGACGAAATGTATGTTTCTACATACCATCTAAGTAAATGTTTTCAACCAAGTAATCGGTAATGTTTTACAAAAGGAAAAAAAAACCGGGTAATCCCTGAAGCATTGAACCAATAAAGAAACTTGCTAATCAAAGTTGTATCGTCACTTTATACCCATAAGGTTGATCTTTGCAAGATTACTCATAAACCCACAAATTCTGAGAAATATTAACAAATTAAAAGGCATTTAAAAAGTGTGGAATAAAACCTTCTCATTGTTTTTGCGACAATCGATGTTAGAATTTTAAATAGTATAACTTATTTAAATTAAGAAAAGTATTTTATGACTTGTTGACATCATTACAACTACTTTAAAAAAATAAAGTGCCACCGAATTTGTGCAGTTGACACCGGCCAGTTTTCAAGGGACGACTGACTTATCATAGCCATAATCAAAAATAGAATAGACTTATCATAGGTAAAATGTTCCTTTTTTAGAGTATGACCGTTTTTGCTGTAACTGCACAAAAGATCCGGTGGCACTTTACTTATTGCGGCTTCGCAGTGCTTTCACTGGCGGATTTTCCGCTGGATTTTTCCAAGCAACAGATTGCAGCTTAATAATATGTTGCGTACACGCTCCGTATTGCAACACGCGAAAAAACTGAGCGAAAAGTCCAATGGTAAAACGCTAAAATCATGGTAAGTTAGATTAGACATAAATAACACGTAACATTGCGTTAAGTAAGGTATCATTTACGCTATAATTAGCTGCCGATACGAATCGCGTGGCTCGAAATAATTATGACATAATCAGTCTAATTATAGCATATCTAAATATAGCACCACATGAATATGTGGCATGAAATTAGAAACGAGATTTTTGGATAGGTACCTATATCTATTACTTCTGCAGAAAATTTATATTAGTATGGCGTTGGGATTTTTTTGTAGATACGTGTCGCTTCTGGCTGCGGTTTTACCCGCTTCCCGAGAGAACTACTCCCCGCACCCGGATATAAAGTCAAGCTATATACGCCTCGGGGCTGCGGGTTGTTCGCGCAAGTTACCGCGGCCCTGGCACATAAAAGGCTCCCGGAGAAACACTGTGGGTTTTAGTCAGTAAAAGTCTGACCCTCACGCTGTCACTGTCATGGGTCAATCTGATGTGTTTCCAATCGATAAAAAAAGCCATATAGGTACGCCAAGGTCATCAAAATCCGTTCAGCCGTTTACACGTGGAAGAGTAAGAAACATACATACATATATCTTCACAAACTCTTGCATTTATAATATTAAAAGGAGAGGATTATTTACTAATTAGTTGATTTCAATAGACTGTATAGGAATTCAGTAGGTACCGATATATAGTATTATACTAGTCATTCTGTGAGCACGTGCCATTATTTATCAATCAGCAGGAAAACTGAATACATAAATTTAGTATGTAAATACATACTGAATGTATGTTGCGATTACAAGGAACCCAATTTGTAAGTGTTAAACCACGATAGGTATTTGTTTTAATTAGCACAATACATACAAAGTAAAATATTAAAGATATGAGGAATTATAAACGAATACCGTTTCACAATACGAACTTCAAGTCGTTCGTGGTGCGAGTTCGTTCCTCAAAGAAGAGTTCTGGCCGGAAGGTGTTGTGTACCGCCGGTTTCGTGGCCGCCTACATGACACCAGTCAGCGAAACACGACGCCGACACTTCGTGTGCAATAGTTTTAAGTTATAATTAATCCCACCAAAAACATAAATGTAAAAAAGGAAAGCCAAGTTCAATACAAAACCTATGCTTGGTTGTGGGCTTCGCCGCAAAAAGAATGGAGATCTAAATGAGTACCAAGTTCTGTACAAAATCCAAATATGTATTTATAGGAACAAGATAACACGATTATTACTGGCCAGGTTTTCTTTTAACCTCCAGGTTAGTTTAATAAAAAAGTAATAACAATATCATTTTTAATCTTCTTTTTACTAAACTGCCAAGTTCGAATATCTTAGTTCCTTAATAAATACAATATTTGGATTTTACGAACTAGAGATACCTCTATTTAAAAATTTCTCCCTTTCTTTTTTGCGGCCGAAAGCCCACTACAGCGAACCACAGAATATTGGTTTAACTGTATTGACATCTTGGCGTATTCCTTTTTTTTACCCATTTATGTATTTTTAGGTACGTGGGATACATTACTTTTTGTAAAGAATGCAGCTTTAGCAATAAT
>NWSH02000437.1:10733743-10789585 GCA_002382865.2 Heliothis virescens | reverse complement strand
TAATGATTATCTATACTCACACACTTTTTTGTCGATGGGAATCATCCAGCTCCCGTGTGGTTTGCGTGAGGAGTGTCAGACTTTTACTGACTAAAACCCACCGATGTTCCTTCTTGAGCCCTTTGTGTTCAGGCTGCACGGTAACAATTTCGAACAATCCCGCAGCCCCGCAGATCCTAAAAGTCATACTTGTAATCTTTACAAATACATACACTATTTTCAAAATGAGCAAGGTATCGATAAAATCGATTACCGATGTATCGGTAACCTATTGCTTCTTTTGAAAGTGAATCTTCGAAGCCTTGACACTTCCACAGGAGCGAATAGCGGAACCCGTCACGCAAAAGCATTCGTAATACGTGTGTCCTTTTCACACGTATCGGTAATGACGATGTGAGAGTGAGATGGAAATATTTTTGCAATTTCAATTTGGAAATGCCAAATGTTACTTTAGTTCAAAGCTTTATTGAAGCAGAAGACAGCAGGTCAACCTGCCATCAATCTCGAATCTGTAAAATTTTACCAATTCGAACATTGAGCTTCCGCTATTTGTGATAAGGTTGAAAATCTATTGAAGAAATTAGACAGATTGTGATAGGCTGAAGTGCTGTCGTCTTTAAAAATTGTGCATAAACATAACATTTAATTCAAAAATAATATAAACAAGCCAAGAACCGGGAAAAAATGTTTCTATAAACAAATCCAAAATGGCCGCGTTGTGAAAGATTAATGCACACGCCTTCTGTGTTTGACAGGAGGTTCTTGGTCAGTGCGGTATATAAATATGCAATTTTCTGTCCTAACTAAACATCCATTTATTTTCCCATTATACGAACAGTTTTTGACATTAGCTATAAAATACCAGCTATTTTCCTCGGATATAATGTAAGCTACTTAAGCCCGAGTAAGCAGCTTCCTAACAGTGAGAAGATATTTCAAATCAGTTCTACAATAAACCGTTGCACATGTAGGTGGGCACGCGCTATACCTTAACCTTTTTAATAGAATGGAGGCAATAGAATCTTTTGACACTTTTGTAGACGCTTGAGTAATGATTAATAAGTAAAGGTAAGAATGTGCGTGCTAGCCAACATGGTCAATTACGTCATATTTTTATTATACTAACATGAATTTTTATACTACATGTATTGATTTGTATACAATTGGTTTCTTCAAACCATACAGACAGAATTGTGTTGCTGGGAGTTTGTTCCACCATATCTTCTTCCCAGCCAAAACACATAGGAAGTGGTGAAGGGCGGGCGTTTTTTGGGGCTCTCTTTTGTAAACTTGACCTTCAAAAGTGCTGATTTTCAGCCTACTTTGAATAAATGCTTTTTGATTGATTTTTGATTGTTCAGTAGTTTGAAGCCTTTAGGGTACATACAAACAAACAAAAATATTTTTGCATATAACTTTTACCTGCAACCTTTCGCATAATAATAGGTTAAGCTTAGCCTTCTAGTACTTACGTACGTACATGCTATCATAAGACTGGGTTAATTTGCACATAATATTCCTATATTCATAATAATATATTCATTACATCGTAAACACATTATAGCTAAACGTTGCTATGACAATTATTTTAATAAGATAATAATTGCTCCTAAAAGGGTTGAAATTAAAAATAATAACGCACCATTTTTAATCAACATTTGTCCGTGTCAAATAAAAAAAAATGCTGTGACAGAAAGCTATTGACTATATTACCACATTTTTATGACTTACATTTTTTATCAAACATTTTTTATAAAGGTTACATGAAGGGTTTCATTTCGGCAAATTAATTAAATATGCACAATTTATGAAACTACAATTACTTTTGAAATGGGTACTTTTAACAAAATAGGTTATAATTTATTTATACTTTTATTTCAGACAACTAAGGCCATAGAAAATACAAATTCACATATATTTTACATTAAAAATACTTATAGATAATAATACATACAATTACAATTATATCTAGACACGCGGCAGCGTGTCAAGCCAGTCTCAAGCAAAGACTGGCTGGCAAAGCGCCACGTGTATATTTACACGAACCATTTGGTGCCACTTTTTACCCCTCCATAACTCAAAACCTATTAAACGTAAAACACTTCAAACTACGCGTGTTTCATTATGTCCATAAGGACACCTAGAAGCCCAAATTTCATGAAGCTAGCTCAAACGGTTATAAAGATATGAAGGTCCAAAAGTCATAAAATTCCACTGACTGACTGACTTATAGTACCTAAACCTAACCTACTTCCAGATAACCTAGAAATATGAAATTTGGAACCTAGCTCGGTAATTGTGTGTAAGGTAGGAAAAAATCTGAAAATAGAAAAAAGTTAAAAAATAGGGGGGTCCCCATACAACGTCACACGTTTATTGTATGGGGACCCCCCCTAATTTTAATATTTTTTAAATTTATAGTATTTCTTGTTATAGCGGCAACGGAAATACATCATTTGTGAAAATTTCAGCTTCCTAGCTATCACGGTTTATGAGATAGGCTTAGTAATACGGTCCCATTTTACCCTTTGGGTACGAAATCTTAAAAAAAACTATACAGCGGAAACGCAAGAAAAAAAATTAAATCTAAACCTGCTTCTTTACAAAAAGTAATGATATCCCACCAAAAACATAAATGTAAAAAAGGAAAGCCAAGTTCAATACAAAACCTATGCTTGGTTGTGGGCTTCGCCGCAAAAAAGAATGGAGATCTAAATGAGTACCAAGTTCTGTACAAAATCCAAATATGTATTTATAGGAACAAATATGACTTGGCCAGTTTTTATCAGGATTAAAAAAAATGATTTGTATATATTTTATTATAAACTGAGGTAATGAAACTGGCCAAGTCAAATCTTGTTCCTATAAATACAATTTGGATTTTGTACAGAACTTGGGTACTCATTTAGATCTCCATTCTTTTTTGCGCGAAGCCACAACCAAGCATAGGTTTTGTATTGAACTTGGCTTTCCTTTTTTACATTTTATGTTTTTGGTGGGATTAATTATAACTTAAAACTATTGCACACGAAGTGTCGGCGTCGTGTTTCGCTGACTGGTGTCATGTAGGCGGCCACGAAACCGGCGGTACACAACACTCCGGCCAGAACTCTTCTTTGAGGAACGAACTCGCACACGAACGACTTGAAGTTCGTATTGTGAAACGGTATTCGTTTATAATTCCTCATATCTTTAATATTTTACTTTGTATGTATTGTGCTAATTAAAACAAATACCTATCGTGGTTTAACACTTATCAAATTGGGTTCTCTTGTTAATCGCAACATACATTCAGTAGATTTTACATACTAAATTTTGTATTCAGTTTTCCTGCTTGATTGATAAATTAATGTGCACGTGCTCACAGAATGACTAGTATAATATACTAATATCGGTACTACTGAATTTCCTATTACAGTCATTTCTGTGAGCACGTGCCATTTATTTATCAATCAGCAGGAAAAACTGAATACATAAATTTTAGTATGTAAATACCATACTGAATGTATGTTGCATTACAGGAACCCAATTTTGTAAGTGTTAAACCACGATAGGTATTTGTTTTTAATTAGCACTAATACATACAAAGTAAAAATATTAAAAGATATGAGGAATTAAATAAACGGAATACCGTTTCACAATTACGAACTTTTCAAGTCGTTCTGGTGCTAGTTCGTT
Source organism: Heliothis virescens (assembly GCA_002382865.2). Lineage (NCBI taxonomy): Eukaryota > Metazoa > Arthropoda > Insecta > Lepidoptera > Noctuidae > Heliothis > Heliothis virescens. Next base: position 10,785,907 of record NWSH02000437.1, on the reverse strand, counting down.
TCCTCAAAGAAGAGTTCTGGCCGGAAGGTGTTGTGTACCGCCGGTTTTCGTTGGCCGCCTACATGACACCAGTCAGCCGAAACACGACGCCGACACTTCGTTGCTGCAATGTTTAAGTTATAATTAATCCCACCAAAAATAACATAAATGTAAAAAAAGGGAAAGCCAAGTTCAATACAAACCTATGCTTGGTTGTGGGCTTCGCCCAGCCAAAAAAGAGATGGAGATCTAAATGGTACAAAACAAGTTCTGTACAAAATCCAAATATGTATTTATAGGAACAAGATTGACTTGGCCAGTTTTCATTAACCTCAGTTATTCAATAAAATATATACAAATCATTTTTTAATTCCTGATAAAAACTGGCCAAGTCATATCTTGTTCCTATAAAATACATATTTGGATTTTGTTACAGAACTTTGGTACTCATTTAGATCTCCATTCTTTTTGCGGCGAAGCCCACAACCAAGCATAGGTTTTGTATTGAACTTGGCTTTCCTTTTTACATTTATGTTTTTGGTGGCGATATCATTACTTTTTGTAAAAGAAGCAGGTTTAGATTTATTTTTTTGCTTGCGTTCCCTGTTATAGTTTCTTTTTAAGATTTCGTACCCAAAGGTGTAAAATGGACCGTATTACTAAGCCTATCTCATAAACCGTGATTAGCTAGGAAGGCTGAAATTTTTCACAAATGATGTATTTTCCGTTGCCGCTTATAAACAAGAAATACTATAAATTTAAAAAAATATTAAAATTAGGGGGGTCCCCATACAATAAACGTGTGACGTTGTATGGGGACCCCCCCTATTTTTTAACTTTTTTCTATTTTCAGATTTTTTCCTACGCTTACACACAATTACCGAGCTAGGTTCCAAATTTCATATTTCTAGGTTATCTGGAAGTAGGTTAGGTTTAGGTACTATAAGTCAGTCAGTCAGTGGGAATTTTATGACTTTTGGACCTTCATATCTTTATAACCGTTTGAGCTAGCTTCATGAAATTTGGGCTTCTAGGTGTCCTTATGGACATAATGAAACACGCGTAGTTTGAAGTGTTTACGTTTAATAGGTTTTGAGTTATGGAGGGGTAAAAAGTGGCACCAAATGGTTCGTGTAAATATACACGTGGCGCTTGCCAGCCAGTCTTTGCTTGAACTTGGCTTGACACGCTGCCGCGTGTCTAGATATAATTGTAATTGTATGTATTATTAGTCTATAAGTATTTTTAATGTAAAATATATGTGAATTTGTATTTTCTATGGGCCTTAGTTGTCTGAAATAAAAGTATAAATAAATTATAACCTATTTTGTTAAAAGTACCCATTTCAAAAGTAATTGTAGTTTCATAAATTGTGCAATATTTAATTAATTTGCCGAAATGGAAACCCTTCATGTAACCTTTATAAAAAATGTTTGATAAAAAATGTAAGTCATAAAAATGTGGTAATATAGTCAATAGCTTTCTGTCACAGCATTTTTTTTTATTTGACACGGACAAATGTTGATTAAAAATGGTGGCGTTATTATTTTTAATTTCAACCCTATTTAGGAGCAATTATTTATCTTATTAAAATAATTGTCATAGCAACGTTTAGCTATAATGTGTTTACGATGTAATGAATAATTATTATGAATATAGGAATATTATGTGCAAATTAACCCAGTCTTATGATAGCATGTACGTACGTAAGTACTAGAAGGCTAAGCTTAACCTATTATTATGCGAAAGGTTGCAGGTAAAAGTTATATGCAAAAATATTTTTGTTTGTTTGTATGTACCCTAAAGGCTTCAAAACTACTGAACAATCAAAAAATCAATCAAAAAGCATTTATTCAAAGTAGGCTGAAAATCAGCACTTTTTGAAGGTCAAGTTTACAAAAGAGAGCCCCAAAAACGCCCGCCCTTCACCACTTCCTATGTGTTTTGGCTGGGAAGAAGATATGGTGGAACAAACTCCCCAGCAACACAATTCTGTCTGTATGGTTTGAAGAACCAATTGTATACAAATCAATACATGTAGTATAAAAAATTCATGTAGTATAATAAAATATGACGTAATTGACCATGTTGGCTAGCACACACATTCTTACCTTTACTTATTAATCATTACTCAAGCGTCTACAAAAGTGTCAAAAGAATTCTATTGCCTCCATTCTATAAAAAGGTTAAGGTATAGCGCGTGCCCACCTACATGTGCAACGGTTTATTGTAGAACTGATTTGAAATATTCTCTCACTGTTAGGAAGCTGCGTTACTCGGGCTTAAGTAGCTTACATTATATCCGAGGAAAATAGCTGGTATTTTACTAGCTAATGTCAAAAACTGTTCGGTATAATGGGAAAAATAAATGGATGTTTAGTTAGGACAGAAAATTGCATATTTATATACCGCCACTGACCAAGAACCTCCTGTCAAACACAGAAGGCGTGTGCATTAATCTTTCACAACGCGGCCATTTTGGATTTGTTTATAGAAACAGTTTTTTCCCGGTTCTTGGCTTGTTTATATTTTTTGAATTAAATCGTTTATGTTTATGCACAATTTGTAAAGACGACAGCACTTCAGCCTATCACAATCTGTCTAATTTCTTCAATAGATTTTCAACCTTATCACAAATAGCGGAAGCTCAATGTTCGATTGGTAAAATTTTACAGATTCGAGATTGATGGCAGGTTGACCTGCTGTCTTCTGCTTCAATAAAAGCTTTGAACTAAAGTAACATTTTGGCATTCCAAATTGAAATTGCAAAAATATTTCCATCTCACTCTCACATCGTCATTACCGATACGTGTGAAAAGGACACACGTATTACGAATGCTACTTGCGTGACGGGTTCCGCTATTCGGCTCCTGTGGAAGTGTCAAGGCTTCGAAGATTTCACTTTCAAAAGAAGCAATAGGTTACCGATACATCGGTAATCGATTTTATCGATACCTGCTCTTATTGATTTTAAAATAGTGTAATTGTATTTGTAAAGTTTACACAAGTATGACTTTTAGGATCTGCCGGGGCTGCGGGATTGTTCGAAATTGTTACCGCAGCCTTGGAACACAAAGGGCTCAAGAAGGAACACGGTGGGTTTTAGTCAGTAAAAGTCTGACACTCCTTCACGCTATCACCCACAGCGGGAGCTGATGATTTCCCATCGACAAAAAAAGTGTGTGAGTATAGATAAAGTCATTAGGAAGTAGCTGAACTATTTACCAAATAATTTGAGAAAAGCACAAGAAAAACAGTCGAATGGAGAATCTTCTTTTTTAGATATCGGTTAAAATGCAAACAAGTAGGTGAACATTATTATGATATTCAAGAACATAATTTATTATTCGGTTTTTTGGTGTTTTTGTTCACACGTGAAATAATCTCAATAGGTAAGCAGTACTGAACGTATCTTATTAAATCGGTTGTAAAACTATTATATTTGTTCATTGTTTGTTGTAATTCTTGAACTTGGCAAGTACGTTCGATATCATATTTTAATGTAATCAATGTATTTGTGAGATTACTTATCTATGACCTTGTTTGAAGATAAACTCTATGCGGCCTATGTTGTACTGGCATAATATATGTTAAAGGGGGAATAATCAAATTTTATTGACTAAATAGCTTTTGACAGCGGTTTCTCCCGCGTCCTGTAGGAATTTTACGTAGCTAAATAAAAAGTAGCCTATAGCCTTCTTCGATAAACGAGCTCTCTGACTCTGAAAAAAAATATGCCTAGAAGTAACAAGCGGTTTTCCGCGGTTTCATCCGAGTCCCGAAATTTTTACATCTTTTTATCATAGGAACAATTTGGTGACTACAAGGATTAATCAAAAAAGAATCATAGGAATCGGTCCAACCGTTCAAACGTCGATGTCCAGAAAAAATGGGCTGTGATTTTTATGTTATAGATACTTCAATTTGGGTTTCTTTAGTTCCTGAGATAAACGCGTTCAAAAAAACAGTTTAATAATATATCTAAATATAGAACATTTCAGGAAATTGACGTGTGAACTCCTTTGCCTTCCCAAATAGGTGATGACATAAGTGACCTAAAAGATCGGACACTTGTAGCTTGCAGTAAACATGAAAACAATGGGTTCGGCGGGGTTCGGCGCGGTCAATTTTATTAAAAGCCACGTCATGTGATCCACTAAGTAATTGAAGTACAGAAGGACAATTTGTACAAGTTCACTTTTGTAAAAAGAGAGCGTTTTTAGGGTTTTAAGACAAGAGGATTTTTTTTGCCATTAATAAAGTGATGGTAAAGGTAAAACAGGTTTGAATTCTGTCTTCTTGCAGTAAAGCGACGTAAATATTTTAAAATTTTTATTATGTTTTTGTCATACAGAGAAATTAGAACTATCCTTAGATAATTGCTATTCTCGAAGTCTTTATAAGCTTTAAAGTAAATGAGTGATTGCTGTATTTAATTCAAAATGTTTTGGAGGAGCTTGCGGCTAAGGAATAGTGCTTGTAAAGTGTAACAACTAGTCTTACCAAAGAGTATCAGATTAACCGGTGCAAGACTCCAGAGAAGGTCAGGCGGTGTCTAGAATGGAAGTCGACCTAAATATAGTTTGGGTACACGTCAGTTAATCACCTAACAAGCCCTAGTGTCAAAGTTTTCCCAAATCCGCCTCTGACGTTGAATTCTGCTTATCATTACTGTGAAGTGGTACTTCTGCAAGTGCCTTTCATGCAGGTTCCCATCATCCCACACCTGCGGTTGTCAGTGACCACAAGCCGACTATTATAAAATTATATTCGCGTAAACTGATTTGTATGGCTTTGTGCACCTGTCCACTGGCTATTGAAATAAAATGTGCAATGAAATGGGTGATAGCGTTTTGTTTATTAATTCTGCGTGCGTTTGGTAGTTTGGTTAGTTAGATTTTGTATGGGAGCTTTTTGATTTTACTGTGTTAAAAATGTTTATACAAAAAAACCAGCCAAGTGCGAGTTGAACTCGCGCACGAAGGGTTCCGTACCATTATCTATGAAAAAAGTACAATAGGAATGGTCAAGTGTGAGTTACTTAAGTTCCACATTATTTCTAATAGATGGCGCTACTAGTATACAATTTTGCAATTAATTAATATAAATCAACAGCCTTAATATATATTTTTTTTGTATTTGTTGTTATAGCGGCAAGGGGTATACATCATTTGCGAAAATTTCAGCATTCTAGCTATCGCGGTTAATGAGATACAAGCCTGGAGACAGACAGACAGACAGACAGACAGACAGACAGACCGACAGACAGACAACGAAGTCTTAGTAATATGGTCCCGTTTTACCCTTTGGGTACGGAACCCTAAAAATGTGCGTGTTTCTTCTTCTTTCTATCTTGATAAAAGCTGCTATTTAAGATGTTAATAGAAGTTTCGTTTCTTTGTATCTCCCGTGTTATTTGAATTTCTTAAACTCATCTAAAGACATTTCTATTTAACGAACAATATTCTCAACCCTACCAAGCGATAGTATGTCCCAGCAACTTTTACTTACTCCACAATATAAAAGCTACAAGAAAACCTAGAAATCCACGTAAGTGCTCTCAACAATCCACCGACAACACACGTTGTCAAATCAACTTTCAATGAAACTACCCATTGCACCTTTTCCACTACAAAACGTCCTTTTAGCACAATTGGAACCTGCCCATAGGTACTCGCGTTGTTGTCCAATACTATTAACACTACACACGCGATATTAAACCTTATGCCCTTACAAATAAAGTTTGTTTTAGGGTGTGTTTGGAATCTTCGTTTTTTACTCCATTTTACGGTATACGTCTGCGGTTTTCCAGTTTTTAAGCCGATTTCAATAAGAGGCTTTGGAAAGTTTTAATAAACTGTGAACGTAGCTTTACGTCCGAGCGCTTCTTTGTACACTTTCTTTGGTTAGTAATTAATTCTTTTGGCACTTGTGTTCTCGACTGTATTTCTCGACTGTATTTCTAGACTGTTTTTCTTTATACTTGGACTTTAATTTCTTTTGGAATTTTCAGCGTATTTTTTTGGGGTCTTCGCTTTGCAAGGCCCTATGAAAAATTATGTCAGTATGCCTATTTTAAACTGTCAATTTAACAGAATGAAATTTTACATTTTATGTAAATTGTTGAAACCTTTATTTAGTTTTCATTTTAACAATATTGTTCTTACATTTCCAATATTTTTAAAATCCTTCATTACGATGTTTATTTTGTAAGAAGGACCAACTTAACCCAACAATTTGCATACATTTCTGAAAGCAGGACAAACTACGCATGTCTCACCTCACCTAATATTTGAAGACATACAATAACTTCTAGAACATTGTATAATATGAAAATAAATAAGGTAACAAGCTGTGTATGTAAAATTAGGACCAATTTGAAGAGAAGGCCAAATCAATAACTCGAATTTCGACGGTCAATGTCATTTTATTGTTAGGAGACTATTACATGTCATCATCGTTTATTTACTATTTTTCGTGTTTCAGTAATTATTTTTACTTTATAAGATTATTTTCAAACTGCCTTTATCCTAATCTAACCGGCCTTTTAATTGGGTCGGCGCAGTATGTCTTTTTCGTCCATACTTCTATGAAATATGCTGGTTCTCAACACTGGAACACGCCGCTATCTGATAGACTAGAAACCCGATTTCTCCGTCTGACGTCAGCTCAAAAGTGAGATTTTTGTTCATTGGTTACTAAAGGTTTAACCTCCCACTTGACGGGTATTTAAAGATAAATAAATCTATAATGTCTCGCACTGAAAAATTTGCGATTTCGACTGACAACCAAATATAATATAAAAAAATCTAACCATAACATTAACTCTATAATGTTATGCAGTTCTGAATAAATAATGTACTTAACTAAGTAATCTTACTTATGCATTTCAGTTATATCTTGAACAAGTTAATTAAAAAGTTGTAGTTTTCTTCCAAGTTACGTAACTCGACGACTGCTGTCTGAGTGGAAACGACCAGTTTTTCCGAGAGATAGCGGTAGTTATCTAGATACATTAAAAAACTTCAGTTCATTTACTTTGTTTGTATTTAATTTTAGTAATAAACAATAACAAAAGAGGATTTTTTGAAAATGAGTGTAGTAGGTACAGTTTGTTTCGCTTGCGTGTTAAATTGACTGAATTAATTCGGATATATAGACTACGTATATTGACGGGTAGCACCAATCTTCTTTTAGTACTGATCTGTTTGATGGAGTATCATCATCATCATATTTACTTTTATGTACTTTCTAAGTATATCGTAGATGCCAATGACTGATAAAAGGTGAAGGAAAACATCTCGAGGAAACCCGGACTATAAAGTCTGAAATCTGCAACCCGCATTGAGCAAGCGCGGTGATTAACGCTCAATCCTTCTCTGTGTGAGAGTAGGCCTGTGCCCAGCAGTGGGACGATCAAAAGGCTGATGAAGTATAGTCAAGATTAATAGGTATGTACTTTATTAGTTAATCTTTCATCCGATTTCTGAACAGTGCCCTTGAACAATGAATAAAGGATATGAGCACTAGTTCCGAACCATTAACGAAACACATAAACCCATCAGTTATATGTATGCTCCTACTCTTAAATATGTATGTAAAGTAGCTTCTATAATTACCTTTTGCAGTTATTAAGTGTTATAGGGAGTACATCTGTGTCTGCGCAAATGCCTGTGCACTATAATATGTCCTGCGCACCTGGCTGATATCCTTACATGAGAACAGCAGCCGTGGCCGGCAATCGGCCTTAGATGTCATTATTATTATAATGAGTATTAGTAAATATCTGAATATTAGAAGTAATACTAATAATCTAAGATTTGCGAGTGCCTTTTAAGAAATTTATCATCAGCAAAAAAAATCTATGCAAATATTCCAATTTCATTGATCCTCGCTCTGCAGCCCCTACCTACACGTGTTTCAAGAATACAACCCATTTACAAGTTAAAATATATCTATACTAATCATTATATGTCAAACACAAAACCAAACTTTTTGATATAATAATTTTCTCCTCATAATTATTGTAAGTAATGGTTTGAATAATGTTTAGTTACTGAAAATAGTAATCGTAATTATAGTACAAATGACTGTGTTTTACTGAAACATCAACTTTATGAAAACGGGAGTTTCTTTCTGATGAATAATATAACGCCGTTGCTTAGCTCATCCTTTCGTCACAAAGATTAGTATACAAATGGAGTACTTAAAATGGGTACACAATATTTCAGCTTTTGGGGCTGGCTACAACCAAACAGAACTGGTAAATGTGAATACTATGTACAAGGAACAAATTAATGAAAACGATGGATAGATGATTTAAAATATGCCTTATTTATACAATGGTTTCAGCCAAAAGACGTCCACTGCTGGATCGAAGCGTCCTTCAAAGTTTGTCACTTTGCTAATTATAGTATGGTTAATACCTAAATGTTAGTGCGATTGGTCTGTTTTATAAATTTATTAGGAAGATTTTACGTTTCACACTTAGCTAAAATTTCAGTCATAAGACGCTAAAGAAAATCTTGCGTATGAGTTTTCCATTTTCTCTATAATCTGTGATCTACTATAACACATCAACTAACAAACGTAAGTAGTTGAAAATCTATAAGTTCTTGTATTTATTATTCACGACACTATCGATTCATTATCTACCTTCCACTGTTTGGGCAATATTGATTCACTGTTGGACACTATTTGTTTTTATGTTTATTGTGGTATGGTTTTGTGGAACCAAAATAAATATCGCCTTTTGAGAAAGGCCTTATGTAAAGTCTACCTATTTTATTTACTTTATAACTAAGGAGATTATTTACTCTTTATATTTTTACTTTTTTACTTTTCTTTATAGATATAAAAACGTAACTGGTTAAGTAAGCCAATAATACAACATCACATGTTTTAATTGAAAATGGTTCAATAGACATGTCAGCCAAACAGACATAGAATTGCTTTCGTATTTAGAATCTCAGTAAAAATAGTTCTGTTTACACAATGAATACACTAACAGCTAAAAGAAAAGAAGAAGCATTGAATAATAAATCTCTTGAAACGGAAACCGTAGACCCGTCGAACTTAATTTCCCACAAACAAATGCATAATGGAAAGCAAAAGTTCTTCCAAACCCCCCAACAGTTCTACAAACTCATCAAAAATGACCAAAAGATTTTGCTATATTCCTGAAACCAAACTCGGCTGTGATCAACGCCAAACTGTTTAATTGATTCCAACGAATTCCAATGAAATGTATTGATTGATTGAATTACATTAAAGTTTCGTCTCCCGAGATTCTGTTCTGAGGGAATGTCGACATAAAACTTCTCGTTTCTTAGAGTATTGAACTAAATGGAGACGCAATTGACTTCGTCTCTGCCAGACTAACAAGACCGCAGGATATACTTGTATAAGTGGGCGTCACGATTTTGCTTGTGTTTGTCAATTTTGTCCTGTATATGGGTAGTAATGTTATATAAAATACATGAGTGTGCTATAACTATTGGTTTCAGTGCCTGGCCTTGGGTGTAAGTTGGTAGGTTCTCAATTTGACTGTTTATGTATATTTTTATGCCGTCTCGGAGATATCTTCGTTGTTTATAAACCGATTTTGATAAATCTTTCGGTACAGAAGTCGGTGGCGAGATATCATAGCTGCATCCACTAAGCACCAACTTCTAGACCGATGCAACAAAAAGAAGTTTTTTTTGCTTTATTTGTGTTTTAAGAAGTCGTTTAAGCATAGAGATTTCTGCTCATAGCTGTTCCAATAAGTTAAATGTTCAATATCTCGTTTCAACATTCACTCGAAAGTTTCTAACGCTTCCATTTTGTTTACGTTTCATTTATTAAATTAATTTTGTGTGATGCTCTTCGAGTGTAATGAAAACGTACAATGCTATTTGCTTTGTCTTATTAACACACGTCTGTGTAATAGGAATGCCTCCTACGGTATTGTTCTCATTTTCATCTGTGTATTGACGTTACGATATTTCTTATGTCAATGTCGTCTGGAGTGGAGCTTATGAATTATATTGTGTTTATTTGTTACTAATAATTTTAGCTTCATTATATTTTAATTATTGTACTAAAAAAATATCGTCGTTATTTCGTCGACGACAAAAAGCCGGGAAATAATGCTAATTGAAAAATCACTAGTACTTGGTCCTCGAGTTTTTAGCCAACGAATCGTTAAAACATGGTGTGAGAGATCCTGTATACCAGCGGGGTCCACTAGGGCCTGAGCGCGTTACCGCGGCCCAGGCACTCAAAGGGGTCAAGAAGGAACACGGTGGGTTTTAGTGAGTAAAAGTCTAACACTCCCTCACGCCCACAGCCGGAAAAAAAATTAATCATGTATACCTATATCATATCTACAGTGAGATTTTACACATCATTTTAAGATTCACACAAGTAAATCCAATGAAAACTATTCGACGTTATTCTCGAATTCGCACCATATTCTCAACTCCCATTATCTAATAACAACGAACGTATTAACACCATAGCCAATAAACGTCAACTAACAATGAACAATTTGATCAAAGGATTATTCAGCGCTTTTAGTGAATATCGATAAATTTCATTGGGAACGAAAACACCTGTGTTCGATCCTGTATGCAACATCACTCAATTAAGCGCTGAAGCATCGATACAGCGCTAAAAGTGAATGGAAATATCGCCTATGGTGAATGGAATATAGTTTTTTAATAAATCAAATTTGAGGATGTGTTGCATCATATTTTCGTCGTAAAAATTAACAGCTTTTTGAAAGTGAGTTTTTGAACAACACTTTATTCTTTCGATTTATGCAAGTATAAATTTTAATACAGAAGTATAAGTGGTTCTTGATCTGTATATGAATATTTTGACAGGTAACAAAAGATAAAAAATACTCTTTAAAAGATTCCGTTACCGTTACGTATAACACATGAAAATTAAAGAAAATGGCCAGATAGTATTACGATTCTATTCTAAAAATAAATTCAAAGCTTTTCATAATTTCACCTCTAATTTAGTATGAAAGCCATTCGGAGCGAGACACATTTCAATTAACTTAATTTAAGTTTACATTTAACAATGAAAATACGTACTACAATAGCTAGCTATAACAGTGTTAAGCTAAAATTAGATTTTCGTAAGCATCGTCATGAAACGTGACTAAGTTTAGGAAATAAAGCTTTCGTACAAAGCCAAGTTTTAAATTGAATTATTGGTAATTTTATGTATTAAAAATTATATTTAGTTTTCGGTGCCATTTTGTTTATTTGTAGTTTATTTTATGAGGTTGCTATTTTCAAATATTCGTTTAATTTCAAGGGATTTAGACAATATTATGTACATGGTTTTAAGTGCGACTATTTGAAATAATCTTATTATATTTAAATTGTTTACATAAAACAGCCAGAGTTTTTCAGAAACTGCCATGTAGAAAATGAAATGTCCATTCAAGTTTTAAAGAATCAGAAAAGTGTGCCAGACATATATTTTGAAAAATATCACCCTAAAATACGTATGCAAAAACATTTCTTGAATAATGTTATTGATATAATACACTTCAGTGGGTTCAGAATAATTTATGTCACACATTCTTTTGTGGGGAAAAAATCTATTATCGTCCTATATATAAAAATTCTGAATATATTCTACCAAATTGAGCCGAGCGTGGGTCCATAAGTATTTATATTTGGTGGTTTATATTCTGAGAAATATGACACTTCTAGTTTATTTTTTATTCAACTGACGATTGAGAGTAAAATTGAAGTTATATTTATTCCAGTGAGTATGAGACAGTAGGCGTGATACCTTAAAGACTTATGTTCTTTTTATTATTTGAAACGATTTCATATATATTTAAATTACCTAAAGAAAAAAAATCAGAAAGTTTATGTACAACGGCGAGCTTAACCCAGAATCGGGTTCTCCTACAGCCAACCTAGGCTTTTTTTACTGCCCCACTGCAAGGCATAGGCCTCTTCTCATACAAAAATGGAATGAGTGTTAATCACCACGCTCGCTCTAGGAGGATTCACTATTAATTCCAGAATTGAAAAATTCTTACAGTGTTAGATAGGCCATTTATCGAGGAAGGCTTTTTATACGGGTGCGCCGAGTAGTTCCCACGGGTCGCGGGTGAAACCGCTGGCAGTAGCTAGTCACATAATAGAATGTTCTATTTTAAGGCATGTACAAGCAAGTTCATAAAGATTACAGAGGTCGATACTTTAACATTTTCTACATTCAAGGACGTGGATTTTATTGCCAAAACATGAATATGTAATAAGAAAATACGAAAGAGAAGCGCTTATGTCTGTACTTCTATTTTGGGCCATCGTAAGTGATTTGGTAAGGCAAGGGTATTTTTGTAAGGCTGTAGTCTGTGGTATTTTTATTATGTTTAGAGGAAATTGTTTCTGGCTGAAAGCCAGAAGAATGAGAATGCAAATGGTGGGATTTATTTAGATTAGTGCGAGAATAATTTGGGGCAAAATCCTTGCTTAGGTTGAAGGTCGCAAAGGTTCACATCTTATTCCGTAACACAGAAAGATTTTTCTATTCATTTTTTTAAAGGGCCTGTTTCAATACCCATATCCGCTTTTCTAGCCTGTTTTAAAAGATTTTGTTTCGCTCAGAGAAAAGTTTGACGAGATCCACCATTACCTTCTAAATAATCTGTTTACCAACTGTCGGGCCAGCTACCGGCCGACAGTTTAGTCTGCAGCATGCTCTAAACATTGTTAACATCAAACCTTACTTACAATTTTATACCGCATCTAGTTAAATAATCAAAGAAAAACTAATACTCTAAGCACATGGAAGAAAAATCTCTACCGGCCGATAAAATACAGGAAGGTACCATGAACGATATAATATTTAATTACTCCAAGTCTCTACTTAACGTTTACTGGAGATGTCTGCAAGTAGATAAGATTAATTAACATAATTGTTTGCTGTTATTTTGTTCCAAGTAACGACAGCTTGTAATTACAAAGGTAGTTGGTCCGTTGCCGGTTTTTCTTTTCAACAAGGTTTTATAAATAGGAATTGAAGTAGGTTGTTATTTGTGCTCCTGAAAGTAGTACCTTTCGTTCTCTTTAGACTATAATTTTAGTTTTCTGTACTAGTTTTATATTATGGAGGATTTTAAACTTAAAGGATTAAGGTTTTGAGCGAGATCAGGTACTTGTATGAATTTTTTTTTTACCAGTTTTCTTGGAAGAGTTATTCAAGAGGTTTAAAACATGCTTCGTATCACTGAGTATAATTACAAATTCCGAATTATTAATTATTTCACTTGTTCCTGAAATCGAAACCTGTTCTTCGATTAGGATCTTATGTTTCTATTTCTAACTACCTACTGGTTAAGCTTATTCGATGTAAAAGATATCTAGTGACAATTTCAATTTAATAATATAAATTATTTTATGGCACTGTACTAGCAGAATTCTACCGTGCATAGATTTTCAAGCATCTTAAAGAAACAGTCAAATAACAAAAAAACTTGTTTGAGGTAATTGTATAAGGAAAATTAGTGAACTAATTTCTTAGAAATGTTCTAAGGTATATAAATCGGGACTTTTGCCATACATTATTTACAGTTTATTTTCCTTATAGGTTTTATTTTCGTCCAAAATATTGATGCATGTGCTTGTTTAGTTAAGTTTTTTTCGATTTGTTGTTAGATGGATGTTGTTAGGATTTAAAAATATCATTGAGTTTGTATACTCGTATATGTTTATTTATTGTGAACGTGTGATAAGGAAAGTCGAAGGGTTACTTAATGTATGTATAAGGAAATATTTACATAATAATGAATTATAGTCAAACAAAAGAAGGAAGATCATTAGTGCAAAAATGCATTTGTAGTTTTTTTGTAATATTTTTATTATCATAACCTTTTTGTGTTAACAAGTATTTAGTTGTTTTATTTTGGGTCATGTTATTTGTGATTGTGTATTTTTTTAAAGTTCTTTAGTTAGTTAAAATTATCATCTACCAGCCTCTAGCTCAATTGTACACATCAGTACTGTTTTCTTCTTTCATTATTCCTATCTTACTCTGTCTCCAAATACTGTTTCAAGATATCCTTTCGATACAAGTATATTTCTATAAAAACTCAAGCTAAGGCCTTGACTTATCAATTTCATTATGCCAATCCCTGGTATTACAGTGCAATCTCAAGATATAACGAACGGATTCTCAAGTAATTGAAAGGATTTGAAACGTTTCCATAAATACCATTGATCGAAACGATAGCGCCATTTGAAGATTGAAATCGACGAATAAAATTTCGAAATAAAGAAAACAGTGAGTATGTAAGTACTATATAGTAATTGGTAGACTTTTAATGGAGTGAAGTAAAGAGTAGCTCTTGACTAAGACACCACTTCAGGTTAAGCAACATTTGGTGCGGTGGTTCCCTGTGCGGAAGACTTAGACGGTCTTCTACACTAAAGTAGTAACGAGGAAACATTTTTTTTGTTAGCTTGTTTGTACCCTAAAGGCTCCGATACTACTGAACCGATTTCAAAAATTCTTACTATCCCCGAAAGACATCTATATAAAGGCTATATTTTTTCCAGGTGCGGGAAGTAGTTCCCTAGGGCGCGAATGAAACCGCAGGAAGCAGCTAGTGTAATACAAATGGTATGCAAAATTTGGCGCTCCAACTATCGCCCGACAAGTTTAGTCTGCAGTCTGAGGGGCCCTTAACTAAACACATTGTATTGTGTAATAGCCGTTTATTTTTAGCTCAATATCTTGGGTTTGTTGGACTAGTCTAATGTGTTTGCTTCTCAAAGATCGGAGATGGATAGCGCGAGTCATTTTGACATGATTGATAGGCGCTACAAGTATTTTATGGCGTATTTATAGTGCGGGCTTACTGCGTATAGACAAGAAAAATCATTAGTATGTATATTTCAGCATATTTCAGGTTCAAAATAAAAAATAGTAAATTTCTTTGTTGATTTATCCGTTGAATAGCGTTAAGAGATTGAATTTAGACATCAGTTTCCTAAATCATGTTACCTTTAAGTCCTAATAGCGAAAGTTACAGAAATCCGCAGTAAGACGACACATCAAGCACTGTACCTGATAAATCAGGGTAACAATACAGTATAACATTTATTTCAAANTAGTTAAATAATCAAAGAAAAACTAATACTCTAAGCACATGGAAGAAAAATCTCTACCGGCCGATAAAATACAGGAAGGTACCATGAACGATATAATATTTAATTACTCCAAGTCTCTACTTAACGTTTACTGGAGATGTCTGCAAGTAGATAAGATTAATTAACATAATTGTTTGCTGTTATTTTGTTCCAAGTAACGACAGCTTGTAATTACAAAGGTAGTTGGTCCGTTGCCGGTTTTTCTTTTCAACAAGGTTTTATAAATAGGAATTGAAGTAGGTTGTTATTTGTGCTCCTGAAAGTAGTACCTTTCGTTCTCTTTAGACTATAATTTTAGTTTTCTGTACTAGTTTTATATTATGGAGGATTTTAAACTTAAAGGATTAAGGTTTTGAGCGAGATCAGGTACTTGTATGAATTTTTTTTTTACCAGTTTTCTTGGAAGAGTTATTCAAGAGGTTTAAAACATGCTTCGTATCACTGAGTATAATTACAAATTCCGAATTATTAATTATTTCACTTGTTCCTGAAATCGAAACCTGTTCTTCGATTAGGATCTTATGTTTCTATTTCTAACTACCTACTGGTTAAGCTTATTCGATGTAAAAGATATCTAGTGACAATTTCAATTTAATAATATAAATTATTTTATGGCACTGTACTAGCAGAATTCTACCGTGCATAGATTTTCAAGCATCTTAAAGAAACAGTCAAATAACAAAAAAACTTGTTTGAGGTAATTGTATAAGGAAAATTAGTGAACTAATTTCTTAGAAATGTTCTAAGGTATATAAATCGGGACTTTTGCCATACATTATTTACAGTTTATTTTCCTTATAGGTTTTATTTTCGTCCAAAATATTGATGCATGTGCTTGTTTAGTTAAGTTTTTTTCGATTTGTTGTTAGATGGATGTTGTTAGGATTTAAAAATATCATTGAGTTTGTATACTCGTATATGTTTATTTATTGTGAACGTGTGATAAGGAAAGTCGAAGGGTTACTTAATGTATGTATAAGGAAATATTTACATAATAATGAATTATAGTCAAACAAAAGAAGGAAGATCATTAGTGCAAAAATGCATTTGTAGTTTTTTTGTAATATTTTTATTATCATAACCTTTTTGTGTTAACAAGTATTTAGTTGTTTTATTTTGGGTCATGTTATTTGTGATTGTGTATTTTTTTAAAGTTCTTTAGTTAGTTAAAATTATCATCTACCAGCCTCTAGCTCAATTGTACACATCAGTACTGTTTTCTTCTTTCATTATTCCTATCTTACTCTGTCTCCAAATACTGTTTCAAGATATCCTTTCGATACAAGTATATTTCTATAAAAACTCAAGCTAAGGCCTTGACTTATCAATTTCATTATGCCAATCCCTGGTATTACAGTGCAATCTCAAGATATAACGAACGGATTCTCAAGTAATTGAAAGGATTTGAAACGTTTCCATAAATACCATTGATCGAAACGATAGCGCCATTTGAAGATTGAAATCGACGAATAAAATTTCGAAATAAAGAAAACAGTGAGTATGTAAGTACTATATAGTAATTGGTAGACTTTTAATGGAGTGAAGTAAAGAGTAGCTCTTGACTAAGACACCACTTCAGGTTAAGCAACATTTGGTGCGGTGGTTCCCTGTGCGGAAGACTTAGACGGTCTTCTACACTAAAGTAGTAACGAGGAAACATTTTTTTTGTTAGCTTGTTTGTACCCTAAAGGCTCCGATACTACTGAACCGATTTCAAAAATTCTTACTATCCCCGAAAGACATCTATATAAAGGCTATATTTTTTCCAGGTGCGGGAAGTAGTTCCCTAGGGCGCGAATGAAACCGCAGGAAGCAGCTAGTGTAATACAAATGGTATGCAAAATTTGGCGCTCCAACTATCGCCCGACAAGTTTAGTCTGCAGTCTGAGGGGCCCTTAACTAAACACATTGTATTGTGTAATAGCCGTTTATTTTTAGCTCAATATCTTGGGTTTGTTGGACTAGTCTAATGTGTTTGCTTCTCAAAGATCGGAGATGGATAGCGCGAGTCATTTTGACATGATTGATAGGCGCTACAAGTATTTTATGGCGTATTTATAGTGCGGGCTTACTGCGTATAGACAAGAAAAATCATTAGTATGTATATTTCAGCATATTTCAGGTTCAAAATAAAAAATAGTAAATTTCTTTGTTGATTTATCCGTTGAATAGCGTTAAGAGATTGAATTTAGACATCAGTTTCCTAAATCATGTTACCTTTAAGTCCTAATAGCGAAAGTTACAGAAATCCGCAGTAAGACGACACATCAAGCACTGTACCTGATAAATCAGGGTAACAATACAGTATAACATTTATTTCAAATTTCACCCGCGTCCCGTGGGAACTACTCGGCGCACCCGGATAAAAGTAGCCTATAGCCTTCCTCGATAAATGGGCTATCTAACACTGAAGGAATTTTTCAAATCGGACCAGTAGTTCCTGAGATGAGCGCGTTCAAACAAACTCTTCAGCTTAAAATATTAGTATAGATTAGACTTTAGGCTGAAGTGTTTCATTTCAAAAAGCCTAAAAGAAACCTTGTAAGACAAAAGAAAATGTGGAACAGTTAATAAAGTGAATGTAAGCTGGGTATAAATCAGTCTTTAGTTACCTCCTGGATAATGTATGGGATGGCAGCGTCTCTTGAGATTTGGGACGAAAATGTATTGGGTAATTGAAATTTTTGACCAATTAGTATAAAATATAGGTAGGCCTGGTTTTTGGATATGTTAAGGTAGTAATTAAAAAAATAATAACAAAAGTTTAAAAGAAAAAGAAATAGATATTAGTGAAAATTAAAAACATTTCTATAGCTTTGTCTGTCAGATAGCCATCTAGAACTTAAACTGGAACATCTGAAAGGAGCCCTTAAAGTTTTTGGTCTTACTTTTAAAATTACTACTTTGATATATGTGAAACCCAGGACCAACATTTTTTTATTTGACTTTTAAAAGAAAAGTCATTAAAATAAATAATAAAATTATAAGATGAGTGTACAGACACATTATTTTATATTTTCCACACAGCAAAAAAATATTGACCTACAAATAACGCTAAAAGTACAGGAAAAAGGCACAAACAACCACATTTAAGTGAAGGAAACTCGAAAGATACTTCTAAAGTTATAAATTGCGGATTTTAGTTCACGATAAGAATTTGTTGGGGCTAAAGCCAGGAGATAATGGAGCCGGCATGAGAGTGCCCCGGGGCACGAAACATCGGCGAATAAAACTGGAGCAATTGAAAATGAAACATACTACAAAATGTACAGGAGTTATGAAATGAAACGTTATGAGACGTTTGGTGAATCATTTTGTCGATTCTTTTGTTTTGTAAAAATATTTTTTAAAGAGGATAATATATAATTGGGACTTTTTTTAATGATGGGAAATCATCAGAGGGAATGTCAGAATTTTACTGACTAAAACCCACCGTGTTTCTTCGGGAGCTCTTTGTGTGCCAGGGCCGCGGTAACCTTTCGAACAACCTGCAGCCTCGGCAGATGTATAATTGGGACTTAATCGCGATATGAAATTGTATGTACGTTTTTCTTAACCCGTTTTGGACGAATAATAGACCGCGGTCGCAGGTGGTTATCTTTCTGACTGGGTAGGAACCGTAGTTGTCTGTGTGTTTTTATTAGTGTTTAATGATTGAGATTATTTTATTGAAAGGAATTAAATTTATCACAACCGTTAAGTAATTGAGGTGAGTTGAGGTGCCTCTTGAGGTTTTTGCAGTATTACCACGTTAAATGGCAATACGTATTTATCCTTTGACTCTTTACCAGCCAGCTACACTACACAGAGAGCGAAAAAACCGTCTAGATATTTCCATAAAACAGCATAATTCCTTATTCTTAAAACAGAGAAACAATGAAACATATAGGCGTATGAGTCTCGTATTTTGAAATACTCAGCTATTTCAGCCGCTATGTAAATACACGGTACATTTAATGTAAAATACAATGTAAGTTTATGAGAAATAAGCACAAAGTAACGCATATTTTAAATTGCTCAGGATCTCTTTGAGAAGGGTGTTTTGGTAGCATCTCTTAAAGAGAATAAAGCGGGGTTCAGACTAAAGGCGGACAGATGAAAATGATATTTTTCACTTGGTTACAAAACGCGCGTACACACTAGCGCGTTTTCCGACACCCCTCGGTTCGTATGGGCGGGAACAGCAAACAATTGACAACCGGTAGAAAAATTACATTTAAAACCGACATAATTTTTCCATTTGGAATCGCGCGTATTGGCTATAGTGTGAAGAAGGTAAAAAAATATAAAGTATATTAAATCGAACCATGCAAAATTGTTCGCAATTATGGAAAAAAAACATTTACATTTGGATGTTGGTACCAAAGTACTAAAGTATGACAGTTATTCAAAGCCTGACGCGTAAATATTTCAAAAAGAAAAATTTCTAACATAAAACTCGCTCACAGTCTAACGCCGTCAGTAAGTCAGGTCACGAATATCCGAATTTCCTTCTCATCAATTATTATAGGTGTCTACAAAGCCCTTTTATGTTCTTGATTTATTGGTACGCCTTGTAGTCTTAGAGTGGTTCAAAACGTTTAATAGTCCTGTGAAATATTCGCAGAATTGAGAGGATTCCATGACTCTTAAATATTTGGAGATCGTCTATAAAGTTTAACTGTCGAACGGTAGCAGAATGTAAGCTGAATTCCATTTTCGAATTCAAATTTTGCTGGAGTCGTTGTTATTGGGGTTTAAGTCTGTGTTTTGTTTTTTTTTTCATGTCATGTTCGAATGTACGAGTCCGACTCGCACTTGGCTGGTTTCATTTAACTGCGTGGAACACGTTCAAATTTGTCATACCATGGTGACTTGTGTGATTAAGTAACAATTTCATTTAAAAATTAATTGTATACTATGCTACCAATATTATGCTTAAATCGGTGAACTCGAGCCAATTATTATAGTTTTATTACCATAACATTGTTTTGATTACCTTGTCATCACAAAATAACAAATACACATATTAGTGAGCGCAATATTAATATTGGCAATTGGCTTTAATGGCTGAAACTTCTCGAAACGTAGTGATGGAAGTTTTTGTATTTTAATGCATCAATTGATGAGAGAGCCGTGTTTTTTACTTAATGCTTAATAAATAAACAAATAAAAGGCGAAATAATTTTCTAGACTTGTTTTCCTTTCTGAGGAAATATCTAAAAGGCTTCTCATACTAACACGTTCGGCCTATAAAGGAACCTTTTCCAAAAGCCATTATTAGAATCTTCAGAATACCAGATTTGATTAAAACGAAAGGCTGAACCTAATAAAATCAGTTACACAACAAAAGATAACTCCTAAAAACGTATCAAAGGCAAAAGGGTACAACTACCCTTTTTTGTATGCACGGCCTAATTTTGGCGCCCAACGTGGTACTCAGAATGTTCTAGTACAATAAATAACGGTCGTTTGTGTTGTAAAGCCGTTTTTATTTATAAATAGAAACGCTATGAACCATGGTTTACAACGAGGGGTGGTGCGGACTGTATATAGGCACGTGTCACGGTTTTGTTTGTTTTACTGTAACCACTCGAGTGGAAAGATTTAATCTGGAAAACCTTTTACACCATAATCAATGCTTGTATTTAAACGTTTAGTTATAACTGCCACTTTACTCATAAATATTGCTTAGATTATTTTTGTTCCACTTGAGGTAGTAAACTGGACTAATAGCCAGAAGAAAAATCTTTGAGGTTCATCAAGGCTCAGGGCCCTAATCATGTATCTAAATAGATCTCTTCAGAAAAGCGGTTGTTTTTGTTGAAGAAAAATATATATTCAAGCTTGTAGCATTGATTTACTCCGTATGTATACTTGCAGTAATTACATAAGTATTATAAAAGAAGCATATAGTTTAATTAGTTCTGTACATCTTGGGTAGATTAAATTATTGGGTGGATAAAATGACCTAAAACTACACAAAAAAGCCGGGATGCATTCAATAGCACAGATAGGAGTTCAAAGAAAATTACATTTCATAAACTATACTTGAGTTATACTCATTCCTTGTCTCGCGTACTTGTGTAGGCAGACTTTAATGCTTGAAATAAAAGTCCGTCAGACAGAATAACAGTTTTACGTTAAATGCAAACAATAGTTACTAGCTAGAAATGGGCCATATGGTGCTATGCTTACACAATTTTGTGTAGTCAGCATAAATCTAGGAATAGATTTATTGGCATGTCTAGTTATTTCTAGCTCTGTGTACTGGATTCAGTGTCAAGGTTTATTTATAGATAGGGATAACATTATTTGTATCTTCTTACATCTTATTAAAGGTTAATACCTAAATACGTATGAATTTGAGTTTAAAGCTCTTTATTTTTATATTAGTGTAATTAAAAATCAATTCCATTTCCGCGGCATTTAGGTTTTAAATTGGTCATCATAACAATCAAATGTTATCTGCTTCGCGTATTGTCTGCTACACTTATTAAGTTATTTAGAAATAGTAATAAAGATTATTTTGGAACTTAAAAGTAATCAAGGAAATATCGGCAAACTACGATATCACGTTTGGTCGATAGAACATTTGAGGGTGTTAACCTCTTTATGTTGTCGCTATTAAAGTGTTGTTAGAACTCGTTCTATATATTTTGACCTTTTGGGAAAATGCTACAGCAAATGTAAAGAAATGTAGCACAAGATTGGAAACTACTAACATAGTGTAATATTTTTCCAGATGTTCTAAAAACGTCATCATTGATGTAAAGGCAAATAGAAACACTTAACTACTTATTCTTGCTTGGAATTATGAAAGAAAAAAATTATAACTTGGCTCATGGAAATATCTTTTCCTCATTTCATATTTCTTGCAAGCTAGAAAAACAGCTCGTTTGTTTTCTTTTAATTTTCCGAGCTACTTGGAAATTCGTTACCTTCTCCTTTGAAAGTCTGCATTTCAATGTAAACTGTGGAAGTAGATCAGATATATCTGACGGCTTAGGTGCAGTACGGTGCAGTGGGAGTTATCAAAGTTTGCATGCCGAATCCAATTTGAATTTCGTGTTTGTTGTGCAAGATTGAATTTGGTTTGAATTTTCGAATGCGAATTTGGAAGCTGCAAACTTTTAAGGCTGAGATTGTGTCTATATGTAGGTAAATATATGGTGCTTACATTTTGTGGTGCTTCGATGCGAAATTTTATCAAATTGTGAATGAATGTGCAAGACTATTTTTAAAAATTGCTGAATATTTCATAACTAGCTTCTGCCAGTAGTCTCAGCCATACCTTGTGGGAACAATTCCGCACTCCCCGATAAAAAGTAGCCCAATAGCCTTCTATAAATGGGGTTTCTAACATTGAAATCTTTTTTAATTCGTCTAGTTGTTTCTGAGATAAGTGCGTCCAAGCTCACAAACAATTTGCTCTACTTTAGCGTATTCAAATAAAAAAAAATAGACTCCAATAATTCTCAACTTTTTATGCAAATTCCACTTGCGACAAATGCACGGAGCATAAAACTAAATTATAATAATGTCTAACTCAAATTTTTACCCTACTTCCCAAGTATTCCCGGTACAAAGGCTGAATAAGAATGTCAGTGCCACCACCGCGTTTAAACGAAATAAAATTTCCCCAGAGAAGGTAAACGTGGGTTTTTCTAAGTATGTGAAAGGACCTTTTACCACGCAATGCTTCTAAGACATTGATTCAGAAAGCAAGATAGTTATTTTTCTTAAGAATCTGATAAAAATAACAGATTATATTATAACATATTTCTTGGACTAATTTCACCCACAGTCGGTTTCGTAATTGGGTGAAGGATTTTTTTGAAAAACCTTCTATTTATACTATTTACTATTTGTCTAAAATTGCTTTGGAAATCAATCGTTCAGTAATATGTATTGTGTATTACCTTTCCTTCTTATATCTACGGTGTTACCCGTTTTTCACGGTAGGTTAATCAGAAGTAAGTCTGTATGTGGCTGCGGGATTGTTCGAAAGGGTTACCGCGGCCCAGGTACACAAAGGGTTCAAGAAGGAACACGCTGGGTTTAAGTCAGTAAGAGCCTGACACGTTGTACTCACAGCGGGAGGGGTCATGATGATTTCCCCCCCAAAAAAAGTAAGTCTAAATGTAGTTCATATATTCATATTCAGCATTCAGTTAATAAATAAACTAGTTTCTGCCCATCTTTCAAGTAAACTATACAAAATGTTACGTAATTTATTCGTCTTTCAGTCTTCTTTCAGACGTCGAATTGAAGAGTTTCATTTCTATTCTCGTTTTTCCTAGCTTTTCATTGAAGCTTTTCATTTTCAGTGAGCGCCACGTTTTGAAACCTCTTCAATTTTCATGCGAATGGCATACTGACAGTTGTGTTTGAATTTAATAGAACGCGAAGTTTATATTTATTATTAAAAATATTAACTTGACTGTGTAGATAAAAATAAATGTAGTGCTTAGCGGTTTTGTATTTTCTTAGAATGTGTTGAGAGGTATTTTGATATGAAATCATATGTTTTGTTTGTACGACTTTATTAATGAAATAAATTGAAGAAATAGTTTTTGTAGTGGACCTGTCTTATTGTACCTTCGTTCATTAATCATTGCATACAAAGAAATAAAATTGATGTATTATTATATTGGTGATTATTACTGTCAAAACAACCAATGGCTTTGTGTTGTAATTACTTGTTATTTATGTATATTTTTAAATTATATTTCTTGTTTGTTCCAAGTGATCCAATATGCCCAGAACAGTAAAGAATCTTCATTTGTGACGAATCAGTTTTCTCTTTAAGATACTTAAAATAATCCTGTAGGGGCTGCGGGTTGTTCGAAAGAGTTACCGCTGCCCTGGCACACAAAAGGCTTCCGAAGGAACACAGGTGGGTTTTAGTCAGTAAAAGTCTGACACTCCCTCCCGCTGTCACTCACAGCGGGAGGGGTCATAATGATGATTTCCCATCTTTAAAAAAAGACACTTAAAATAATAGAGAAGAAAAATATTTAAATTTAGTTATAATGAAATCGTCAGAAAACATAAACTTCAGTGAATCAATCCTTAAAGGCATATCTTTACATACACTATGGCACTTTTATTATCATCTGACATAATTTCCTTTGCTTTATGGCGTGAATAAAATGAAGGTGTATGAGAAAGTACCATGTTATTGTTATCCCTCTCCCACATGAGAATAAGAGGTATGCCTGTCTCTCTTTTTATGGTGTTAAAAGTTTTGTTTTATGGAAGGGTGATGGATTATGTTAGGATTACGTACAGGAATATTGCATCATGTGTTAAAGTTTGGCTTTGTTGGGACAGTCCTTGTAGGCTGTATGAAGGTGGGACGGAAGAGGCTGTAGTAGAAAACAGGAGTTTTCAGGGACGGGAAGATATGATAGTTAAGTATACACTTAAGGCTCGTTTACACATTGCGATTTCATTGCCCGTTGCTTGCCATTTANTTCAGACGTCGAATTGAAGAGTTTCATTTCTATTCTCGTTTTTCCTAGCTTTTCATTGAAGCTTTTCATTTTCAGTGAGCGCCACGTTTTGAAACCTCTTCAATTTTCATGCGAATGGCATACTGACAGTTGTGTTTGAATTTAATAGAACGCGAAGTTTATATTTATTATTAAAAATATTAACTTGACTGTGTAGATAAAAATAAATGTAGTGCTTAGCGGTTTTGTATTTTCTTAGAATGTGTTGAGAGGTATTTTGATATGAAATCATATGTTTTGTTTGTACGACTTTATTAATGAAATAAATTGAAGAAATAGTTTTTGTAGTGGACCTGTCTTATTGTACCTTCGTTCATTAATCATTGCATACAAAGAAATAAAATTGATGTATTATTATATTGGTGATTATTACTGTCAAAACAACCAATGGCTTTGTGTTGTAATTACTTGTTATTTATGTATATTTTTAAATTATATTTCTTGTTTGTTCCAAGTGATCCAATATGCCCAGAACAGTAAAGAATCTTCATTTGTGACGAATCAGTTTTCTCTTTAAGATACTTAAAATAATCCTGTAGGGGCTGCGGGTTGTTCGAAAGAGTTACCGCTGCCCTGGCACACAAAAGGCTTCCGAAGGAACACAGGTGGGTTTTAGTCAGTAAAAGTCTGACACTCCCTCCCGCTGTCACTCACAGCGGGAGGGGTCATAATGATGATTTCCCATCTTTAAAAAAAGACACTTAAAATAATAGAGAAGAAAAATATTTAAATTTAGTTATAATGAAATCGTCAGAAAACATAAACTTCAGTGAATCAATCCTTAAAGGCATATCTTTACATACACTATGGCACTTTTATTATCATCTGACATAATTTCCTTTGCTTTATGGCGTGAATAAAATGAAGGTGTATGAGAAAGTACCATGTTATTGTTATCCCTCTCCCACATGAGAATAAGAGGTATGCCTGTCTCTCTTTTTATGGTGTTAAAAGTTTTGTTTTATGGAAGGGTGATGGATTATGTTAGGATTACGTACAGGAATATTGCATCATGTGTTAAAGTTTGGCTTTGTTGGGACAGTCCTTGTAGGCTGTATGAAGGTGGGACGGAAGAGGCTGTAGTAGAAAACAGGAGTTTTCAGGGACGGGAAGATATGATAGTTAAGTATACACTTAAGGCTCGTTTACACATTGCGATTTCATTGCCCGTTGCTTGCCATTTAATTGCAGCAAGATGCTAATTGCACTGTGTAAACGTAATCGTGCAATAGGTAAATGGTCGCCTGTCAAATATTACTGCAATCAAATGGCAACAACGGGCAATTAAATCGTAATGTGTAAATGGGCCTTTACAGATGAAATTAAATTGTATTAGAGTGCTATTATACAGATATATCAACATTTACTGATCGTTATATATAATAAAGTATTCGTACTGTCATTTCGTTGGACGTATTTACCAATAGGTGCACGATATTATAAAATGGATATTTATGGAAGAAAATATAATTACCTATATAGTGTAATAGTTATCACAATAACTTTGGATTTCTATAACCTATTTTCCGTAGATTTTTGATTAGGGATTGAATTTTGAAATAATTATCTCAGATTTCAATCTTTAATCTCTAAACAATGGCTAGATAGAATAAAGAAACCTGCAGTTAGCCTACTCTTAAATTAATGGACAAACAAAAACATAAAGAAGAGAAAAAACGCAAATTCTCTAAACAAACACGGAAAACTGAACTAACAAAACCACTACCACCATTTTAAACTACAAAACCAGACTCCCAAGTCCCAACAGGCCGCACTTTTTAATTAGTCTTTATACTACATGCTTTTGTTCTGCACAAGTTACAGAAATTCTTTTATAAAACCTTCAGCCCTCCGGGAGATTGCGAACAGAAATAAACGAACATCGCCAACCCGGTTTCAAAGAAGACCATGATGAAAAGACAAGTTGAGGAATCTTTTATTATGAAGTTTTCGAATTTATGAGAATTTTCGATGTTTGGTGATGTATGAAGTTTTCGTGGAAATGTTATGTACAGCCATGCGATTCTCTAACTAACACATCATAGATGACAACAACGACGACCTCACAAATGACAAGCTTTTCGGTTTGAAGGATGAAATCGAAGGCGAAGTCGTCGTTGTCGTCGAAGGCGAGGATGATTTTTCATACATTTGGAACCATATTTTAGTTCTATGTTGCGCCGTTAACATCGTTGAAGCGCTGCGATCGCGCACTTATAGATGTTGCAACGATGATTGCTTGGTTGTAAAGATGTTTTGCGTTAGAGAATCACCCCCCTGACCACAATCTGTCAAATTTCTACAATCGATTTTCAACCTTATCACAATGGAGGAAGGTTAATGTTTGACTAGTAAAATTAGACAGATTCGTTTACGTTGACCTGCTGTCGTCTGTACAGACAAAGCAGGACATCGTACCCGAATCTGTCAAAATTTACCAATAAAACATTAACTTTCCACTATCGTGAAAATATTGAAAATATATCGAAGAACTTTGACAGGTTGGTTGATGTGCTGTTGTTTGTACTTACGACGATTATGACCATTTAGCTATTACCAATTAGCCAAAAAAATAAGGTTTTCCTGTGAATGCTTAAATCCCTACTTAACCTCTAGAAAAAAAAGTCTGTGTTTTTTATTCGTTAGCGTTCAGATTAATTAGGAAAGCCTAGTCTGCCGTGGCCACTGACTTGACCCGGATATTGAGGTATCACCTCCATTTGGTAACGGTATCTACCTACGATAGATTTTTTTTACTGCTGACCCTGCACCACAAAATAATCATGAACTTGATTACAAGTCTTTTCATTTACCTGAGAATGTGATTCAGAGCGTTTGAAAAGGAATTAATGCCGTTTGAATGAACTAATCCCATTTGTTCGCAGACTGATGGAGACAGGTGATTAAGTACGAATGAAACCTCCTTTTGTTTGACTCAAGTCTATTACTGGCCGGTTCTTGTGTTCTCTTTTCAAATATTCAATTGTTCTCGTTTGCATTTTTAGCACCAGTTTTCTTTTTTTGTAACAAGAAAATAAGAATTGTACTTATCTATACTAATATTATAAAGCTGAAGAGTTTGTTTGTTTGTTTGAACGCGCTAATATCAGGAACTACTGGTCCGATTTGAAAAAATCTTTCAGTGTTAGATAGCCCATTTATCGAGGAAGGCTATAGGCTACTTTTTATCCGGGTGTATTACTTATACAAGAGCTTGATGGATTCCTTGTAAGATTAAGGGCCCGTTTCACAGTTTCCAGATAATGTTCTAGATAGGCATCTAACAGATAATGCCTTAGAAAAGTAGTCAAAATTAAGGCATCAAGGCATTATCCGTCAGATCTAGAGAGCTATCAAGAACCTGTTCAACGGGCCCTTATTTGAGTCTAGTACAATTTTTTTAAATCATTTTACAATAACAGAAATTATTCGGCTTTCTCACAAACTCCAGTGGCAGAAAACAATAAACGTTTAACTTCCAACCAAAAAGAAATTGTTTTGTGTTCAAATAATTTTCTTTATTTAATGGCGGGGGAATGTAATTAAACCCCGTAAGCGGTCTTAATAAATTACTGCGAAATGTTATTAAAAGCTCCTTAAACAAACTTACAACTGAACTGGTTGAGGTTGAAGTGCCTTAATCTTACATTGTTTAGCTTTTTTTGTAAGTTTGAAACTTTTGTAAACTCGGAAGTTTTTATAAACAGTTATTGACCTGGAATCTTGGCATACACGTGGATTACCCACCCATGGATCTCCGTAAAGTTAATCATTCAGTGATTTTGAAATCTATACCAACTGATTACCGATATTATAAAGCTGAAGAGTTTGTTTGTATGTTTATTTGTTTTTAAAAATTCTTCGTGTTAAATACCCTATTATTGAATGGCCTTATCCCTGTAGACCGTGTTCTAGCATGACGCGCAGGAAACCGCTGGCAAAACTGTTCGTAAATTTATTTTTTCTCTATAAAATATGAAGTCAGTAGGTTATGTTACTAATATACTATTAACTGTGGGAAATCAGTCCTTCCTCATATACTTTTTTTATTTTAACTCTCGTAATGGTAGTTAAAAGCAATTAATAAAACAAAAAAAATGTGCGGTAGGTCACCGACTCCATATTGGAAAGATTTATTGCGCCTTACTCTAACAAGTCGACGATTACATCCATATTTTTTGTAGCATTTTCCTTATAAGAAAATTAAATAAATTCTAAAGTGAATATTTTCTTAAAGAATGTTTACTTATTTAAACGTTTATTGTTAAGTTAAATGGGTAAATAAAAATTCATTAATTGGTATAAACGCCAGTGGGTCAACCTACCCGGATTTGACAAATTTTACCAGTCAAATTTTAACCTTCCACTATTGTGATAAGGGTGAAAATCTATTGAAGAAATTTGACAGATTGAAGTATGTTGACGTGGTATCTACGTATTTACGCACCAGCAATAGGTATACAGACACCTGGTGTGTTCGACTATTTAGTCGAAGATGGGTTCTAATCGCCACACACACCACAACTTTGGTTCGGCGCAAAACTAAGACAGGCTGAGTTTTATCCAGATGCAGAAAGTAGTTAGCTTAGTTTCACGCAGAACAGCTACTTGTATGATATCTACTTGTGTTTTAGAAGTCTCGGACAAATAATCTATTACTTGAAAGCATTTTCCTTCCTCAAAAGTATCGAATTTGGTCTTACTTTTATTGAATCATCCATTTATCGTGTTTTATGCTAATCATTGTCTTCAGGATAAAATGTACGAATCGATGTATTTTTTTGACGTCAATATTATACCATCATTGTTCCTAAAGACACTGCACCAACTGCGTTTAAATAAAGGTTCGATTTTAAAATGAAAGCGCNCAAATGGCAACAACGGGCAATTAAATCGTAATGTGTAAATGGGCCTTTACAGATGAAATTAAATTGTATTAGAGTGCTATTATACAGATATATCAACATTTACTGATCGTTATATATAATAAAGTATTCGTACTGTCATTTCGTTGGACGTATTTACCAATAGGTGCACGATATTATAAAATGGATATTTATGGAAGAAAATATAATTACCTATATAGTGTAATAGTTATCACAATAACTTTGGATTTCTATAACCTATTTTCCGTAGATTTTTGATTAGGGATTGAATTTTGAAATAATTATCTCAGATTTCAATCTTTAATCTCTAAACAATGGCTAGATAGAATAAAGAAACCTGCAGTTAGCCTACTCTTAAATTAATGGACAAACAAAAACATAAAGAAGAGAAAAAACGCAAATTCTCTAAACAAACACGGAAAACTGAACTAACAAAACCACTACCACCATTTTAAACTACAAAACCAGACTCCCAAGTCCCAACAGGCCGCACTTTTTAATTAGTCTTTATACTACATGCTTTTGTTCTGCACAAGTTACAGAAATTCTTTTATAAAACCTTCAGCCCTCCGGGAGATTGCGAACAGAAATAAACGAACATCGCCAACCCGGTTTCAAAGAAGACCATGATGAAAAGACAAGTTGAGGAATCTTTTATTATGAAGTTTTCGAATTTATGAGAATTTTCGATGTTTGGTGATGTATGAAGTTTTCGTGGAAATGTTATGTACAGCCATGCGATTCTCTAACTAACACATCATAGATGACAACAACGACGACCTCACAAATGACAAGCTTTTCGGTTTGAAGGATGAAATCGAAGGCGAAGTCGTCGTTGTCGTCGAAGGCGAGGATGATTTTTCATACATTTGGAACCATATTTTAGTTCTATGTTGCGCCGTTAACATCGTTGAAGCGCTGCGATCGCGCACTTATAGATGTTGCAACGATGATTGCTTGGTTGTAAAGATGTTTTGCGTTAGAGAATCACCCCCCTGACCACAATCTGTCAAATTTCTACAATCGATTTTCAACCTTATCACAATGGAGGAAGGTTAATGTTTGACTAGTAAAATTAGACAGATTCGTTTACGTTGACCTGCTGTCGTCTGTACAGACAAAGCAGGACATCGTACCCGAATCTGTCAAAATTTACCAATAAAACATTAACTTTCCACTATCGTGAAAATATTGAAAATATATCGAAGAACTTTGACAGGTTGGTTGATGTGCTGTTGTTTGTACTTACGACGATTATGACCATTTAGCTATTACCAATTAGCCAAAAAAATAAGGTTTTCCTGTGAATGCTTAAATCCCTACTTAACCTCTAGAAAAAAAAGTCTGTGTTTTTTATTCGTTAGCGTTCAGATTAATTAGGAAAGCCTAGTCTGCCGTGGCCACTGACTTGACCCGGATATTGAGGTATCACCTCCATTTGGTAACGGTATCTACCTACGATAGATTTTTTTTACTGCTGACCCTGCACCACAAAATAATCATGAACTTGATTACAAGTCTTTTCATTTACCTGAGAATGTGATTCAGAGCGTTTGAAAAGGAATTAATGCCGTTTGAATGAACTAATCCCATTTGTTCGCAGACTGATGGAGACAGGTGATTAAGTACGAATGAAACCTCCTTTTGTTTGACTCAAGTCTATTACTGGCCGGTTCTTGTGTTCTCTTTTCAAATATTCAATTGTTCTCGTTTGCATTTTTAGCACCAGTTTTCTTTTTTTGTAACAAGAAAATAAGAATTGTACTTATCTATACTAATATTATAAAGCTGAAGAGTTTGTTTGTTTGTTTGAACGCGCTAATATCAGGATCTACTGGTCCGATTTGAAAAAATCTTTCAGTGTTAGATAGCCCATTTATCGAGGAAGGCTATAGGCTACTTTTTATCCGGGTGTATTACTTATACAAGAGCTTGATGGATTCCTTGTAAGATTAAGGGCCCGTTTCACAGTTTCCAGATAATGTTCTAGATAGGCATCTAACAGATAATGCCTTAGAAAAGTAGTCAAAATTAAGGCATCAAGGCATTATCCGTCAGATCTAGAGAGCTATCAAGAACCTGTTCAACGGGCCCTTATTTGAGTCTAGTACAATTTTTTTAAATCATTTTACAATAACAGAAATTATTCGGCTTTCTCACAAACTCCAGTGGCAGAAAACAATAAACGTTTAACTTCCAACCAAAAAGAAATTGTTTTGTGTTCAAATAATTTTCTTTATTTAATGGCGGGGGAATGTAATTAAACCCCGTAAGCGGTCTTAATAAATTACTGCGAAATGTTATTAAAAGCTCCTTAAACAAACTTACAACTGAACTGGTTGAGGTTGAAGTGCCTTAATCTTACATTGTTTAGCTTTTTTTGTAAGTTTGAAACTTTTGTAAACTCGGAAGTTTTTATAAACAGTTATTGACCTGGAATCTTGGCATACACGTGGATTACCCACCCATGGATCTCCGTAAAGTTAATCATTCAGTGATTTTGAAATCTATACCAACTGATTACCGATATTATAAAGCTGAAGAGTTTGTTTGTATGTTTATTTGTTTTTAAAAATTCTTCGTGTTAAATACCCTATTATTGAATGGCCTTATCCCTGTAGACCGTGTTCTAGCATGACGCGCAGGAAACCGCTGGCAAAACTGTTCGTAAATTTATTTTTTCTCTATAAAATATGAAGTCAGTAGGTTATGTTACTAATATACTATTAACTGTGGGAAATCAGTCCTTCCTCATATACTTTTTTTATTTTAACTCTCGTAATGGTAGTTAAAAGCAATTAATAAAACAAAAAAAATGTGCGGTAGGTCACCGACTCCATATTGGAAAGATTTATTGCGCCTTACTCTAACAAGTCGACGATTACATCCATATTTTTTGTAGCATTTTCCTTATAAGAAAATTAAATAAATTCTAAAGTGAATATTTTCTTAAAGAATGTTTACTTATTTAAACGTTTATTGTTAAGTTAAATGGGTAAATAAAAATTCATTAATTGGTATAAACGCCAGTGGGTCAACCTACCCGGATTTGACAAATTTTACCAGTCAAATTTTAACCTTCCACTATTGTGATAAGGGTGAAAATCTATTGAAGAAATTTGACAGATTGAAGTATGTTGACGTGGTATCTACGTATTTACGCACCAGCAATAGGTATACAGACACCTGGTGTGTTCGACTATTTAGTCGAAGATGGGTTCTAATCGCCACACACACCACAACTTTGGTTCGGCGCAAAACTAAGACAGGCTGAGTTTTATCCAGATGCAGAAAGTAGTTAGCTTAGTTTCACGCAGAACAGCTACTTGTATGATATCTACTTGTGTTTTAGAAGTCTCGGACAAATAATCTATTACTTGAAAGCATTTTCCTTCCTCAAAAGTATCGAATTTGGTCTTACTTTTATTGAATCATCCATTTATCGTGTTTTATGCTAATCATT
This sequence comes from Heliothis virescens, assembly GCA_002382865.2. Lineage (NCBI taxonomy): Eukaryota > Metazoa > Arthropoda > Insecta > Lepidoptera > Noctuidae > Heliothis > Heliothis virescens. The sequence goes on along the minus strand of NWSH02000437.1, from coordinate 10,752,912 downwards.
GTCTTCAGGATAAAATGTACGAATCGATGTATTTTTTTGACGTCAATATTATACCATCATTGTTCCTAAAGACACTGCACCAACTGCGTTTAAATAAAGGTTCGATTTTAAAATGAAAGCGCAGATTAATGGCCAGTTTCTGAGCACCTTTATCGGTGGTTTATCTATTCATTTTCCCTTAAAAATGAATAGATAACCTTTCGATAGCGAGACTCAGAAACCGGCCATAAGTAGAGTAACATTTTAAATGTCGTCTCTTCAAAAAAATATAGTATTTATTGAAACTCATAAAAAGTCATGTTAATATAATATGTTTTCTATGAAAATTATTATAATATTTATTACTAGCAGTTTTCCCGCGGTTTCACTCGCGTCCTGTGGGAAATACTGTCTTTACCCGAATAAAATATAGCACTCGCGGATGATGCTTTCGAATGGTGAAACAATTTTTAAAATCGGTTCATTACTTCCAGAGTTTACAAACAAACTTACTTTACAAACAATTTTACCTCTTTATAATATTAGTATAGATTTTACAGCGTGTAAACAGAATCCCCACATATCTATGTTACTTGTGTGAGTTTCAGAAGCCTCGGGTAACTTAGTTTGGCCTGCTTTCACTGGCCTAACTACTTCGATGGACTTCTCTAGCCTTGGATGACCGAGGGGGGAGGAAAGAGGGAAGGGTTACATGTCTGTTTTATTCATAAACTTATAGGAAGAAGTATAAAGTAGGTAGATACTGATGTGATTTGCCCGAATTTATGTCCATATCGTAATGTAACGGAGTAGATATAAATTGTAATAACATTTCAATATTCATAGTGCTTTTGTGAAATTAATACATGTTTGTTGGGACTATGGCTTCATAGAGTTTATTTCTACTGTATTACGCGATTTGATGTTTGATTGAAAGGTAGCATTTACCATAGAAGCTAAGAAAATCATGAGCTCCGCTCTCCTAACCATCTTACTTACCAATGGTCTATTCTTCTGCATGCAATTGTCGACTACGGTGGCTGTTCTAATATAATGAGATCATCATCTCGGTACAGCACATATTATAGTGCACAAGCATTTGCACTGGCCAGCACTGACACAGGTGCAGTCCCTATTCCCTCACTCTCATACCCCGATTTCATCAATAGATAACATATTACCGTTTGCCCACCACATACAAACAAACCTTAATCCCTTAGGGAAACATACAAAATAAACATCTAACATATTTATATTCCAGTATCGTGATATAGATACATCCATTATTAATACGTAATATCCTAAATTGGAACAGGCTCTAGGACTGTTTCGGAACCTTACGGAATCGCTCGTGACGTTTCGGAACGCACCTAGGGACCGGGGGTGACCTTGAAAGGACGTCCTGTTCTAGAATAAGGTTTACTGGATGTGTGTTAGATAACTGAAAGTATGTGATAATTATTTTTGCTGTAAATTCCTCATTTATTACATTAAGTGCAAACAGTGGCTAACGTGATGAATAATAATACTATTGAAGAATTACATAAGTATGTTCACAAAAATTTTAAGTTACTACTACTTTAGTTTCGTATTGTTAACCGAGCGCTTTCAGTTAGTCTACTTCGAAATTAGAAACTACGAAAAACGGTAAAATGTTATCCTCTGCTTCAAGTGTGCATCAATTCAAAAATAAAAAGTCAAATTTTTAAAGAAAAGCCTTCTCTTTAGGTCATCATTTGTGAAATACTTGAACAAAAGCCTAAAACACAACACTTCCAGTGACCTTCTAATTCAATGTTCGGTGGTGACGTCATACGCTACAAGAGTGGGGGTAGGGCGGGGAAGTTCTTCAACTTTGCGGCAGCCCGGCTGGCTAGTACCTAGCTCTGCCTATATATGCTATCCTAGTACATCCCCGGCTTGACCATTAGGCCCTGAACTGATTTCCTAACTTAAGTGCTGAAAGTTTCACGTAATCACCTTAGTTTAAAGCCTTTAAGTATTAGGAAAAGTTAGCTGGTTGATGTCTTTTATGGATGGCTGAAACTTAGTGTTGACTTAGTAATTTTTCACGGTCTGTGTAAGGCGTAATAAGGTTCGCGAAGCCTTTTGTTATTTTTTTGCTTACATCAAAAAACAACGACGAAGTTGTAGAAGTTAGAAGTATAAAATTAAATTTTTCACTTTCTCTGTATACATAAAATTATTATTGCAATTTCACCAGTAGTCATGTCTTGTAATAGCCAACCAATTTTCCGATTTCCATGAGTTCATTAGCAGTAATTTGAATAATCCTTTCACCTTCCCAAAAATAAACTACATAAACTAGCATCATCTCATTTTATATTATCCTTAATATACTTTCAGAAGAAGTTTCCCTAAAACTTCCAAACACTCAGAACCAGCCTCAAGCCTAGTTACACTAGTTGTAGCCTTCCTAATCCTTTGCAGCTCCAGGCTTTACAAACAATACCGGCTAGTGGCCATCTTGATAATAATCCCATATCTAATACTATGATATAAAAGTAATGGTTTGATTGTTTGTTTGTATTTGATATCTAGAGAGAAATTTTGATAGCCGATTTGGTACTATTCATGTAGGTGCTCAGCTGATCCCCAGTGCATTTCCAAATTATAAGAGACTAGCTGTTTTTCAGCGGTTTCACCCGCGACCCGAGGGTATTTCTTCCGTACCTGGACATAAAAAACCTGATACTCGGGGTTAGTCTAGCTTCTAATAAAGAGTATGTATACAAACATACTTTTTATTATATTAGTAACTAGAGGTATAAAACGAAATATCTTGTCCTATGATTGATATATTGGTTTTATCCAACACCTGAATGTGACATTTAGTCATCATAAAATACATTTTTAAAGAGTGACATGGAACATGTAAGCAAAGCGGTTTAAGTCCAAACGAAGAAGCTGATGATAGACCACATCGCCCAAGTCAAGGGCGAGTGAAACCGCGAGGCAGAACCAGTTCCCCAATAATATAATAAAATAAGGCAAAACATTGGGTATTGTTAATTTAGTCAGTGCAGTCACGTCTGCTAAGTTTCCTACGGTAATGAGAAAAGGCAGATCAGGACGTGCCAAATGGTGGGTTTGTGACACAGTGAAAGAGAGACGATGTGGAAATATGGGGATAAGAAGACAATCGATCTTGGTTTCTTCTTCTTATCGAGTGAGCTGCAGGTTTTAATCACCTAACAAGGCATAGTGTCAGAGTTTTCTCAAATCCGCCTAACGTGGATTTATATACGACTGCTACTGAGTAGCATTCGAGGACGCCAGCTTTACGTACCCTCCCTGGCACGGGGGTGTAACACCTCCAACTTCCAAACTCCAGGCTGCTTTCTGAATGTTTCTAAAACCCACAAAGCGATTTCGGCCTGGCCCGGGAATCGAACCCGAGACCTGTGATCTTGGTTTCAGAAGGCACGTTAATTTGGCGGGTCTCAGCTGTCATTTAGACATCATTGGCAGTCGTTACAGGAACACAGAGAAACTAATCAGGATAAGATGGTCATACATTAATGGCGAGACCCCACCAAGCGTTGCTTAACTTAACCGTTGCTTAGACAAGATGGTGATCCATCCATGGACTGACAACACCAAGCATAGCTTGACCTTCGACGTTTGCGGCTGTTACTTATCCACCAGCTTTTCCTCATTTTTCAGACAAAAAGCGATAATATATAGCACGAGTATAGCTTTGCAATTGTGTTCAATACTCATCGTATTGGATATTCGTGGCGGTGAAGGTGGAGGTCCTTCGCTGAAAAAAGATTCTGAGACTCACACGAACTATTGTTTCACGAATCATTTTCATTCTCATTTACGAACATTCTAGTATTCAGTTTCCTTAGGCTTTTTATTAATTAATTCCAATCTTTAAACAAACTCGATAAAATGTAATCACTTCTCACAAGGGGTAAAATGTCTAGACTATTTTCATTTTATGGCTATGGCTTCAGTAGTTTTGGCGTGTACGTCAGACAGACAGATTGACAGCGTAGCTTTTATTCGTAGTACCTACTAGTAAGGATATTCTATATTTCTCATTAGTGGTCAATATATCGTGGTAGTGGTAACACAAATCAGTTGAGAAACTTTAGTCCTATCACCGCTGTTTCCTCGACGTGTCGGTAATTTGAAGTTACGAGTGATGGTATGAGACGTATACTGTTCTATTTTGTATAGAATTGGCTTTTATTTCAAGTAAAGATTATTGATGTTATAGATGAGCTTGTCATTGTAGTAAAAAGTTCTACTAATTCAATAACAAATTATTTAGTCTCTATGACTTTACCCACTACGCCGCAGCGGCAGCGTTTTTCCAACTGAACTCGTACATTTGATAGGATGCGTAGTGTGTAAGGCTCATAGACATTAGGCAGGATAAAGTAAGGCTCCATAGAAGATCCATTTGGTACTAATGCAGCGTCACCGCGGAGGTACCTTACTGTGAAAAGGCTCTAAGGCAGGCCGCATACACTTTTCAAATCTGTCTTTGCTATCTGACGTTACCATGTCTAGCATTACTTTGGTATCTGTATGAAGACTAAAGATCATGGTTCACATGAACGGTATGGCACAGCACGGCGCAAAGGTTGTTAGGTCGCTGCAAGCTCGCTGTCACCCCGCCGTTGGCTTTTTATATTGACTTTATATAAAATGTCTTTTAAGACATAAGATTTAAGTGTCACATTCAAATGACAAGTTAATCGCTGGAATAGAGCCGTGTCTTGCCGTGCCGTTCATGAGTGCCTTTATGTGCACCGAACAATCTTCACCCTGAATCCAGACTGAGTTTACCTTTGATGCAAATCTCAAACGACTCCACTCAAATACGCCTTCGCAGTCTAAAAGCAAATGACGAGTGCACTGTGCTCAAACATTCGCCTCCCAACTCGTCCTGAATAAAACATTTAGGTAAATACGACATCACTGGGAAAAAGTCTCCCACTGTGTGTGTGGGCGACAAATTCCACAATATAAATGAACAAAACCAGTTCTTTATTAATATTTTTGTTTAATATTGAGCGAAATTGTTCTCTGACATACGATATTGTAGTAACGCCTACACAAAACTACATAGCACTCAGTTATTAAGCGTTACTTGTGTGATTAATTTTATGTAGGCACCTGAAGTTTATGCGTACCTATTAATTTAATGAGAAATTGAAGGTAAATAGAGAGCGTTAACTGTGTAGGCTTTTTGTGTTAGTTCTATTAACGTTTAACGAGATTGTGGTGATATTTCAGGCGATAAGTAATAAGGTTTAAAAACTAGGAGTAATAAGCACAGTGTTTGCAATTGAAAGAGGCCCTTGTTACATATATTTTTAGAACTAGCTTCCGCCAACGGTTTCACCTGTTTTCCGAATAAAGTAATTCCCGTGACAGGATAAAATTCTATATGTTATTCTAATATATAAACTACACTAGCTTCTGCCCGCGACTTCGTACGCGGATCATGTCGCTTATGCCAGCGACAACGGGGTCGTCAAAATCAAAGATCTGAAGCATCTTATGTCGTATTCTAAGAGCCCGGTAGCGACTGAATATTCGAGGCGATTCAGAACTTTCATTTTTGTAAGTCAACCCACCAGTTTGAACAACTTTTGCTAAGACATCATTCCTACACGTGTTATAGTATAGCTGGGCTCTTGAAGTTCCACATAAGGTGTTCTAGATCTAAATATCTCAGCAGAAAAATTTCATCACGTGGATAAATTTTTACAATGGCACCATTCTTGTATCTCTTATAGTTTAGCTCGTCTGTTGCGATTCTGCATCAGGTAAACACACCAAAAACATAGGACTTTCATACAAACTACCAACCCCCATTGTACTCACCTAAGAGTATATTTTCGTAAAATGCGATGCGATGTCTACACCCTAAGAGAAACTTATCTTCAAAATTTCATGTCATTTTCTTCAAAAATCATAAGCCTTCTATACAAATTACTAAACCCCTATTTACCACCTTAGGGGTGGGATTTAAAAAAAATTGTGAAACACGTGTTTACANCAGGTAAACACACCAAAAACATAGGACTTTCATACAAACTACCAACCCCCATTGTACTCACCTAAGAGTATATTTTCGTAAAATGCGATGCGATGTCTACACCCTAAGAGAAACTTATCTTCAAAATTTCATGTCATTTTCTTCAAAAATCATAAGCCTTCTATACAAATTACTAAACCCCTATTTACCACCTTAGGGGTGGGATTTAAAAAAAATTGTGAAACACGTGTTTACATATTTATTTCAAGGAATAACTTCACGAAGTTTTATGTCGAAATTCGTAATTAATATTGGTTCGCCATACGAATTTCAACCCCTATTTCAACCCCTGAGGAGACGAATTTTAAAAAATCGTTTCTTATCTCGCGTGAAACTCTTATGATGAACCTCTGTGCAAAATTTCAGCTTTATTGGTTTACGGGTTTGGGCCTTGCGTTGATTAGTTCACCATACAAATTGTCAACCCTATTTTAACCGGAAACCCCATTTTAACACTTTAATGGATTTATTTATTTCAAGGAGTAACTTCACCAAGTTTCATGTCGAAATTCGTAATTAATATTCATTCGCCATACAAAGTTTCAACCCCTATTTCAACCCCTTAGGACACGAATTTCAAAAAATCCTTTCTTAACACGCGTCAGAGTCTTAAGATGAACCTCTGTGAAAAAAATCAGCTTTATAGGTTCACGGGTGTGGGCCCTGCGATGTTGAGTCAGTGAATCAGTCAGGACTTTGAGTTTTATTCATATAGAAGAAGAAGAAGATAGAAGAAGAAGATAGAAGACTACTCGACGTACCCGGATGAAAAGAAACCTATATCCTTCCTCGATAAATGAGCTATCCAACACTGAAAGAATTTTTCAAATCAGACCAGTAGTTCCTGAGATTAGCGCGTTCAAACAAACAAACTCTTCAGCTGTATAATATTAGTATAGATTAAATACTCTTAATTAACAACAATATTTATTATTTATTTGGATAAAGATTAATATTATTACGTTGATACAACTCTTAACAAATAATGCATTCATTTCCACCAAAGATTACCATAAAAACGGTTCTAGAGAGTTAATCTTAAAAGATAGACATATACTGTCGCGGACATTTTTTTAGCTCATTTCAAGAGGAATAATTCTTTCGTACATATATTTTTGGTATCTTGAACCGTTTTCGCAGCGCACGCAACGAAAGCCCTCAAGGATGAATAATCTTTCCCGTTTTTTCCACATTTTCCCTTATTTCTTCGCTCCTAATAGTTGCAGCGTGATGTTATATAGCCTAAAGCCTTCCTCGATAAATGGGCTATCTAACACTGAAAGAATTTTTCAAATCGGACCAGTAGTTCCTGAAATTAGCGCGTTCAAACAAACAAACAAACAAACAAACAAACAAACAAACTCTTCAGCTTTATAATATTAGTATAGATTACTGCCAAGTTTCACCAAAATCCCTAAAGTAGTTTTTTCGTGAAAGAGTAACAAACGAACATAGGTACAAATTTTCACATTTATAGTATTAGTTGGATGTTACAATAATTTATGGTTATATTAAAAAAATGTATGATTGCACTTGATCCTCCATATTCTGAGTATTTAATGGTATATCTGAAGTAGCAATAGGTACCTAAAACAAACCTCAAGTATCACGTACAGTCGACAGCAAGTCAGTGTACACAAATCTGTAAAATTTCTGCGATCGATTTTCAACCTTATCACAATAGTGGAAGGTTAATGTTCGATTGGTAAAATTTGACAGATATGACAGATTTTGGGTACACTGACTTGCTGTCGACTGTATTATAGTATTAAAAGCACGAACTTAACTTTGAAAATAAAGAAAATTACTAAAAGTTTGTTGAATTGCTCTTTTACATCTTAATTGTCATACTTTTAGAAGTGTTAAAAAAATGGCTTTTATTTTTTTATCGCAGAATTTTTTGAAGAAAAATGTTCTTACTCAGTTTTAATTTGCATAGATGAAAAAAACTGCTACAAATGTTTTAGGTTTAAAACATCAATAATGAAAACCTGCAAAGTGCAAGTCGAACTCGTTTTTAAAAGGTTCCGTACCATTATCTATAAAACTAGCAATAAAATGAAGTTTGTTGTATGGGAACCCGCTAAAATACTTATTTTATACTAGTTTTCAGTATTTGTTGTTATAGCGGCAACAGAAATACATCAAATGTGAAATTTTCAACTGTCTAGCTATTATTGTTCATCACATCTAGCGATAGAAGGACGGATAGACTGATAGTGATAGTAATAGGGTTAGTAATAGGGTCCCGTTTTACCATCTGGGTACCTACGGAACCCTAATAAACAGCTCTGAATGTACAGAAATCTGATCTTCCATTAAGGTAAGTAGTTAAGTGGATATCATTTTCTGACAACCACTTCCATTGTTCTCACACAAAGATTTAATTTATATTTAGGACGTCTTACAGACAATAGAAAAATCCGATAGCGTTGTGAAAAGACGGACAAACAGGACATTTTTAAAGCCTTGTTTACTGTGAAATGCTAACCGGTTTCTTTTGACTAAAAGACTCATAGAATAACATTTTTTTTTAAGAAATTTTATGCAATGCAAGACAGTCTTAAGTTTAAGTTATAATTATCACTAACCAGGTTTTTACTTGTCTAGTATCCATTTTTAAAGTAATTCGAAAATATTTTATCGCATTCTTATTGAAATCGATTGTATCTTCCTAATTTAATTTTAATAAAAAGCAGGAACCAGTATTTGTGCAACCCTGTCTAAAAGAAATGAAGCTTTAGGAAAATAGGAAACAACATAATATTTCACACTGAAATGAGACAAGGACATCCATAATGCGACCAGCCATTTTAAATAGAAAACACATTAAAATAACCGTATTGCAGCAAACGAGAAATGATAACTCATTGTGACCCAAATGTTAAGCAACCATATCGGTTTCAGCTGAACTGGAATTCTGCCCATATTCAGAAAGCAATCTCAAAGACATACCCATGGACCATCCAAGCCACTGGAAGCCCCATGAAAACAAATCTATATGCAAAAATATTGCACAATATAAAAAAAAATGTAGTACAAATTGTTGTGTAACGAAAAATATTGCGTAATTTGCAATCTATACGGTCAATTTTTCACAATTTGTTATATTGGGCAATTTGATTGGTCATCTATATATTTCTAGAAAATTGCACATAAACTTGACTACAACTCAAGTACTTATGACCTTTGGCAGAGACGAAGGCCACAGCAATGGTTTTTCCAGTTGGTTAAATTATCTCAAACAAATGATAATAATGTGCTTGCTATGGGAACGTGGAATAAAAACATTACAGAATCGCTTTGAAGTGGAATACAAAATGCTGAAACACCTTCGGTTATTGAAAGCAAATAGCTTTAAAGAAATTTTCTTTAAAGCTATTTGCTTTCAATTGTGCCACAGAATAAAGATGTACAATATTTAAAGTGTGATTGTGCCCTTGATTTAGGGTATTTCGTTTCATTGATGTAACAGAATTACAACGTGGTAATTGTTATTCATTAGATTAATAATATACTAAGGCAACATTATTTTCTGGAATAACAGTTTAATTAAAATCAATTCCGATTCTTTAAGTATCATATTAACTATTACACATTCTATAATAATCATTCAGAATTGAAATATTTAATAGAATGTGTCCTGCTTGAGAGTAAAATTTTTCCTTTTCTTAAAATATATAGATATTATATTATACGTATATGTTTCGTTTGCACATTTTCCTACACGAGATAATGAGATTTCAATTCTAAATGAAAGCAAGAGCAGTGTCGCAGGTTTAAAAATAGCAGCAAAAATATTTGCAATTTATTCCTCCCAGTACAAAATAATACGCGTGAGGACGCCATAGGAAATATGATTATTACTTTGTATAAATGCTTATTCTGTTCTTTAGTCTTCTTCTTTAATTTAAGAGCCTANCTATCTAACACTGAAAGAATTTTTCAAATCGGACCAGTAGTTCCTGAAATTAGCGCGTTCAAACAAACAAACAAACAAACAAACAAACAAACAAACTCTTCAGCTTTATAATATTAGTATAGATTACTGCCAAGTTTCACCAAAATCCCTAAAGTAGTTTTTTCGTGAAAGAGTAACAAACGAACATAGGTACAAATTTTCACATTTATAGTATTAGTTGGATGTTACAATAATTTATGGTTATATTAAAAAAATGTATGATTGCACTTGATCCTCCATATTCTGAGTATTTAATGGTATATCTGAAGTAGCAATAGGTACCTAAAACAAACCTCAAGTATCACGTACAGTCGACAGCAAGTCAGTGTACACAAATCTGTAAAATTTCTGCGATCGATTTTCAACCTTATCACAATAGTGGAAGGTTAATGTTCGATTGGTAAAATTTGACAGATATGACAGATTTTGGGTACACTGACTTGCTGTCGACTGTATTATAGTATTAAAAGCACGAACTTAACTTTGAAAATAAAGAAAATTACTAAAAGTTTGTTGAATTGCTCTTTTACATCTTAATTGTCATACTTTTAGAAGTGTTAAAAAAATGGCTTTTATTTTTTTATCGCAGAATTTTTTGAAGAAAAATGTTCTTACTCAGTTTTAATTTGCATAGATGAAAAAAACTGCTACAAATGTTTTAGGTTTAAAACATCAATAATGAAAACCTGCAAAGTGCAAGTCGAACTCGTTTTTAAAAGGTTCCGTACCATTATCTATAAAACTAGCAATAAAATGAAGTTTGTTGTATGGGAACCCGCTAAAATACTTATTTTATACTAGTTTTCAGTATTTGTTGTTATAGCGGCAACAGAAATACATCAAATGTGAAATTTTCAACTGTCTAGCTATTATTGTTCATCACATCTAGCGATAGAAGGACGGATAGACTGATAGTGATAGTAATAGGGTTAGTAATAGGGTCCCGTTTTACCATCTGGGTACCTACGGAACCCTAATAAACAGCTCTGAATGTACAGAAATCTGATCTTCCATTAAGGTAAGTAGTTAAGTGGATATCATTTTCTGACAACCACTTCCATTGTTCTCACACAAAGATTTAATTTATATTTAGGACGTCTTACAGACAATAGAAAAATCCGATAGCGTTGTGAAAAGACGGACAAACAGGACATTTTTAAAGCCTTGTTTACTGTGAAATGCTAACCGGTTTCTTTTGACTAAAAGACTCATAGAATAACATTTTTTTTTAAGAAATTTTATGCAATGCAAGACAGTCTTAAGTTTAAGTTATAATTATCACTAACCAGGTTTTTACTTGTCTAGTATCCATTTTTAAAGTAATTCGAAAATATTTTATCGCATTCTTATTGAAATCGATTGTATCTTCCTAATTTAATTTTAATAAAAAGCAGGAACCAGTATTTGTGCAACCCTGTCTAAAAGAAATGAAGCTTTAGGAAAATAGGAAACAACATAATATTTCACACTGAAATGAGACAAGGACATCCATAATGCGACCAGCCATTTTAAATAGAAAACACATTAAAATAACCGTATTGCAGCAAACGAGAAATGATAACTCATTGTGACCCAAATGTTAAGCAACCATATCGGTTTCAGCTGAACTGGAATTCTGCCCATATTCAGAAAGCAATCTCAAAGACATACCCATGGACCATCCAAGCCACTGGAAGCCCCATGAAAACAAATCTATATGCAAAAATATTGCACAATATAAAAAAAAATGTAGTACAAATTGTTGTGTAACGAAAAATATTGCGTAATTTGCAATCTATACGGTCAATTTTTCACAATTTGTTATATTGGGCAATTTGATTGGTCATCTATATATTTCTAGAAAATTGCACATAAACTTGACTACAACTCAAGTACTTATGACCTTTGGCAGAGACGAAGGCCACAGCAATGGTTTTTCCAGTTGGTTAAATTATCTCAAACAAATGATAATAATGTGCTTGCTATGGGAACGTGGAATAAAAACATTACAGAATCGCTTTGAAGTGGAATACAAAATGCTGAAACACCTTCGGTTATTGAAAGCAAATAGCTTTAAAGAAATTTTCTTTAAAGCTATTTGCTTTCAATTGTGCCACAGAATAAAGATGTACAATATTTAAAGTGTGATTGTGCCCTTGATTTAGGGTATTTCGTTTCATTGATGTAACAGAATTACAACGTGGTAATTGTTATTCATTAGATTAATAATATACTAAGGCAACATTATTTTCTGGAATAACAGTTTAATTAAAATCAATTCCGATTCTTTAAGTATCATATTAACTATTACACATTCTATAATAATCATTCAGAATTGAAATATTTAATAGAATGTGTCCTGCTTGAGAGTAAAATTTTTCCTTTTCTTAAAATATATAGATATTATATTATACGTATATGTTTCGTTTGCACATTTTCCTACACGAGATAATGAGATTTCAATTCTAAATGAAAGCAAGAGCAGTGTCGCAGGTTTAAAAATAGCAGCAAAAATATTTGCAATTTATTCCTCCCAGTACAAAATAATACGCGTGAGGACGCCATAGGAAATATGATTATTACTTTGTATAAATGCTTATTCTGTTCTTTAGTCTTCTTCTTTAATTTAAGAGCCTAGCTCTTGTCGGTGCAGCTCTTTCCATTTTTGTCTATCGAGTGCCAGCTTCTGAACATCCTTATACGTCACAACTTTCACCTTCTCTTTAATTTGTCTGAAATAGCTGTACCTTGGACGACCCCTTCCCCTCTTTCCTTCAATCTTCCCTTCCACGATGTTTTTAATGTACTCGTCATAACGTATAAGGTGCCCTATCATCTTCCCCTTCCTGTTTGTGTTTCTTTCATAAGATATTAAAAACAAATGACACTCAAAATACAAGACCTAAATACCCAAAATTTAAAAAAAAAATTGTGTGTAATAGGTTTGATTATTTAATTAACACCGAAGATTTTTTTCAAGCAGTTCCTGTTATTAGCAAATAAACAAACAAACTCTTCAGCTTTATTACATTGTTATTAATAGAAGGTCAATTACCTACAAATGTGACCTTGTCTAGTTTTGTTTACTCGACACCACATATTTTTACAAACTGACAACCAAACATACAATTTATGTTTACGAAATGAAATATAAATTGGAAAATGCTTCGGTATCGTGTAAAAAGCTTTAAAAACAAATATTTTCTTTTATCCCTAGATTAAGTATATCTTTAGACTAAAGATTTCAATTTAGTGAGGGTTTTTGGGTATTACCGAACGCTATTTTTAGTACCATCAGTAGTCCCTTTTACATAATTTACTATATCGAGAATAATACCAAAGCTAAGTAATTCTATTTTCGACATTATACATTATTTTACGAACTAAAAATAAAATAGTTAAATTATGATTCGGCTTTTACGTTGTAGCTATAATAAATACTAGCTTCCGCCTGCAGTTTCACTCGTCTCCCGTGGGAACTCCTCCACGCACTCAGATATAAGGTAGCCTATAGTCTTCCTTGATAAATGGGGTATCTAACACTGAAATATTTTTTCAAATCGGACCAGTAGTTCCTGAGATTAGTGGGTTCAAACAACCTCTCTTCAGCTTTATATTATTAGTATAGATGTAATTAAAATCAAGTCCTCTATCCAAAACCTGATAAGCTGGGTATTGATTGAGTTGAGGAGGTCAGATAGGCAGTTACTCCATGTAAAACAATAGTACTCAGCAGTATCCCATGAGATTAGAAGCCGACCCCAACATAGTTGCAAAAATGCTAGGCCGATAATGATTCAATGCTTTTCACTAAAATACACTGATAACCTAAATCGTCGCCTTAGAGTGAAAACCTCGGAAATGCATTTTCCTCAATATTCTTATTGAGTTTCAAGGAAGATAACTTCGCAAAGAACATCCTCATATAGATACATACAGCTTCCTACTGAAAAGTCATGTCTCTTACTCTTACGAGGTTTTCACTCTAAGGCGTCGAAATTAAAACGACATACGTAATAATATTAGCTATACCAGTACTACTTGTGAATTCCATTCGACCTCTCGAACTTGGCTAAATATGCTAATGCCGTGCCCGAGGGTTCAAATCAATACAACGGTACGGTGATAAAGTCAGTCAGTTCCATCGTTCACCACTACTGCTTATACTACGCGGTTTTTGTAAACTTCGTGGCAAATAAAATAGGGAGAATTGGGTTGGGCCTATAACCTAATGGAAATGAAAATAAATAAATGAAGCTAGGGCAGTTAAAAAAAAAATATAAAGACGATACATACATTTTAAGAAAGAAAAGGAAGAAGCTTAAACGACAACATAAATATTAAAAATTAAATTCCAATTAAATAGGATGACTGCTTTGTTCAATTTACAACAGTTTGCGTATATAAATACACGACGTATGTAAAATAGTAACTATATTTTCCTATGAACACCTACGTTGCTTTAAAAGACAGGCTATACTGAAACCATCGCTTCTGTAATTATTAAGATCTTCTGTAACTTGACTTTTCACAATGCAGCATCATCGCAGCGGCTTCCATAGTTCTAGTACTACTACTTAATTCTAACTGAATTTACTAGTCTCTAGTTCTTAGATTCTCAGAAACCTAATATTCAAAATTTTACAATTTATAATTTTTTATAATAAACTCGATGAAACTGTCCCCAAGTGTAAAAGTAATGATCCGGTTTTCGTAGTGCGTAGCTCGTAGTTCTCGTAGACTCGTAGCAAGCGTAGGTGGCATAATAAGAATTTCACTTTTCATTACAACTTTAGTAGGTAAGGTTTCAGGAATTCAGTAAACTTTCAGTAGTAAAATATTGCGTACTAATACTTTCTGAGTAATTGAGAGAGAGCGGTGTTTGTTGAGCCGTAAGGTTGATGCGTAGTTACTAAATACGCATTTTCGACGTCTGAATGCGTAATGAAGTGTTGCTTGAGTCGATTATGAAAATCTTAATTTTAGAAGGTTTATACTTTGCGGTTAAAGCCTTTAGTGTCTGAGGTACACTGTGGATTAAATATTTCATTTTATAGAAGGAAATGCGTGAACTGCAGACTAAACTGTCAGCTGCTAGTTGACCCGATTGTTATTTGAAGGTAATCTTTATTAGATCCAATTAACATTTTTTGTCTGATACCCACCTTATACCTTATTAATGTTCGCACTACCATTCATCTCTACACTGATGAACGAGCCTGATCAAGCTATCGGGCGATTGCTTTCTATAAAGTTGATTTCAATAAACTACTAGAGATAGGCTAACAATGCTTACGTTAAAACTCCATCTCTATTTACACATCAACAGATAGATTCGTTATTCAAATCCACAGTTAAAGTACACTTACCAACAAAAAAATCGACTCACAACAAATGACACTCAAGACGCAGATAGATATTATATTGGAACCAGCAGTTAAAGTACCTGCCAGCAAAAAAAACAACTGAATTAAATTAGTAGTTTCGGAAACACTAGAAAATCACGCTGTTAAAATTGGATTTTTCATTAGACCTTGAAACCTTATCGTGGTCAAAGTTAATTACAAGACCTTTCTAAAAATTCCAAACACGGATTTGACACGATGTTCCATTATGAAGTTCCAGATCATATCTTCCGGCTCCATCACGAGATCAGTTCGACTGTACCATATTATTGTATTGTCATCTGAACTACATACAACTGCCAATTTTCATGACGCTACGATCCTTGGAAGATGAAGGAATTAGTTGTCTTAGATTTGCTTACATGTTAGTTGGGCCTAATAAAAGCGTGTTAAAAACAAATGACACTCAAAACACAAGACCTAAATACCCAAGAGTTGCCATTTAATATTCAGTGTATATACATGAAGGAGCGGTACTGCGTAATAGGCGCGATTTTGTTGATCCCAGGCCTAGGGCGGCGCCAAGGTGAAGGGCAGATCGATACCCCACACTCGTATTGTTACTTGGTATGTACAATGCGCGGGTTTCGGGGGTTTTAGAAGAGTTCTGTGTGATTAAATTAAGTGGTTGAGTTTTTTTGGGGTTGTGAAGTCTTTTATTGGTTTTTTGGAGGTACAAGCTGAATAGAAATATTTTTTAATAGAATAATAAAAAATGTAATAAAGATTTTTCCCCAGTAATGTGCTGTTTTTCAAACGACAGTTTCAAAATTACGTTAGTGAAATTGTCAATATCCTATATTATCACAAGCTATAATTCCCACAGAAATGTTATAGAAAGAAGAAAACATTACGTAACTAGAAATCCAATATCGTTAAATTCTTCGAAGCTTAAGTCGGGTTTAAATGCCTGCCCTCTTAGAAATGTCTGTCTTACTTGGCCGGGAAAGATCTAGAACATTCTGTAATGGGCACGCCAGATGCGGTTGAGTTAGGTTAGGGCGAGGCTGCCGAGATTAATGTTAATTAAACCTACATATTTGGAATTTCAGCCTTGATTTTCGCATCTTTTATGCCTTTTGGGAGTACTAAATCTTTAGTTCTATTTAGTTTTATGGAGCTTTTATTTTGGAATAAAATTAAACCCTGTAAAAGTATCCTGTTACGTGGCAATGTTACACTGCGCATTTTATTTCGAACATAATCTGTCCCAATCTTGTAAGTATTTGCATTTTTACTAGATTCTCTTTTATCATTAAACTCTTCTAAATCTTGTTGATATTAGCATTATGATTAGATTTTCTTATCTTATTAGTCTTTCTCTCTTTTGTATCTTTTACAGGCATAGCTTGATCCTTTTCTCACACCTAAATGGTCTAGCTTTTAGCCCATTTGCCTCGATGCGATTCTGATTTGAAAAAGAAACGTGAAGCCCTATTTCGGACATTCGTTGTCGGACTTTCCGTCTTCTGACTACTCGCAAAGACTCCCAAAGATGTTCCAATGACAGCCGTGATCCACAAATTTATTGTGCTTTCCGAAACACGGACGAACTTGTTATAACAAAATGGTCACCCGGACCGATAGAAAAGTTTGATAGTTCATACGGAATTGAAATTACATTAGCGAAAATCATTAGCATTTATATTCGCATAGCATACAAAGACTCATTGATTTAATGTTTTCTTTTCAGGAATAGTCATGAAGAACTTTATGGCCTGCCTTGGGAGTGGCTTCAAAATGCGTTCGCGTTACATCCCATAACATTTTTAATGCCTTTGTTTATTTATAGTAACTTTTTATGGCGACGGCGAACATCCAAGGTCATAATAAGTTGTTTTTGATGTTGTAATTTTTTTTTGATTGTACTATAGTATTTTATGTATTGTTTTCTTTGTGATTTAGTTAGATAATAATGTTAACGATACTTTTGAAGTGTTTTTTTTTAAATATTGTTTTATAAAATAATTATTTGTATACTCAAAATAACATGTCGTACCAGACTATTTCAAACGACGTTATCAAATGCTGCCAAAAACAGATATTACAAAGAAAGATATCGTAGTCTTGTGATATATAAAACAAACATTAACAGGCTACAAATAACAAAATATATTGGTACACACTTTTTCTATTTTATTTCAGGCATTCAAACCATTCATTCATTCTGCTCTTTGATTTATATTAATTCAACGATAAACAGATAAATATACTCAGAAACTTACATAGATTAATTTCTTGCGTGACCTTGATCTTACGTGAAAAACATCTTGTTTTGCTATACCTACAAGAAAAAAAAACAGCTTGTTGATAAGTGTACCTTTTATGGTGTGATTCCACCAACATTTTCCGTGCACATTTGTTTGCAAATATAAAATGTATTATAACGCGCGAGTTTACTGCTAGCATGTGTTCGCACACAAAGTTTAAATTGTAGTTTCACGGACATGCTAGAAATATTTGACAGAAAATTAGAAAGAAATATTGACAGAATTGGCTAGAAAAAAAATTGTTACTGTTTGCTAGACCGAGTAAGCCAAAAGAAACATTTGATGGCGTCGGTGCCTCACACCGGTAGAATCTCCCCTTTATCTCCAAACGTTTGTATTACAAAAGAGACGTAATACATTACACTGACACGATATATTTCGTACTAAAACTATTAATAAAGCTTTAAGGGTTAGGAGTAATTTATGACGCTTTTATTACTAAGCTGAGCGTTAGCAGGCTACATGAGCGCTTTTGATCTGATGAGCTGCTTGGAAATACTATTTAGTAATGTGCTTTTGAAAATAGGTAAATAGAACCAAAAGGTCATAATTATTAATACTTTAAATATTATAATTAGAATGCAATAATTTTTATGTTTACACTAGCTTCCATCAGCAGTTTCTGAGGGAACTTGCCGTACCCGGATAACAAAGTAGCCGCTATATATTATTCTCACATTCAAGCTATATTTCTGTCAAGTTCCATTAAACTCTCTCCAGCAGTTTTTGCGAGAAGGTGTAACAAACAAACATACAAAACTTCGCATTTATATTATTAGTCGGATGACGAACTAATTGTTCTATTCATTTTCAGTACACATGGTGGATCAATGAATTTCTGTAATAAGAAACTTTACAGTGAAAGGCACGCAATTTTATCCAGTGCACCGACTTGTTCCTGACTTATCACTTTGCTTTGTTCGTTAGTTCCCTTGTTCCCTTAACTGCGCTAACTTGGTTAATTCCGTGTTTGAGTTCACGATATTTTAACCGAGCTTTCAATGTGCTTTGGTTTTTAAAGACTGAAGTCCGAACTTTGAACTTCAGTTTCTTTATACCTATATTCATTAACTTCACTAAAAAAAAAAAAACATAAAAAAAAATCGGTCGACTTGAGAACCTCCTCCTTTTTTTTGAAGTCGGTTAATAAATCGGCAATTACCGTAAAATAAAGCTTTATTATTTATTATTACAACTAGCCTATAATATCCCACTGCTGGGCAAAGGTCTCCCCATCTTGCTTCCACACTCCCAACGACCGAGCCCACCAGTCTCGATGATAGGTGTCTAGGTCGTCACGCCATCTCTTCGTGCGCCGACTCCTGCAAAGAAAGTTTAGATTGTTACATAATGGCGTCCTAGCCGATTATCGGCCACGGCGGCTGTTCTCATATAAGGAGATCAGCCAGCTGCGCAGGACATATTATAGTGCACAAGCATTTGCGCAGACACAGGTGCACTCCCTATTCCCTCACTCTCATAACCCGATGGGA